>OX155965.1:17678074-17910436 GCA_944548615.1 Micropterix aruncella
TTCAGTAGTGGTGTTAAAGGGGTAATTTTCGAGCGCGAAAGGCTCATCTAGGGGATCGTATATCGATGTCCCAGGCAGGTTAACAACCGACGAGTGCTTGCGTTTAGCTCACAGGACTATTTGCAAGGTTCGTTTTTGACTCATTTCTAGGGTTTATACGCTACCTATTAGTAAAACTTCTAGATCTGGGTCAGTTTTTAAAGTATCAATATGTAATTTGGAAGTCATAGAAATTGGTTGCAACCAATTGCAAAAGCAAAAAGTGGAAAATTTTATTTCATTTAATAGATATCGCCGTGGATAACTAAAATGTAATATGTGACCATCATAGTTGGTTGCGCCGAATTATTATTTAACAAATAATATACTATGTACTACCATTGATTATATAGCGTATTAATTGCTTAACGTCGTACTACAAATTGGCAACCATGATTTTAATACGAAACGCAACGTTTAGATGGCACTCATAGTTCCTAAAATTAATTAATCTTATATTACTAAGTGCAATATGGCGACTGTCATGTATATGGCGCTGTCAAAACGCCTATACGGTATAAAGTAAATAACAAACGAATATTTAAATCAGCTCTTATTATTTAAATATTATTTACCTATAGATGTCTATTTTTATTTGGTATAGAGGTATCGATACGTAATAATTACGCACTATCAGCTACGTGCTTAATATTACGAACTGTAATCAGTTTATATAAAAAATGCGATATGTGGCACTAATAACTGAATGTTATTATTGTTATCATTGATCAAATTATTAGGTTTTAAAAATTTCCTTTATGAAAAAACCATTCAGCATACAGAAAGTTCTTAAGTTAGTAACGGTTATGAATAAATCTAAACGCATACTGATGCAACGTAGAATGATAAAACTTTTAATAAATAAAAATGTGTTAACACAATGTAAAAAGAACTATAACTTGTTGTTTAAGCGATGCGATATATTACCTATACATGAAAAAATTACATTCTTACTAGCAATGGAGCATTTTAGAAATTCAGAATTTAAAATACCAATACAGTACAATAGGAATGTTAGAGAAAAAGTCCGTAAAAGATTTGAAGAACCAAGAGCGAACAACTACTATGGTGAAAGGACGTTAAAGTACCTCATTCCAAGAATCTTTAATACGATTGTATCTGAGGAAGACTGTGTAAGCGTGAGCAAACAGATGTTTAAAAAGAGATTAAAAAGCTACCTGTTGGATGTTTATAGTGACATTAGTGGTAATAAGTAAATTTATTATACGTTTCTATAATTTAAGCTTGTAGTAATACTGGCCTAATTTAGGCCTGTAGTAAGACCAGTAGTAATACTGCTGTGCATTGTTTTTTATATTTTAATAATGTATTTTTGTATCACAAAATTAGAAGTGTAAGACTAGAAAAATAAGAGTTTGTCTCGCCAACAAACTGTGTACCAGTTTGGTGAGATTGTAATATTTTAAAAAATGTATCTTTTTCTATAAAAAAAAATATTAAAAAAAAATATTAAAAAAATGTTTATAAATATAAATCTTTTTTATTATCTTACTTATAAAAGCGTGACTTTTTATCAAAAAGATACTTATTAGATGAATTGCTTTGACAAAATCTCCCGTAGCAATTTCCACATTGTCAATTTTATAATAATTGGTTCCTCGACTTATGACCAGTGTTAGGGCCTCTTTAATGTATGTTGTATCAACATCTTTGCTAATATTATAAATAGGATAGAAACGAATTTACCGCGTGAAATTTGTAGCACCCGACGTTTCGGTGACGTTGCAGCCGCCGTTGTGTAGGGTGTCTAGTGTCTACCCTAGACAACGGCGGCTGCAACGTCACCGAAACGTCGGGTGCTACAAATTTCAGGCGGTAAATTCGTTTCTATCCTATTTATAATGTCAAACAACCGCGATAGTCTTCGATTTTATATCTTTGCTAAGGTCATGAATATTTTGTCCCAAGACAAAGACTCAGAGATCATCTTCAAGAAAAACTCACTTTGCACTTGCTAATAAAATGAGATTTTTATATCGTTTCCTAGAAATTTCATTTCACTGATATCTTCGGCTCCGATAGAAATACACGAAACCATTAGAAACTCATTTTTGAAAAAATCCTGATGTATGACTTTAAGGAAACGATCCTTAATTTAGAGTGGTACCAGGCGGTACGATCGGCAAACTAGCCTTTTTAATTGTCATGCGATTTGTAATGTATCTGTGTAACTTGCATCTGTGCTTATGTTATTGCCCGCCTACCTCGCGGTTAAATATATGAACGGCACAATGGGAGGCAGTATATTACGGGGACCACCTCGACTGAAGCGAAACCAATTCGTTACGCGTTCCTGGACACAAAACCGCTCCGCTTCGGGGATACCGTGTCGGTACCCCTCACGCAACTAGACCCCCAAAATTTCCCGCTTCTAGCGTACATGTATCACAATGCCTGTGAAAGGATTGGAACGGAAGGGAATTTGATTTACTTCGTCGCACAATATTGAAAATCGGAGTGGGATCTTCGTGCAGATTTACCAATCGTAGTCGTGAAAATGATTATAGAAAAAACCCTAAACATCACATCGCAGAATCAAAATAATAGACAACATTTTAACAAAAAAAAAAACCGACTCCAAATTTTTTGATAAGTGCAGCAGCCATATCATAGTAATACTTAGAACGGACTATCATAATTAAATCGTATGAAAAATGTTGTGTTTGTGATGTTGACCGTTGAGGAATTCCCTCATTGGAAGCCAACCCTGGGTGCCGCAGTCCTGTCATGGTGAAACTTAAAACGGGCTGTCGTAATTGAATTCATATACAAAATTTCGTGTCTGTGCTGTTGACCGTTGAGGAGTCCCTTCGTCGGGAGCCAATCCTGGGTGCAGCAGCCATGTCATGGTGAAATTTGGAACGGGCTATAACAACTGAATGAGTATGTACAAAATCTTGTGTCTGTGCTGTTGACCGTTGAGGAGTCCCCTTATCGGGAGCCGACCCAGGGTGTAAAATCAGGTCATGCTTACCATTTAAAGAATGCATTGTCATCGGAATTGAACCAACATGTAAATTATCAACTTCAAATAATAATATTTGAGGAGTTCCCTCAATTCCTTATGGATCCCATCATCAGAACAAAATTTTGATAAAAATGGAACCAATCTGTAAGTATATCCTTTCAAATAAAAAAAGAATTGTTCAAATCGGTTCATAAATGGCAGAGTTCTAAGGTAACAAACATAAAAAAAAGATACAACCGAATAGATAACCTCCTCCGTTTTTTGAAGTCGGTTAATAAAAATTATAATTAGAAATGTTTTAACTTCAACTCTTATACGAATAATAACAAAAAGGTTACATGTTTTATGTGAATAAAGGTTTATTAAATAATCTCCTAATATATCACGATACATACATAGAGAAATGTCGATAAAAATGAACCAAAATGGAAATAAAGATTTTAAGATTTTTACTTTTAGCATAATATATCCCAGTAGCAATGTACAACTCAAGCCATAACCTAAGCCATAACATTATAAATACCTGGGATGTTAGTTACATCAATCCTAATTTAACATGCCCGAGTTAATTTCTTCCGAGATAAAAAAACCGTAACCTATCATTGCACATCTCAATACAAGGTGCTACATATTATGGCAATACAAGAATGGCAAAGTGTTACACATTATTTACCTTTTTCTATGGGATTAAAGGTATAAATCGAATGAGGAAAAATAGCGAAGTACTGAGTACTAAAAAAAAACGAAAACAAATGAAATTTGGGCTAATCAATTTTAATCAAACACGTAATAAGGGGCTCAAGATATAGAATACGCAAACTTCTGATCCTATCCGCCTCCGACTGCAAGTTACAGCCGTGGCAGAAGTTCACAGCGGCCAGGGCAGGTTAAGTCCCTGTTCGATGAGGCTTCCGGATGGGAGTTAAACTGTGAGTTTAGCAGGTCAAGGTGATATAAAAATTGGCCAACACCACACCCAAGCTACTCGGAATCATTAGGAACCCCGAAGACCGGGCAGAAGGATATCCTGGCTCAAAAGCCTAAGCGAGTGGTATAAACAAGGTACAAAAGAACAAGAACAAGGTACAAGAAGATACGAGGGTCATTTGAAAAGTTTCCGGCTCTTTTAAGAAAAACACATATTTAGAAGCAAAACAGATAGATTTGGTCCAAAGTTTCTTCCATCCTTTTAAACCGTCAGAAAAAAACCTGTTGGAGCTTCAGTCCAACATACCCACAACAAAAAAGTAATTTCTACAGAATCGAAACCGCAAACTCCCTCAAATCTACACGAGTCAGCTGCAGTTGATTTCCAACTAAATTCGGCATAGTATACTCGACGCATAAAATACGCGACTACCATTATCTTCGAATCTATCGCGGAGCTTCAACTTCGGATACACAACTACGGCTTCACCTCGCGCCCACACTACCTACACAACGGCGAAATATCAATCAAGGCGTTACGAACTGGCAACCTACTACAGACCTTCTGATTAAATACTTCAACTTCAACATCCACGACTTTCATTAACGAAGAAAACTTCCTGATGAGAACCACCCTTCGCTCACAATCAATTGGAGTCTAGTGAAGGGTGGCCACTCTCACAAACCGTATACTGAGTTTAATAACTGCATGCGCTACAGACGTTTGGTGTGGATCCCTGATTTCAGTAAATTAGCTCATTCACACTTTAAAACACCCGTGAGATTCCTTCGCGTTAGCTAACATTGTCCGGCGCTCTCGGGAATTTTAATCTATCGGGTGGACAAAGCACATTCCTAATGAGATCTCAGCTCCTTTTTTGCCTTCGTAATAAGGACAGGCGCTTTCATCTCCGTCCACTTTGTCAGCGGCAACCTTTTCGGTCGGAAGGTTCGCGTGCTGTGATAATTTCAACAAAAGCACTCCTTTGTGCTCAAGGTGGGAAACGACGGCCTCTTCTCCTGCTTAATACACCGGCTTAGCGTTATACCCGATCCGGGCTTGAATAACTGATTGTACAATGAGTGGACTTAATGGAGGAGCCCTTCGAGAGATTGTTTCAATCGGGCATTGTGGAGCAGGTGAGAGACAATGGCGGCTTGTTCAAGCGTGTATGATGTTCGATTTCAAATTAAGGCCCATACATTACAGATGACGATTTCGATGCCTATTTAACCGACTTCAAACAAAGGAGGAGGTTATCAATTCGGTTGCATTTTTTTTTATACTTCCAGATTGGTCCCATTTTTATCAAAACGATGATGGGATCCATAAATAATTGAAGGAACTCCTCAAATATTATCATATCAAGTTAAAAATTTACATGTTGGTCCAGTTTTGATGACAATGCATTTTTTATGATAAGCATGACCTGATTCTATACCCAGTGTTGGCTCTCGACTAGAGGACTCCTCAACGGTCAACAGCACAGACACGAAATTTTGTATAAGCATTAAATTATCATAGCTCGGCCTACGTGTCCCATGACATGGCTGTTGCACTTATTTCAAAAATGTAATCGGTTTTTTTTTGGTAAAATTTTGATTATTATAAGAGTTTTTATTGGTATTTTCAAAAATATTTTGATAAACTTCAACCAAGAACATAGATGTATTGGAAACTGCTCTGTAACTATGTGTTTTTTTTAAATTTCGGAGACACGACTAAAGAAGAGTGCCACTGTTAAAGGAGAATGACACTCTTCTGGCCCACACGCTAATAACAATAAACTATAATATGTGATATGAAAGATCTTTTCGTGTATTATGATTACTTGTATGACAGATCGTCTTAATTCGTTGTGTGTGTATAAAGTTATATATGACAATAGAAGTCGATAGTGGTTACTTTTACTTGGTGAGTCGAGAGATGCGAGACGAAGGTGATCTTTCTAGTGCCTGTTTTCGTTCTAGTGCCTGTACTTTCTAGTGCCTGTTTTATGCTGCGCCAAATACGAAAATTGATTAATGTTAAGGACACGAAAACGATTTATTTCGCTTATTTTGAGTCTTTTCTCCGTTACGGTATTCTCTTCTGGGCGCAATGCACCATCGATCTAAGGCAACATATTTTTTCATTGCAAAAACGGGCCATTCGAATTTTAAGTAATCTGGGTTATGTAGAATCATGCCGTGGTCATTTCAGAAGGCTTAAAATCCTCACCCTTCCATCTCTATACGTTTTAGAATGCGTTAAATTGTTCACAAAAATCCTAGCTCAGCTGCCGATACATTCAGATACCCATAAACACTTTACCAGGGGGAGAAATAATCTGATTCTTCCTCGTCCAAATCTAGAACTTTTTAAAAGGGATCCGAGCTACATCGGAATTATATGCTACAATAAGCTACCCTCTAGTATAAAAAAATATGCCGCGAAGGAAAAATGCTCCAATTTAAAAATAAACTCAAATTATATCTCATTGAAAGAGAATTGTACGACATTAACGATCTCTAAAAACTGTACGCATCTCGACTATATCTCTTTCTGTAATAGGTTTTAAAACGATTTTCAATTTGACTAAAATGTAATGACTATTTCTATTATTAGGTAGGCACATATTAATCATACCTTGACTATTTTTATTTACAATATAATCACTAAGACATTTTATTTTACTTTTTGACAACCGTCACATTTTTTTTGTTATTTTTGATATTACATTTATTAATTTTATACTAAAAAAACTTATTTTTGTCGGTATTTTAAAGAAATAATTACTCTGTGTTTTTTATCTGGTAAACTAAATGTTGAGACTCGATTTAATTCTACAATAATACCTTCTTTATTTTTACGAGTAACCTTTTATGTTTTGATTATTAATAGAAAAATTTGATCCTTAATGAAGAATTCAATGATATCACGGCCAAATGTAAATGTAATACAACTGTCTATATATTACTTTTTAGGACAATACATTATTTGATTTGATTTGATTTGAAGGGGCTGCAATCGATTCAGCGGCAGGTGTCACGTAGGCCATCAGTTGTTGTTTGACTTTCGTTTCGTGCTGTTTTAATTTTTTTCGCTTTATAATTTCTTTTATTTTGGTTCCTATCCACGACAGTTTTACAGCAGAGCAATTAGGCAACTCTCATTAAAATGACAAAACTGAATATATTTCTAATAATTAAATATATTTCTTTCATATAAAGTTTTCGGCCTTACATTTTCTTTATAGAACAGTTAAGGACCAATATTTAGAATATTGATGTAATCACATCTAAAACCTTCGATACCTGACCATTTGTATTTTATTTATTTATTTATTTATTTAAGAATTAATTACTATAAAACATTGATTAGCTTACAAAAACAACAGGAACCGAATGGCAAAACCTTAACCTTTTGCTTATTTGTTTCTGTCACCCAACTGGGACTAGCCCGTTCTAGGGTGGACAGGACTCCAATATTACAATCAAGTTTGCTTGATTGCTTGGTTGCCTTTCAATAAATTACTGCCTTTCAATAAGTATAAAATTTACATTTCAATAGTTTTTATTGTGAATTAGTGACCTAATAGGTACTTAGTGCTTCTGCTTATAGTAGGGTTACACACCCACTGATTCTCTGAGTACGCACAATATCATTATATTGGACACTGTCCGTGCAAGCGCTCTACCCTCACTCATCGCCTTGCGACTGGCGTCCATTGCAGCTGGATTATATTTAATGCGGACATTAGCCGGTGCCACTTAAGATGACAGTAAATAATTGGTGGCATCTTTCAATATTATCCGGCTGATCCCTTCGTCGGTTAAATCCGCCAAATTGCGCGTCCAGATAGTGGACTTTAGCCTGCGCACGACCGTCATCCGTCACATCGCCTCGACCATAACGGCTCACACGAAATATAACCCCTCACCTCACCCTATTAATGGGCGTGAGTTATGGAAACGATGATCAAATTTACCAACTATTCAGTGCAGGAGTTGATAATCTTTTTCGGTGACTTGGTGATCTGATTATGGATCTGACAAAAAATATGATGTTAAGATCTGAAAGCAATTAATTTTTATTTTTATTTTAAGTAATTTAATACTCTTATCCAATATAATACATTTTGACGAATAAAAATAGTAAATATAATAATATTTATATAACATTTCTTTTGTCAAGCAGATTAGATTACATTTGTGTGGATTTTTTGATGTTTAGATTACATTTGGGTGACTGCCCCATTAGATTTTATCTCTGTTCTATCAAGCATGGTGACTTCACTTTTAACTTTATTTTATTTTATTCATTCAAAACTGATCTCTCAGTCATTCTTAAAAACCAAAAGAGATTTATTCAAATGAATAGCCAGCAATACGCAGTTGAATATAAATTTCGCACAAAATTTTAAGCGGTGATTCTACTCATTAAATAGATATTTTTTTGTTTTTTTATTCATTAAAAAAGGTCTAAAAAACCTAATTTAATAATAAAGTATGGCATACGAATAGTTTTGGATTATTTTGGGGCATTATTTTATCGAAAAAAAAATTTGTATGCACATATATGTATGTAGCTCAATAGCAGCGTTTAATTTTAAATCTAATTATTTAGTAAAATCATGTTATCATCACAATTATTGTAGAAATAGATTAAAGCACGACAGCGTCAAGCTGCGTTTCGAGGTGAACTTAGTACGGTTCATCACGATAGCGGCGTGCGACAGAAATAATGATTATAACAATAATTTCTCTCCACAGGCATCACTCTTCTCGTGTTTTATATACTTCCAACATGGAGTGCCAAAGACACAAAAAGGCCTGAATTTCTGATAGCTTCTAGGAATTCAGCTAATAATTGCGCATCTCCAAACAGTTCAAAAATACTTTTCGAACTGAACGAATGCGCGGGGTTGAGTAGACCGACTAGGGAGTAGAGAAGAACTAACCATTAAATAGCTCACCGAACATTTTTACCGTATAAAAAGTTATCTAAACATCTAAAATATGAATGTCTGTTGAAGCAAGTTTGGTGAGTACGGTGGGTGACCAAGAGTCTCCAGTCGCAACTTTTGAATGTTGAGACTGTTTTTCCTGTGAAGTTTGTGGCCGTATATCGTCGTGCATTAGCGTCGAAGAGTGTCTTGCCAGGCTCGTTTGTTTAATTGAGCGCTTCTCCATCGTTGTTTGCAGTTCTTGATAGTACATTTAACTGTAATGCCGGAGCGCAATGAGCTGTAATGGATAAACAGCGGCGCAGGACCACATAATCGAATATAACGCAAATTTTCAACGTTTCCAAGATTGAAAACATGACAATATACGAGCAATATCAAACAACAAGAAAACAAATCAAGAACTGATTTTGAAAAGGGAACAGCAACTCAAACCTAAGTATCTTAATTCAAAGTGGCTGGTGTAAAGTAATGCCCATTACATAGTTGACCACCTAATACTTATTCTTGCTCTTCGGCTTCGGTTCGCGGGTCGAACTGGGCACCCGGGCCGTAGATTACCGACCCCTGATTTGTGCCTATCCTATCCGAGTTGAGACGGATCACAAATGTGAACGCAAACGTAGCAGAGATCGTGCCACACATTATTGGGCATGCGATTGAAAGCAATCTATGGTAACAATCTTATTACGATAATGTAATACTATTACAAAACGCACTCTGATAAAAGTGTATACACAAAAAACAATATGTTTATTTTTTTATCACCGGTGCAAATCTCAAAAATATGGTTTTGAGAAAAACGCGTTTAAAGTTTTCATTAAAGAAAATTATTACGTTTTCTGAGGTACAGTAATTTGAGGCTATCAGCTATTCCAAAGGTAAAAGATTCATGAATAGATTTCAACTTCAAGTTTTTTTTTAAACATGAAAAACATGTTTTTTGGACGTCTAAACCAGGCCTTCTTAACGTCAAGAAATGCCAGAGATCCATCTTTTTCCATGTCATATATAAACCTTATCTTGGGGTGTATCGCGTTGAGATGAATTACGAATTCTTCCACGGTACGAAGATCCCTTTTTAAAATGCAGAAAGCGTGGGTTAGGTATATTCTGAAAGACTTGATGGCGATTTTCTATGTAACGAAGACCTAAATCAAAAAAGTTGTATATGATTTTCAACTCAGTTTATGTCGCAGAGTTACCCTCCAAATTTCTTGCCATGTTGAAACGCCAAACAAAATAAAAGAAGGCCTAAATCAAAAAAGTTGTAGATGATTTTCAACTCAGTTTACGGCACAGAATTACTCTCCAAATTTCTCGCCATATTGAAAGGCAAACAAAATAAAATATCTCGCGAATATGTACGACCCAATTTTCAACATTCATTGACATGTTAAATTGAAAGGTTGAGGGCGGTTCGGAAATACGGCAAAAAATCTTAGACAGCCGGAGGGCGATACGATACACGAGGGAGAAGACGCATCAACACAAATCATAGCTGCCTACAATGAAATCCGACGTGGTCATCAATCTAGGTCCGCTCGCAGTCCATCTGAGAGTGCGTCCACCGAGGATTTGAAATGAGTGATGGCGCGGAGGAGAATAGTATTTTTGATACATTTGCTCAGTGGAGTTTGTATATATGTAGATAAATATAAGTATAAAAGGAAACAATAATTAATAATCCTTATTTCATTATCTTCGTCTTCATGTAGTGCAGTCTCCTATGAAAAATTCACGGCGACAAATAATTTTACCGGTCGTATTTGGGAAATGGAAATTCCTAAACGAATTCTGTGTGCGAATACTAAAAAAAACGAAGACGACAAAAACATCATTCAAATTGTTCGTGAAAGTGGTCTGGAAAAACTTCTATAAACAACTGCTATCTGCTGAACTTACTCTGAATTAGCAATACTAGACATTGAAACTTATATTTCACTAATTATATTTGCATATAAACTAATTCAAGGAACGATTTATTTGCCAGAGATACTATGTAAGTTTGAATTGTACGTACCGGTAAATTACACAGCGAGGAGATCGCATATATTGTTTAATGTGCCGTACCACCGTACAAATATTTTTGTAGACAGGCCAGTGGGAAGGGTTATAGCTCTTCTTAATTCCTTACCCACAGAAATAGATATCTTTTGTACATCCCTTTGGCAGCTAAAAAGGCAACTCCCTGCTATCTCATGTTTATCATAATCTGTCTTTTATTTAGTTTCATATTTTTATGTTTTTTTTTTTTTTAAATGTTAGCATTAATTTAGTTATGTAGTCATTTATTTTTAGACTTACACTCTAGCTTTAATATTCAAGGGCGAATTGGATTCATCTGTAATGCCCTTGAATACTATTTGAAACTAATAAATAAAAAAAATAAAAATTATCCTACTAAGCAACCTAAATAATGACTTACCCATTTACTTACCCATTTATTAGTGCAATCATTTATTATTGTAATTGTAAACAAAGTAAGTACACATATTTAGTGTATACCAAGATAATCAGTATAGGTGAGGTTATGTTAGGTTAGGTTAGGAAGTAGGTATATTAATTTAGTGGAAAATCATTTATTTACTGTAAATATTTATAAGTGTATTATAATAGTTAATATATAGTTAATATATATAATAGTTATAATAGTTAATATAAGTATAATAGGTAATAGATAATATAAGTCAGATATGAACACATTATTGTTAGTTACCACTGAAAAGGCACTAGCCTTAGTGGGGCACTGTGACATGTAATTTGTATCTTTTTTATGAACAAACACTACTACAAAAAAAAATGTGTTGCACTCGTAAGTCTCTACGAGTATAGTACGTCACGTTTACGTGAGAAATCCAAGTATCGCCAAATCTCCGATTAAACGTAACGCCCGCCATACGACGTAATGTTATAGTATGTCTGGACCCCAAAGCATAATGTAGAAAACCCAGTATTAATGTTGGGACTGTGTGCATTAATTTAAAGAGTGCACAACGTTCGCTTTCTTAGACATCTTAGATTTTTTTCAATCTACTTATGTTCCATGAATTAAACCTATCAATTTATAATTTTCTTTAACAAGAGCGCATTTCGCATAGTTTTTCGTCATTTTGGGAAACTTTTGCTCCACAATGGCCTAGACTGCGCATTGCGTTATGTTAATTTTTGCAAGATTTCGCCTGGTTTACGGCCTCCGGCGTCAAAAACTTATCCACTGTCAACAGCATCAATTTTGTTTGCTCAAGGGAAAGTTTTCCTATTACAACTTTCTCCTTAATGCATGTTGCTGATGAACTGTAGGATAGTGGTACTTAGGAGATGAAGGCATGCGAGCTAAACTAGACGATGAGAATAGTCTGCGCATACGTGAGTAGTGTATGTAAGAATATATGTATGTATGTATGTGTGTATTTGTGTGTGTGTGCGTGCGACCGTGAAGAAACTGGAGGCTTTCGAAATGTGGGTTTACAAAGATTGCTCCGCATTTCGATGACAGAAAGAGTGTCGAATATTATTGTCATGATTCGAATGAGAAACATACAGAAATACTCAGTACGAATCATGAAAGGAAACTCCAATACATCGGATCCGTAGTGAGAGGCTTAAAAATACGACATATTGCAACTAGTAAACTATGAAAAATATTGGATTGATTCTTACAACACCATTTTGTTATTACGGTTTTATACAGAATAACGATGTTTCAATCGTTATTTTGTTGAATTGCAATAAATTTTGTTGAAACTCTATTACTCGATTATACGTATCAACATTTTCCTTACGGTTAATAGGGAAATAACAGTATACTATAGTTTCAACATGATGCATGTGTCCGACTATAACCGTAGGTACGTGCTGTCGCGTTAGAAGCGAGATCTCAAGGTCAAGACGTAATGAAATAATCCGTAATCCGATAAATAGCGTTGAGCCGCGTTATTTTTCAATTGAAATTTGATTTAATATTCTTTTTTGTAATTACTACTTAGTAATTTTGATATTCTTGGATTACGATAATTTATGGGTAAGTGGACTTACATGATTAGTCAAATTATTCTTTATAACATTATCAAATATTTAAAAAAATATCAAAATAATATTATGTCTAAGTAAATATTTACTTTCATAAATAATAAATATTACTAATTTATTTACGTGGCTCACGCTATTTATCGGACATAATATTGATTGTTGAGAAAATGATCTATTTATATAATTTATTTAGTCAAATAAATAATGTGGACAACAAAAAGCTTTACAGTTTAAAAGTTTAGAAATATTCGCTTGGCGCTTGGCGGTCCTGATGTTGATGGCCACCAACTTTAGATCATTCTTTCTCTCATTTAGAAACGCAGAAACCGAACTTACTTTAACTGTCAACTACAACGGGCGAACCCGTCACCTCAGGAAGTTTAAACGATATTTGATCGTTCTGTCTCCCTTAAGGTGAGTGTAGAAGACTTTGATACGATACAATCCTACCGTCCAGTAAAGCCACGAACCCGCCAGAGTCCAACGCCTAACGGCGAGGCACTAGGAAGGTAACTCAGTGGACCACCTCGCCCCTGGCTAGTAGTTTTGGCAGGATATCTCCGTCTGGAAATAACCTTCAGGATACCTCCAACCTCCCGCTGGTTGCGGGTTCGAAGTCGCTTTTGCGACCTCTACCTGTTGTATTACAGTGGTAATTCGATACGAATTTATCGCGGACCTGGGCGTCCTTTGCCCGTAATGCCAGCCGGGATCGGATGGCCGAAAGATCGTTTCAAGAGTGGCATGACAACAGATCAACATCCACCCCCGCTGCTTAGGAGACAGTATATTTCCATAGTCTCCACACTCCTTCAGCAATTAGTCAGAGTGCACAACCGATTGGCGTCGTCTGACGGTGCACAAACCGTCCAGTAGCGCTAGGAGGCAATACCCAGGAGAAACTTATCCACCAGCTGTGAGGCCTGAGACGCGAGAGTCCCTCCCGGGGTAGTCTTCCACACGAGGAGGCTACTGAATAGGAGCTGAATCGTGAGCTGGGCCGACCCGAGACCACATTGGATCTTATGTCCCAAGCTGCACGAAACCGTTCGCTACCGTTAATAACTACAGTTTAAAAGTTTAGAAATATTGAAATTTGCCAATTAGTACTAAAATCGCGTAGCGGTAATAATGTTGATGCTCACCCACTTTAGATCGTTCTTTCTCTCATGGGGTGAACGCAGGAACCGAACCCGTCACCTCAGGAAGTTTTGACAATGTTGATCGTTCTTTCTCCCGTGAAAATCTTCCTTTGCAGAAACCGGACAGGTTCGGCGTCTGGCGGTTGCTGAGCTGACGGTTATCAGTTAACACGCTGCCGCCGACGAGCGCGGCGAATTTATTAGCGAAGACGGCCGGGGCCGCGGCGCGCGAGGATTTGTACGGCTTTGGCAGCCCGCGTTGCACAGCACAAGTTCCCCGCGGCCACACGCGCCAACTTAAGCAAGAGCCGCCGATAATCCGATAATGCCCGCGGCCGATCAGGCGCGGCGAGTGGCGGTGCATCGCCCACCGACTTATTAATCCCGACGGAAAGTTTCCCAACTTTGCCGGCACATAAATTGAACAGTAAAGTAGCCGATGAGCGCGAAAACTACTTCTGATTCCAGACCGAGGAAGAGTTGGTTAAATAACTTAAAATACGATCTTTGAAGCGGAACTAGCAATTAAGGGGTGTGCTCAGTCGTATCCGAGCCGTAGCGTTTTAAAAACCTCATCTTTTGCGGGTCGTTTAATTTTAGTCGAAGCAATATAACTCTTTTATGTCGACACAATTATTTTCTATATTGATCATTCACACAAACCGAAGTTTACATGGAGTGAACATCGATTTTTATATATAAAACTAGCTGACCCAGCGAACTTCGTACCGTCTAACAGTCAATGAATGTCGTGTTACAGATTAGCTGAACTTAATTTATGATTTTATGAAAGTAATACAATGAATACAAAATAAATATTAAGTTCACTACTTTATTAAGATAATAACACAAAAAAAAATATAAAAGTACAACAATTAAGTATATCATTCACGTGTCAGCAAGACATGATTAAATTAATTTATTTACATATTGTGCAGCATGTGATGCATTCGGATTAATTCTCTTCATTGCAGCACCTTGTGATATGACATTTTGTTTTTTTTATCAGGCGCAAGAATAAATAAAGCGGATGAATTGCCGACACGTGAACATGCCACATACAACTGACCATAAGAAAAACACGGATTTACATTTGTATGGGAAAACAATTTTCGTTTTTAATGGTTATTCTGCTATTCGGGACGGAGACAAATACTACAAATCAAAAACCATGAAAATCGGTCTAACCGTTCTCGAGTTATAATTGTTCGAACAAACCCGACTTTGTTTTATATATATATATATATATATATATATATATATATATATATATATATATATATATATATATATATATATATATATATATATATATATATATATATATATATATATATATATATATATATATATATATATATATATATATATATATATATATATATATATATAGATTAATAATCAAATTAAATTATTGGCTGTTTCCCGTCTTAGTGTGACTCAACTGATGTACTTTGTTTGCATGTTGCAAACATCATCTGAATGAAAAACTAGTTAATTTACTACTACTAATAAATTTATTATTTTGAGCTCAGTGGGTTTTCCGCATTAAATATTTAACTAAATATATTACTAGCCTAAAAGGGTTAAATCAGCCTAGCCTAAATCAAAAAGCCTAAATCAAGAAGCTCGATGTTATTTATTAGTTCCGCCCGCAGGCATTATTTTCAGATACCTTAATTACTACAGACGCTTGAGCTGAAAATAGGTACGCGATTTCGGTCTTTTCTGCAGTCGGAGGCGGGTTGGTGCCTGCAGCACGCCAGCTAACATAAATTTATTTAGTATTGTATGTGATAAATCATACTCGGCCGGCCGCTGGTAATGTCGGTGACGGTGAATTACGGGATTTTCGCCGCTTGCGCCCTCGGACTCTAATGAAAAACAATACTCAATCTCACGAAAATTTTGTTCGGTGACGACGTTTACTATACTACTTACTGTGTTACCTTGAATCGGGGAATAGCCAGGTATTCGGCACTTATGTGTGGATCGAAGGTATGGACCTAGCTGAAGCCATGTGTAATAAATATAAAATATACAATGAGGCATAAGCTTAGGAAAAAGCATATGCAAAAACTGAGGCACAAGCTTTATAGCATAATTTATTTACATTTTATAGTACTACCTTCTTACTCTCGTACTAAGCATTCGTAAGCAGTCACCTCGAATATGTTTCTCATATACAGACTCCTAGCTGTAATGTTCACGTAAAATAAATTGAACTAATTTGAAAAATGGTTCTTGAAACATTTATTTTTGTCGTTTCCCAATTACAATGCATCGGCTCTTTTTCATGGGCTTTAATCAGTAGAACCAAGATGAAAATGCGCAGATGTGGTACTTTGTCATAAGTCGTTGACAAGTTGCATCGATTGCTCCGATCTACTTTGAATGGTATCTTTTCGTGTATCACCGCGACTCTCTCGCCGAACGGAGCTATTCCACCTTCCGCAGGTTAACAATAATTATGCACAAAACTGTTACAGGTAAACTTTATAGAGTAAGTAAAAAATTTTAATACTCAGCTCGACGATATTGACGTATTTAACACGTCATCTATCGCTCTCAAGAAAGCAATGATTGACTGTGTTGACATGCCATTGTAATTGCAAAATATAAGAATTCTTCTTCTTCCTAGACAATGTCCCGTTTCCTTGTCCTTCGGCCTTCCTTGTCCTCTCCTCCACTGAGCACGATCTTGTGCTGTGTCGGCGTCGAGTTGAGCTTCTCTCAAGTCTTTTTCGACCGCCGTCAACCAGGTGGCGGGTAGTCTTCAACAAGCACGTTTTGTCGTTGGCAGGTTTAGGACAAGCTTCACCATGCATGTGATCATCTGGACGTCGCTGGACGTGATCCTAATACAGTAAGCGTCTTTCTTTGACTTTACTAATTATCGGAGTGACTTTAAAACTTCCCCTTATGTACTCATTTCGGATTTTGTCTAATAGTGTGACACCCGTGGTCCAGCGTAACATGCGTACTGTTGTATGTAGTTTATTGAAATGTTGTTTATTAGTCGCCCTGGTCTGATCCATACAAGACAGGTCGAATGTCTATCTTATACATTTGCCCTTTGATTTAAGATGCATTTTTGTCGCACATAACGCCTGTTAGTTGTCTCCACTTTATCCATCCTGTTGTAGATCTATAAGTATTGAACCCAATCGTTGCTTAGTATTAAGCCCAAATATTTAAATTGCGTCACCGTTGGTAAAGGCGTAATTCCTAAAGAGATCTTGATGTTATTAGGGTTAGTGATGTTATCGAAAAAGCACCACATCTGTTGTCTTCTTTCTACTAATCTTAAGGCCATTTGTTTCGAATGCCTCAATCCAGGAGTTAAGTTTTGTTGTAGTTCGTCTACATCGCCCGAGACCAAAACAACATCATCGGCGTAGAGTAGGTATGTTCCAAAGGCAGTGACTTTTGGCAGTGTTTTGTGAGGTGCAAAATATAATAATAATAATAATAAAATGTATGCACGGATATTTTTAAATACCATGTATAGTTTACTAATAACGTTTATTCACATTAATTGTATTTACTTATTCCTTATTCTCACCTCTACTATGTGTATTTATTATTTAAAAAAAAGTTAAGTTGAAACATGTAGGTAAGAGTAGGTCCTTCAAAATTAATAATAATTAAGAGATTACTGTACAAATTTTAATATATTAACAGTTGAATATTGCACTGTAATCGGACATGTGTATGCACGCAGAATGCTTCAAGTCAGTCAGATATGTAGAGGTAGATCAAAATTGAGTAACAAAAAAACCTAGACGGACATACTAGCAAATTTTGTTTTATTTTATATTTCTTATAAAATACTTTTTGTAACCTGGACTTGTTTTGGAGGAAGCCACTGTAACAATTAGTAGTACTTCTTAGTTCAGGCTATCAAATGATTTTAGACATTTTTTCGCATTTTAAAGGCGATTGGTCTGCGCCGATTTAAAAAAAAATAAAATCTAAGATACAAAAATGATTAGAATTCATATGATATAGAAATCCATTATATACTTAAATCCATCAATCCGTTGAGTGCGATTTTTTATAGTTTTTCTATGAAATGTGACTCTTTGGAGTATCATAATTAGTTACTGGACATATAATAAGCATATAATGAGACAATATATTTGAAAAACTCTAACCAATTTAGTATTATGAGCCTTCAAAGTTTATTACCAAGTTTCGGACGCTAACTCTCAAAACTTTAGATTTTTCTGTAATATCAGACAAAGCTGAAAGTTCTGATTTGAAGTGATTGAAAGTGTGATTTTCTAAGAAGTGTGATGTAGTGGTAAAGTTATTATAAAAGGATTTCATATAAAAAAAAACCTAAGTGGTCACAAATATATTTTTTTTTACGAGAATACATCAAATTTTCTTGACTGAATAACTAAATATTTTTGTATGCAAATAAGTAAAACAAAATAATAGTTTTGGTAAAGCATTTAATAAAGAATATACCTGTATTTACAATTTTTGCATAGAGTTCCGATTTTGTGATAAAAACTTCGAAATGATTGAATAGGCGAGTTTTTTTCAGTTCGTCAACTTTGTAATATTTATTCATAGATATCTTAATTGTTTTACGAGATAAGGTTACAATGTTTTAAATTTCAAATTTCTTTTTATGATCCGTATAGTGGTTTTTAAGTTATGGTAGTTTTTCTCAAGGTCGTCGATTCTCGCCGATTTTAACGCGCGAAACTCGCGTGCAAAAGCTACGACCAAGTTTATCTACACAAGTTGGGGGGAAACCTTTTATTTGCTTTGTTATAATATGTATATTTTATTTTAAATTCCTCAATTGAATTGAGAAATATTTCGTTTTTAAAAAAATAACTGTTTAATGTTTCTAGCCTTCCGGCAATTGTGGCCTATTGTTAAAAAAGAACAATGATTTATGGAAAAGTTACATAATTTTATTAAAAAAGAAATTCAAGATATAAAACACCAAAAAACGATAAATTTGTGGGTTCCACTTTAAAATTATTTTTCTTATTTGATACCGGGTCTGATTTGATGAGTTATGACTTACTTTATATTGTGTTATGTTATTTGTGTTTTTTTTTCTGAATAAATAAAAGTAAAAGAGCAGTGTGTTGTGTCACTCCGGTTGGAGTCGCACATCTGGAAACGATTCCTCTGTCTGCCGCCCGAAGAGCTCGCAGAGCTCGTCTACCTTTTTTGTTTCGGGCGAAATATTATTTTTTGCCTGTTGGATCTAAAGTACCGATGGCGATGACCCACATTATCGCTGACGCTGCCTTTTCAATAATTGGCGATCTTTTACTTTATTAACAATAATTATGACATTTTCAGCATGCGAAATATACACTTGAGAGCAATATAATCGCACACTCATAACATTTTCACCTAAAGCTAATTATCTTCACACGACTGTCCGACAAAAAACGAATGTCATGTGTTCAGGGTTCATATATGTATGTTTTCCGATTCTTTATTCCACCATAACTTCTAAACGCTTGAACCGATCTAGAAGTGTGGTCTTATTAGAATCGTTATGTCATCCCGAGTGTCATATGGTCCTTAACTGTCCAAATATCAAGCAGGTAACTAGTTGTCACAAATGTCAAGAAAATAACGTCAATATATCGTGTTTAGTGTTAAATGAAGGGTCTGATTGAGTACATTCCGGAAATATACATTTATATATATGGATAAATACATAAAGCACAAGTATTTCAGGAAAAAAACCGTAATAAAAATAATGTATTTATTTATTGAGATACTTAAGATTACGTATACAGTTCATTGATCATGTAACGGTTGCTTCTTATAATAATTATATAAATTATTTAATAATTAATAAAGGGAGGTTTAACACATCTTACATGACCTTTCCTGCCAATAGCTCATCTGACTAGGCGATAATTTGGCCTGTCTCTAGATGTGCATATTTTTATGCAATTTTAAGAAATTAAATGTTTTTTTTAACAATAAATTATTTGGACCCACCACCTAAATATAGGTACCAATTTTATAAAATATATAGCTATGTAATAAATAAATACATTTATAGTTCAAATTTAATAAAATTTAATTAAGAATAATAGATAAGTGATACTAAATAAATTGTCGTGCGTTGCGAAGAAGTTGATCAGATTTTATATATCTCTTGTTAAGTAGCCATCTATTAAGGTTTGCTTTAAATATTTTTATGTTATAAATACAATATTTCGCTTACTGTAGTCGTGTATTTTATTCTTTTTAATATATTATTGTTTTTTATTATTCTGAGGCACTGCAAATGGATATCACATGAAATTAAATTGTATAATATCAAATGAAAATAAATGGTATGTATAATCTTGTTAAATCAATGAAACATCGAATGAAAGGGAATAGGGAAGGCAACAAATCGTATTAATAAAGATGTTTTATTGCTGATTTTTATGTTTTAATTCGATTTTTATCACCAATTCTGAAGCTGCCAAATTCACAAAAAAACGTGCACTTTGGATGCTGACCACCAAAAAGCACATTGTTAGCACGATTTAAACACAAAAAAAGATTAGGCGTTGTAATAGACATTGAATCTGCAGTGAAACCAGTGAAAATTGACCAAACTTTGTATTTTTTGAGATATTTTATTTTTTGATGAGAATTCATGCATGTGCGATTTTTTTGCTGTCAAGTGTACGAGATTATGGGGCAAGATGTTGGTATACTGTTGTATTCTGGTTGGACTTTATGAATCAAGATGGCCGTTCCCACGGCCGACCGCTCGGTTGCGGTTATTAAGCCGGAGAAAATTAATTATTGTACCTGACGCTGCAAAGTGACACCGTAACCAGATCCAAGCCGCTCTGCGAACAATGACGGGGAAATCTGTGCGAGAGACAGGAAACTGCTGCTGGACGACCGGCACAGTGGTAGTGTACAATGACTCGTCTGCATACCGCGAATATGCCACGCTGGCAGTGTCACTCTAATAATAATTATGATGTTCGCCTCACGTCGAGATAAAGTTGTACGATAGCGCCGACAATGAGAAGTAACCCATTATTATAATTATTTTGAAAATAGAAAGTTCCGATTCACCTGCTCATTCAAGAATGACCTACAAGATAATCATAATAATGTGAGTCAGGTCAGTAGCAAATGAGACCTACATATTATAAAAAAAGCGGATGTGTAACCTCAAGACTGCAAGTAGCCATAGACTTATGGAAGTATTTGTTAGCGTGATGTCCCTTCAGGAAGGAGGTTGACCTGACGAAAGTACAAGTTATTGTCATCGAGTAATAATCCAGGGTAGCACATCTAGATTTTCCTCGAATGAAATTTTGCGTTAGAATTTTTTTTGTTCGATCATTTGTCATTTTCATTTAATTTTTTATCATTTTATTTCATTGTCATGGTCATTTTTTTGTTCGATCATATATCGTATGGTATTTCTTATTTTTCTCAATATTTTTATAATCGTATTTATATAATTGTATTCTAATATACCATAATATATTTATAATATAATATATTTATACCATAATATACTATATTTATTATAATATATTTATTATTTATTTTAATCGAATTTAGGTATCTATGTACTTACCACATTATTACATAAATATGATTAGGTATATATAATATTTATACAGATTATTATATTATATATTAAATTTTATTTATGTACATTTACTGTTCCTAAAAATAAAACGTTAGTCAATTTAGTTCTTTATAAATTAAATCGCTAATTTTAATTGTTTACTCTGACCCGCCTAGATACAGGACATTACAGTCCTAGTTAGGTGAGCACTGACCATTTGCTACATTTGCGTGTTAAATTTTTCCGAGGTACTTTATAACATTAGTAATAATGTGGCTATGAATAAAGTACTAAATAAATTTGGGCTGTTACAATCCAATAAATTACCCTGACGCTAAAACATAATCCAACCAAAATTTCACAATGTGATTTCGGCCTAACAACGCATCTGTATCTGTATACCCCGATTTCCCCACAACCTCTTGCCATGACCAAATGAAGTCTGTTTGCCAAATTTCAGGTCAATCGGATTAAGGATCGGCCAAACGAACCAACGGCCACAGCCAACGTGACTGTCGCGCGCCACGAAAACGTCAAGAAACAGTGACTAATAATTTAATAAATAATCCCGTTGGCATACTGGAGGACGCCTGATCTTACATTGTGAGGTTCTGGGTTCGATTCCCGGCTGGGTCACCATTTTCCGATTATGTAAAATTAAAGGAATTGCATTTGAATTCTGTCGTAACGCAACTGATTGCATGCACTATAAGCATTATAAAATAGGACAACTTGCTGACGTTTAATATTCGTGACATCAGCGTAATCATTTTAGAACATAAAACACCCCCACTCCGTCCGCTCGCCGGCCTACATTCTATCATATCTTCCACAGTCAGGGATGTCAAACTAGCGAGGGTACTATGAATATTGTGTGCATACGATTATTTGAAAAATTTCATTAGCACAACAGAATGTGCATCAGACTATTTAATGTAGATATACACAGAAACCAAAACACGAATGTTACAGACAGAGATACAGAGAATCTTTTCGATGGATTATGAAAACCACATTAAACATAGCAGAATTTGTAACAGAATGGCTACTTTTAGGAAAATAGATATCGCATCTGATATACAAAAATAATTTTACAACTGCAAATAGTAGGTTAGATTTTACCTTATTATGGAAGCAATTAGATCTATATTACATATATAACTTGCATTATATAACAACAAAAAAATACTAGAATACATTATATAACATGAAGTTAGTCTTCGAGTTATGTAACATAAGTATATTTTACAAGCACTTTATAAATACACATTAAACAAAAAAATATGACAAAGTTATTTCTGCCTATATTCCCTTGCCATAATATTATTAGACCCACCGTGCATTTCAATACTGATTTAATAATAATAATAAAACGCTTTATTCTTACGAAAAGGCTAGCGTATTGCCTGCAGGCAATATTTTAGAGCTAACCTATTAATTTACTCATTTCAATATCCGTAAACTTTTAAATAATATTTTGTTTTTAGTGTTATTCATTGAAAATCTAGTCATGTATGTGTAAATAAAAACCAGTAAATATATTTAAAAAAATAAAAACACACCACTAACGTTACAAAAAGTAAACTATTGTATTTATAATTATTTTTAATACAGTTTATTATGAAATATTTATAGTTTATATTATTATCCATAGAGATACATGTATATTTCCGGAATGTAACCAATCAGACATTTCATTTGACATTAAACACCATGTATGTATGTTAATTTATTGACTTTTGGTTATTTAGACATTTAGACAAATACTTACTTGATATTTGGACAGTTAGTACACTAGGGATGACAACGATTCTAACAATACCACACACTTCTAAATCTGTTCAAGCGTTTAGAAGTTATGGTGGAATAAAGAAACGGAAAACATACATAGATGAACCCTGAACACATAACACATCTTTTTTGTTTAGCTTATCGTGTAGAAATATTTAGTCACTATACTTACAAGTAACGGATCTTATCGCATGACGACAACATCCTTAACTTTTCGCCAGAATTACATTGGTCGTCTTCAAAATTATTACATTCCTGAAGGTAAGATAGTTTCTAATAGTATTATTTCATGAAACAACGATGAAGGTTATGGAGTTCATATTAATTTTGTATATTTATACACTTTTCTGTCTAAAGAATGAAAAATTTGTACTGAAACGTACGGTTAGTTTAATAATTACTACAACAGTGAAAATGTAACAAGAACAAAGTCAGTTGATCTGTATTAAATCGACCACGCTGATCACGAAAACGACCATAAAAATCCCCGATTACCTGTAGTTTGTTCAAGTGTCCAAAAAGTTCCTTGGAGATCATAAGGCAGAAAACTATAAGGATCGTGTGGAAAATGTTCGCAGTGCTACGATGGACTGGGGTGTAACATGTCTTTATAGTTACATTTCTTAGATTCACACTTGGACATCTTCCCCGAAAACTGTGGTGCTGTTAGCGACGAACTATTTTATTTTAAACCGCCGAAGAAACGCAATTGGACCCATTGTGTGTGCAAAAAAGCTTTTTTAAACAAACCTTGGCATGCATGGGCTTTTAAGGACAAGTCTGAAAAGCTTCAATAACGAAAAAACAAGAGCTAAACATGCATTTTCATTATTAATTCCGTGTTCAGCACCCTTGGAAACATAAAGATGAACTGTTTTCATAAATGTGTCAGATAAAAAGTTAGATTTTGTTGGCTACTGTATGGCAAGGGATCGTATAATCCTAGCGTTATTACTCACACCTACTGTTTTTTTTTCTTATGGATGTACGATTATACAGCATCCCTTCCCTCGTGCAGATTCGATCATAGTGCAACAATGACAATTGGCCAAACACGCAGCGCGAGGGAGCGACGCTTCCCGTTTGAAAACGCGGCCGCCTGCGGGCGCGGGCGGATGTCAAGCGGGCGCGGGCGGCGAGCAAAACGCACACGACGCAACACGACGATAAAATGTATTAATTACACTCGACACCGTCCGCCTTTTAATTAATCTGGGCGGATCGTGACGCAAGCGCAGGCGAACAGACGGACGCGCGATGACGTCATCAGCGGGGAGGGGGAAGATTAGGCTCGGATCATTGCAACGTAAGTTCATAATATCAAAAGAGTCAGCTCGAAATCAGCATCCCTAGATACGGGTCTCTGACCTAGTTAGGAATGCGGATAAACACTTTCACCATAGGATGTGCTCAATCTCTCCCAACTCAACCATATTATGTTAATGGTGTGTATATGACATATTATTATATAAAGTTATTGTAAATTAATAAATAAATAAAAATTAAATAAATTGTTAGAATTAAATTAAGGGCTTAAATATTTGTTTTCATAAAAGACAACAGGTTTAAAAACTATAATAAACACGTCAGCATTTGTTTCTGAACAAACTTGACGTAAACCTAAAACAGTATTTTACATATGTCATTTGCAAGCAATAACAATAATTGTTGTGCAAATGATAAAAAAGTATACATTCCAATGCGTAGTGAATTTGATGAAATCAGTGGCTTCACGGCCTATCTTCATCATTTCCTTTCTAAAAACCGAGTAACAAAACTAATTACTTTAAAAAAATACAAATAATTGTTCCGTTGCAATCAACATTACATAATTACACCACTGGCAGCGTCGTGTCGGCGTAAGAAGCCATTGAGGCTATTTTTTGTCTTTTAATAGATTTCGCTAACTAAAGAAACCGGAATGCGATTGATTCTCATCTATCGTCCTTCGTGTCAGTGCAGAGGCGTTAGTTACTGTCAATAAATATAGAACTGACACACGCGTGTGTAAGTTCGCGATCATTCAATAAAATGTATTTATTTATTTATTTAAAGAAATACGCATTTTTTAAAACTACAGTACATTACATATCATTAGAGGCTCCGTTGTAAATATTAGCAAAAAAGAGAGTACCGCAGCCCAGTCCATCTTTAGATCAACGCTGCCTAACTAGGCCTAGGCCCGTACTAAGGCAAGCGTACCAAGAAAATAGTGGCTTGTGCATACTTTAAACTACATATGTTAAAAGAGAAAAAATATATAAAAATAGTATCTAATGATATTAGGACTTAACTTAAGGCAATAAACAATGTATGTAGAAATTAATCATTACTCTAAAAACTAGGTCATTGATATGTCAATGCGTCTGTCAGTCTGTCAGTTTGCAAATTATATTTGTAAAATACCTATCATAGAACACAATAAAATTGATTTCAATAACGCGAAAAAGGTAAATAATAAATAGGAATTGCAATGAATAGTGAAATAATCAACTTGAAATAATTATAGATGGAAAAATGAATTATAATAAATAGTCAAAAATTCAAATTGAAATGGTCAGAGGATTATCAAATTGAAATAGTCAATTATACATAAAATGTGCATATTACTAGTTATAACACAATTTTGAATGTAATCGAATTAAAATGGTTGACAAATTCTGAACGAGCGTCTTTGGGATTAGGCTCGATGACCATTTCGCACGTATTCGTAGCTGCGTTTGGTTTGAATACCCGGAAAATTGCAATTTGATCGCTAAGAATTGTCAAATTCAACCGAGCCGCGCGTATATACAGGTAAGTAAACTGTAAAGGCTTTCCAAAAATAAAATTTAAAATGTATAGAAAGGTGCAAGATTTGCATTGTTATACTAATTGCTTGTGATATAATCACCTAATCGCAAATAAAATTTGGCCTGAACATAAATCGATAAACTCAACCGCGAGGAAAAAGAAAATCCCACCCGGGTAAATCCCTCGCGCCCTGGCTACCAGATTTGGACGAATGGCTTCGTCCTCTTGTTTGGCTATGGTACCTGACGTTAGTCGTATTCGA
Organism: Micropterix aruncella; assembly: GCA_944548615.1. Classification (NCBI taxonomy): domain Eukaryota; kingdom Metazoa; phylum Arthropoda; class Insecta; order Lepidoptera; family Micropterigidae; genus Micropterix; species Micropterix aruncella. The sequence goes on from OX155965.1 coordinate 17,704,584, forward strand.
ATTTATCGCGGATTTGAAACGCCCAAAGTCCAACGCCTTACGGAGAGGCACTAGGAAAGTAACCCAGTGGGGCCAACTGTCCCCTAACTGGTCCATATTACTAGGGTTCGCGTGGTCATCAGTTTGTGTCTAAGAGTAGGTGGCACCAGATTAATATCTACCCCCGCTTTTTAGGTAACGCACGTTTTCAGACTTCCCCGGCAATTCGCCGGTTGAGCACAAGGCTAGCAAACCAGCCAGGGCTGCCGAATAGATCCCAACTATCAATCAACTGCACGATATAGCCGCAGGCAGGCTTCACTCTGGTTCTTCCAAGGTAGTCCCTCTTATGGAAGGCCGCTGGGTGGAGGTTGAACCGGAGTTTGGATCGGGCGTCCCAATCTATTGTAAACGGAGATAAATATAAAAAAGAGTGTATACAGAAAAACTATCTAATTAGGATAATGCCCGTACTAAAGTAGATTCTTTTCTTTTACATTTTATAGATTTCCTGTGGGCACGTAACTTAAAACTGAAATTAAAATCTACGATACTACATACATATATAAGATTATTCCTACATACCTAAATGTATACATATACCTACTTACAACATGTTCTTACTTGATGTTAGGAATATTGTATATTGGGCTTTCATATTTATTTGTAATATATAATATTAAATTAAAGTGATAGTAAATAACACTACCAGAATTGTGATTATAAACAATATGTAAAGTAATTTTTGTCCACCTTTGCCTTGCCGGCTTCAATCAGCCACAAAGTAAATTTTCGTTTTTTTTTCATTTTTAAGCTTCTGCATGGTTTTAACTTATCGTGAAAGTAATTATAAAGTCTAGGAGCTATCTGCTATAGGAGTGCCTTTAGCGCAAATTTAGATTTCTGGTTTATTTAATTACATATTCTGCCGACGCACAACCTCTCGTTAGAATCGATCTACTTCTCGTCCCGGTTTCTCTTCCTGCCACGCCATACGGGACAAATTGACGTATATGGAACAGGTGGATCCCCGGCCGTATTAACGTGGCATGCCCCGATAAAACAGGACGTATGGCAACCCTACTCATATGGCCCTTAGGGCTAGGCCCGTATAAGGCCCGATGCAGTCAGGTTCAACCATTGATATATATATATCGATGGGTTCAACATCTGGATGGCCTTATATCCGCGCCGCTTAGATATGTCATGTAGACAGACACGCGATATTGGAAAAGCAGAAGCGGTGGCTCGACAAGTGACACCGCTTCGCGTCCTGTGCGATCATTTTCACGGATGCTGCGCGGCAGACACGCCGCGTGCATCCCGCGACGCGCTCGGCTGAGCAGCGACGGGAAATACACGTTTTTGCCCGGAGCGCTCGCGTCTCTCGTCAGCCTCTCGCATCTGACACAGTTCTGCATTTTATGCACAAAGGCTCGAAATATTATTACGACCTCGGGATGCAACGTAGCGAAGAATATTCTTGCTAAGTGCAAAGGCAGCCGCACACGATGGAGACAAATTGCATGGATGCATATGTACAGCAGTAGAACGACAAAAGGTGGATGCGATTTGCTATTACTAAAATCGGAGATGATTTATTACTAACAATCGTTTACTAAAATTACTATTAGATATTCTTCCTTTACATACTTATATACATAAAAATTGTGATCTGCGGTGCTTTCTATTTCGCTATTATTTATACTTAAGCCTCTAATGTACAATGTACTGCCGTGAAAAATGTGCTTTTCTTTCATAAATGAATAATAAAATAAAATAAATACATAATACAAATGGTTTGTTTGTTTGTCTCTGCCCTTTATTGTAAAATTTCACAATAAGCAGGTTTACTATCTTACGACAACCTCTTATAACCTCTTACAACCATACTATGAAGAAGAAAAGAATAGAATAAAATAACTTCATTGTGCTTAAACAATAAAAACATTACATAAAGATTACACAGTTTAAAAAAACACAATCAATGCACAAATGGCGTATTTATCACTATAGGAATGTCTTGCAGTATATCGTTTGATAAACTAATTTTTAAATGACATTGTACAGTACATATAGAAGTGATAAAGTTCAATTTAAAATAAACGAATACAAATATATGTCAATAGGCTATGCTAGGGCGACAGTATATCATTTTTTCTATTTTTGCCCTCGGAAGGATAAGATAGGGTATTTAGAGTGGTGGCTGTGTGAAAGGAAATGTTTCTTCAACAACTTTTTGAAAGTGAGCAACGAAGGTTCGTGTATGATAGAGTGTGGGAGCTGATTCCGTAAATGAGCAGAATTGACTGTAAATGAGTACGTGTAAACAGAGGAGTGATTTAACGGAATGGCGAATGAAGAATGCAGCGTTTATAAGTATGCGTGCGTGTAATATATATGTGTAAGTGTGTGTGTCGCTATTGCATTCGGTCGACAGAATTGAAATGCAATTCCCCTTTAATTTTATCCCAACGGAAAATGGTGACCCAGCCGGAAATCGAACCCGGAACCTTACAATCAGGCGACCGGAGTTCCACTGTGCCACTATGCCAGCTGCACTACTCGGACAAACGACCCATAGGCGAGTACGTAGTCGGTCTGTAACTTCTTCCACGCAACAAAACTGTAGAATTTAAAACAGTGATTGAAAAAGTAATATACTGCATTGTATTTTAAAATGTTTATCCGTGATACAAATACCACATTTCTGCAGTTTCCTCCATTTTTCAAGATGAAGTTGACACATAAAGAAGATCGTTACATCACTCCAATCATGCGCTGAAAATCGTTTGCTTGATTATTCGATCGGCCTCGCTTGGTTAGAATTCCAACTGTCTATTATATTAAAGCAATCAATGCACGCAAGCACGAAATGCGGTCTGGAAACAGAAACTATTATCTATCTAGATGGGCTTAAGCAGAAACACTGCCAAATACGTAATAAATGAAGACCTCATGTTATTATAAGTTATTATGATATTAAAAGTTATTCTCCACTCAATCGGACATTTTCTTTGCATTTTCTTGAGTAGTCGCGATGTAGATCCTAACCGGTATTTCCGCAAAGGTTAACTCGCAACACTACTCGTAAGTGTGCGTCGGCCTTTAGGACATTGCATCCGAACGCTCCACCCGCTGATGCGCTTCTCAAATAATTTCGGCCCTGGGGGAAACGAGCGCGAGTAATGAGTTAGGGTGGAATTATGCTAAAAGCATATGAAAGTCACAAAAGTAAAATGTTGCACTAACTCTGAGATGAGTGAGAGAATAATTAAGTTAATCAGCGGGAGCGCTGCTGTCAACGGGAGCGCTGATGAATTAGGATGGAGAATTTAAGTGGTTTCTATACCATTTTTGATGTTGTTATTCTCTGTTGATTTCACATAGCATCCGAGACTATTTCAATTGTTGCAACATGCTGGATCTGCACAAAGGCCAAATTTACTACTCAGGCAATTTAAAGGACTTGTGTCTTTATACTGCCCAACCAAAAATGAGTGTAATGTGTTCAGGGTTCATATATGTATGTTTTCCGACGCGTTTTTGAGGTGCCCTATACTAACGTACGAGTCAATGCAGACAGAGTGGCAGAAGGGACGCGGCGCGGGCGCGTTTTTTCGGCGCCCGCGTCACTTCGCCCGCGTCACATTGAGGCTATTGAAGAAGATTTGTTTAGTTTTCTTTGCTCTTATTTCGTGAAAGTTTGAGAAGATTTGCGTTGTTTTGTAATTTAATTTTAAGACGGGGGTATTTTTATAATATTAATTTAAAAAATATTTTACATAGCGGTTTATTGCAAAAATTTGACCACTGGCGTGACATACTGAGGTGCGACCACTGCAGGGTTAAGAAACCTTTAGTATCGATTTTTATAATTATTAAGCTATTGCATAGCTTTTATCGCGGCTAGGCCAGCGCGGCGACCGAATGAAGAAATTTCAATTAAGAAATGAAGAAAGGACAATTAATGATTTTAAACTGATAATTACGTCTAAACGAGTAGGTACTGCTTACGATTCGAAAAAAATATATGTTAAACAAGAAAATTTTCCTAATATTCTTAGCTTTGAATATTTTAGATTTTGTTTATATTACATAGTGTAAATAATTTGTGAAATTAGGTCTAACCGAACACAAAAACGACTACTACGCAAACTATCTGGCGTATTATTATGAAACCTGCACCATTTTAAACATAATTTAATTATCTATCTTTTTATCTACGATTTTTTTCGAATAATCCGTTTTTTTTTTGCTTTATCGAATAAAAAATTCGTGCGCGGCGCTCTATCGGAAGACGTTTAAATTATTCCGAATCATTTGCTTTCGAAGCCGCAAATGAATCGGAATAATTTCAACGTTTTCCGATAGAGCGCAGTTATCTGATATCAGAAAAAATAAAATAAATAAATAATTATAATTGCATAAGTTGTTAAAATTGCTATGCAATAGCTTTACCGCGGCAGTCCCCGAGTGCCACACGTATTTTTTTTAATCTTAAGCGACTATCCAAAGTATTGCGTACTAATGTCTAAACAACTATATAAAAGGTTTTGAAGACAATGATTTGATTTGATTTCGCACTAACGGTCACCAGCGCTTGTCAACAGACATACCCAGCATATGCTGCACGCGTTGCATCGCTCAATATACATCAAATTACAACTGCTTTCGACCATTTTCTCCAGCTATTCATCCAATTGGCCGAGTATAATAATATATTGGCGCTATTGGCCAGCTGCCATCGCTTTATGGATTGTTCCAAATTAGTGTCCCCGTTTACGCTACGCCCGCTGCCAATTTCCCTCTAATGGCTTCATATTTTACAAGAATTAAACGCGGCCCGAACTACTGCACCGTCAATTGTCCAAACTTATCGTAAAGATTGATACAATTATGTAACATTGGTTTGTTTTAAGAGGAAGCCCATCTTTGTAAACACATAAAGGTCGTCGCAGCGCTATCCTGCTCATTCTAAAAGGAGTGTTTCTGTTAAGTGTGTAAAATTAATAAAATAACGTAATATGGAGTACTAAACTATAATAAGATGAATAGATTTCAAAAAAAATATGGCTATTATAAGACCATTTTTCATAACAAACAGGTGTGTTTAATAAAAACTTGGTTGTCACCCCAAGACTTTCCCGGCAAGCAGCCAGGCCCCAACTAATTTACTCTGTGTTTTTAATCTGGTAAACTAAATGGTGAGACTCGATTTTATTCTACAATAATACCTTCTTCATTCTTACGAGTAACCTTTTACGTTTTGATTAGTAGTAGAAGAATTTGATCATTAAAAAAGAATTCAATGTTATCACGGCCAAATGTAATACTACTGTCTATACAACTATGTATTAGTTTTTAAGACAATAAACAATTTGATTTGATTTGAACTCCTCAACGCGCGCCAACACCCTACCCCCCCCCCCCCCCTCCAATAACTTACCCCCCCCCCCACATGATATCCATTGTGTCAAGTGATTATGATCGCAAATGTAGTATATTTGTAGTTTTTTTTTGTAGTATTTCCGTGGTATTAGGATGGTTATTTTTAATATGATGTAGTATTTTATTAAATACGGCAGAATTTAAAAAAACAATTGTGACGCATGTGGTTTCGGCACAAAGACGCATCTGTGTACCGAATGTCAAGTCTCTAAGTCCAATATTTCGAGATTGAAGTATGACTAGCGCGCCCTCTGGTGGACCAATTTCAACCACAATCTTTTCAACTCTTGCCATGGTCGAATGATGCTTGCATGCCGAGTTTTAGCTCAATCGTATGAAGCGTTTGGGTGCTATCGTGGAGGAATACATACAAACAGACACACATGGACACAGACTTTAATCTGGAAATAGTCCTAATCGTCTCGAGGAGAAGGAGGGGGGGGGGAGGGCCTGAAAATTGATATTTCCATCTTCATCTCAGTTTTTTTAGCGTGTTCACAATTTGATTTACCTTCCCTAACTGTTGATTGGCCGTGATAGTAATATAATAAAACTTGGTGACAAACCTTAATTATGTAGTACTCTGCACAGATGAAATATCACAGCTGGAATATAAAATAACCCACAATAGGCTATTATCGGTATCAGCTACCGACTAATGTCAATTTATAGATGATAAAATTATCGATCGAATTGACGATGCTACAAACTGAAAAATTACCTATAATAATAGTGATGTGATGAATTTCGACCTTATAGTGATTAGGTTTATAAAAACTGATTTATCTGACAAGTTTTCAGCCCTGCATATCAGCGCTGATATCACAACGGAAACCCTCCTAACGTCCACCTCCTTGTTCCTCTCATAAAGAGATATAAAATGCGTTGACATCATCTTAAGTTAAAGACGGATAAATACAGAAGTGACGAAAGATTTAGAGCGTAAATTCGTTTTAATCATTTCGCGTTTTTTAAGAAGAGCGACAGTGAAAAAAACTGGAGATAACGACGGGTCGCCCGATAGCATATTGTCACCCATTATTCTATTATTGATTAGATAGTGCACTATGGCGTTTTTGCTTACGTTTTAATTGCTTTTACTTTTGTCGTTGTTGTTTTGTTTCTGCTTTTCAGTTTTATATTTTATTTTTTATTTCGCCTAACATTTATATTAAAATACTGAAACAAGCATATCCTACTAATATTATAAACGCGAAAGTTTGTATGTATGTATGGATGTTTGTTACTCTTTCACGCAAAAACTACTGAATGGATTTTGATGAATTTTTACAATAATATAGCTTACACAACAGAATAACACATAGGCTATAATTTATAAAGATATAGCGTGAATTATCTAAAATATAACGATAACTGTCAAGTAGGAAAAAAATTTAAGAAATTGACATTCGAAATTTAAATTCTATCCTATTATCCTACTAATATTATAAACGCGAAAGTTTGTATGTATGTATGGATGTTTGTTACTCTTTCACGCAAAAACTACTGAATGGATATTGATTAAACTTTACAATAATATAGCTTACACATCAGAATAACACATAGGCTATAATTTATAAAGATATATGGTTTTCTATTACATTATCACAATTTTCCATCACCACGCGGGTGAAACCGCTGGGAGCCGCTAGTCTATAATAAATTACTGCTTATTTATATATTTTATTTAATAATACTGATGTTGGTTGTAAAAGTCGTCAAATTATAAACCCGCTTTTTGTGATAATTAAAAATAAAACGTAACTTTTTTATTACTGTAAATTTTAATTCGCTACAATAAGGATATTTATCTTTTTCATTTCTTTCAAAACTTAGGATATTATGTTAGTTAATAGTTATTGCTTGTCCGGGTGTAGCTATGTATTTTACAAATTAAATGCGAACTTAACTGGTAATTTAGCCATGCATATCGAAAGGTGGAGATTGTATCCTCTTTGTATGAGTTTTAATAGTGATTTGATTAGATAATTCCATTGAAAATAGTGTATTTAATTATTTATTTCATATTACATATATGTTATATTTCAACTAAGATTACAAAAGATGAAAAATAATGACTTTGAAATTAAAACAAAGCGACAAATTGATTCATTCCAATCTCATGCAACCCGAGGAACACATCGAAGTTGGCTTATGCCTGTACCTAGATGTGCGATCTACGATTTAGATTGCGAACTAACGTACCTATAGTCTATCTTGAGATACAGTACGTATCAAGAGCCTCTAAATCGGCAATGAGTACAGTTTCCTCTTCTTTTAAATCCTTGCTTTGAACAGCCAGAGCTATATCGTCTGCATAAGCAAAATTTCTCGCTATGGCCACTAGCACGTCGCTTATATAAAGATTAAAAAGAAGAAGGGCGAGTACCGAGCCTTGTGGTAGGTCGTTTAAAGCCACTTAAATGTACTGATATGACCATTTGATTTTTAGGATAATGGTACCAAATTTTAAGAACCTCGGGTCTCGATTGTAGATGTTCACTGGCGCTCTAAGGGTTCTGTACCTTATTTAGAGGGTTCTTGTTATACACACATTTTCTAGCAAAGGAGTTATAGCATTCCATATAGTGATATATTTTTTAAAGAGTAAATTGCATATAAGTTACCTACGGTTGAAATCAGAGACAGATGCGTGAACATGCAGCGTTCGAGTTTGTTTGAGAGCATCATCATGTAGCGTTCGAGTTTGTTATAGACGCCAAAATAAAGGCGAAGATAATGTGTCGTCATCTTGGTGACAGCACGGCAAGAGATGCATGCAAAGTTATTGACGACAGCACGCGATATGCAAACGCAACAGGCCAACCGGCGAACTCCTGATACGGGCCTAAAGAAGATACAAATTCCTGGACCTGAGCGACTGTATCTGAAGTCGAGTAGCTATGATGATAGCCAACCTCGTCCACTGTTTGATTTATATTATAAATCGGTCGCTCTATTCATTAGGTACATTAAGATAGAAGTAAACAAGCAAGCAAAAGCATAGATCATAATAAAATATTGACGAAAGAGCCGAATTTAATTTGACAACGAAATTGGCGGTACAAAAGGCACCAGACAAAGCGGCGCTCTGGTAATGGAGTAATGCAATTATGGAGCAACGCCACGTGATTCAATTTATGAATGGACAATTGCGACACACTATAACTACTCACTTCACTTGCATGTACTTATATACATATATAGGTATGGCGTGTCGTGAGTCATTCATGTATGAGTAATTTTACTAAGAATCTTTTCAGTTTCAGAGTATGTCTATAATTTTTATTATAGTAACGGATTGATTCTTATTTTAATTATGCCACACTGTATCACTGATCATCTTTTCAATCTTGTTTTTTCTTATTGCTTTTCTTATTTTTATTAAATTATATTTACATTATTTTGTATCCTGTATAACATGGCAATTGTGTATTTGTACAACCTTATTTGAATACTATTTTGATGATTAATTAATTAATGGTATATTGTTTTTTTTTTCTAGGTAATATTGTAATTTGGTGTCTATATATATATTTTTTATATTTGTGTATTTTATCTTTTTGTTATTTCATTAATTGGAATTGTACATTTTATTATTATTTTGTTGACTTTTATCGTTGATTTAATATTTCTCTTTTTATTTTATCGTTAATTTAATGACGATTTTCTTTACGTATACATTCTATTGCCATCAAAGTAATTGTATCATCCATTGACTTTATTTTGTATTTTGTACTGATTTTTTCAATATAAAATCATATAGAATAATTGAAAAAAAATAATTTGTGATTTCTACGCCCGGGGAGGGGTTTTCGAAATAAAAATAGTTATGTAATTTCATTGAAGCAGTTACGTATGTTCAACATTGTAGTATTTAGACACCCCAGACACTGAAATTGATGACAAATCTGAAATATTACAAAACAAAACAATGAAGGTACGCCATAATGGTTGTATATCCTACTACTATTATAAACGCGAAAGTTTGTAAGAATGTATATATGGTTGTTTGTTACCCTTTCACGCAAAAACTACTAAATGGATTTTGATAAAACTTTACAATAATATAGCTTACACATCAGAATAACACATAGGCTATAATTTATAAAGATATATAGTTTTCTATCACCATTATCACAATTTTCCATCACCACGCGGGTGAAACCGCGGGGCGCAGCTAGTAGTAAATATTTTTATACAGACTAAAAAACAAATCGTCGAAAATCTTCACATCAGTCAAATAGAATCCTATATTCTTTTAAAGCCCCTGCCGATGTACAGCGGACAAACGTCTGTTAATATCAACATAAGAATACTCGTCCTTCAAGCCGAATATGAAGCAGAATTTAAAAACAATTATTATGTATATAGTTGTACGTATTTTATTCCTCTCGTTTTAATTAAAATCACTATTTCTATCTAATTGCCTAAACAAAAAAGGGGATAAACGTATTTGAAACCTAATTGCATAATAATGTTAAATTGTACGTACCTATTTCGTTATACTTTGTACTTTCGTATAAGTGTTATCTTCATCAATACACTCATATAAAAAAAATCTTATAGGTTTAAAAAAAATAAAATAACAGTATTGTCGCACAATGATCTTACAAAGAAAATTTAAATTAATGAAAGATGCACGTTCTTATCCTTATTATTCGATTATATTTAATTGGTTGTTGGTTAGTCATTCCAGAAACATGACAGATATTCATGACAGAAAGACAAACTAATAACTGACTTTAACAAGTAATTATATTAAAAATAATAAAAAACATAACTGTCAGTACGGAAAGTGAGAAGTGAAGTTCAGTATTCTATTTATAAATATTTTCATAACGGTTTTTTATTTTTTATTTATCAATAATGTATATTTCCGGAATGTACCTACTCAATCAGACCTTTCATTTGACACTAAATACGATATATTTACGAGTATATTATTTCATTGTTATTTGGACATTTGGATATTTAAACAACTACTTGATATTCGGACAGTTAAGGTACCCTACTGTTCTAACAATAGCACAAACTTCAAAATCGGTTAAAGCGTTTAGAAGTTATGGTGGAAAAAAGAAACGGAAAACATACATAGATGTACCCTGAACACATTACACTTCTTTTTTGTTAGGCAGTCGTGTAAAAAGGTAATAATATGGCTTTGAAATAAAATTTCTTTGAAATTGGCATGGTCAAACCAAATTTATCCAGTTCAAGTGGACATTGTAAAAAAAACGGCAAGCACCTACGTAAGGACGTAACACCCTCTCATAATCTAAAGATGTCAATCACCCCAGATAAGATAGTCTCAGCGGCGGTTGCATCCTATTAGAATATTGGCCTTGGCATTTAATATCCACCAATTTCTTAAATAAAATCAGTTTTGATTGTTTGTCACTTATATCCGTTTTTATTTCAGGTTTTTAATTATGCATTTAGGTATTTGATCATGTTTTGAGTTGCTGTAATATTATATTTATTAGCGACTATGTAAAACTAAACTTGAATTTCCAGTAGGTAATTATGTGTAGTTTGTATAATATCTGTATAACATAGATTATAACTTGCTTTTACTTTAAATTGCTTCGATTTTAGATTACGTGATTTGATATGATAGTAAATGATGTATTTACTAGGGACATGGAATGTGTTTTTATATTTTTTCGATATTGATCGTCTTTGCGGCCAACTACACGGAAAACATTTTTATAACACACCACAGTTATTAACAAACCATTATATTATATTAAACGTCTAAAGTCTTTTAAAGAATATCACTACAGATTTTTTGTTCCAAGAATGGCTACTAACATCAAGAGTAAAATGATATTGGGAATAAACAAGGAACAGAAAAAAATATATCGCCTTACATTATAGTTAATTAAGAAATATAAGCAGTAGAAATAGGTAGTAAGAAAAGAGACGGAAAAACATGTATGACGATTTTAAATTATATATATATTTTTCTTTTTGCTATACAGGTATTTATACATATATTCTATTGAAGTATTTATTATAAACACATTATTACTAATTATGCTTTGTCATGTCATATTACTAATTATTAATTATTATTACCTATATATTGTTGCGAAATTATTGTACACTAAAAGTTTAATTTTTAAATTATATAAATTATTAAATTATGTTATGGAAGATACATTTTTTTTTAGACTGCCAACAAAAAAGGAGTGTAATGTGTTCAGGGTTCATATATGTGTTTTTCTGTCTTTATTTCACCATAACTTCTCAACGCTTAGAGCGATTTAGAAGTGTGCAGTGTTGTTAGAATCGTTATGTCATCCCGAGTGTCACAGGATACGTAGCTCTCCAAATATCAAATAAATAGTTGTCTAAATGTCCAAATGTCAATAAATTAACATACATATATCTTGTTTAGTGTCAAATGAAAAGTCTGATTGAGTACGTTCCGAAAATATATATGTATCTATATAGATTAATCCACAAACCACACATATTTCATAGACAACCGTAATGAAAATAATTATAAATACAATAGTTCACTTTCTGTAACGGCAATCGTGTTTTTCATTCTTTTTAATATATTTACTTATTATTATCATTTGTATTGGTGTTCTCCTTAGAACAAGCTCTGCCTAGTTAAGAGCGACATGTTTAATATAAATACTAACGATTTAATTTTTGTGATTTAAAAAATAAATAAATAAAGTATTTTATCGTTACAAAAATATATACATACTTAGGTATTTTAGCACTGATATATATCTTTCCGCGATGATTACGCCTACTTTCCAAATCTCTAAAATTAATCCCTCACTCGCACGATAGTTTTTATATTCCTCTATTATAGTCATGTTAATCTGACTATTACAGCTATCTCTACGGGCTAAAAAGCTATGTTGCTATTCTTCAAACCGTTATATCCTATTGCGCTATTGTTATATAATTAAACAGCTGTGGGTTACGACATAATAACACGTCCATAAACAAAACCTCAAGCGGAAATTAGTTGATAGTTCAGAAATGCATTCCATCCAACGTTTACTTTAGCTATTGTTCGCCGTGCGTTTTGATATTATTGTAAAATAGCATTGTGGCTCAGCGCATGGCAAATGGATTGTTCTAGTATAATAAATTATTATCATGAATGGTGGAATTGTTTACATACAAGTTTTATTAGGAAATGTGTTAAACAAATATTGGAAGTTTAAAAGCAAGGTTTAGTAGCACTCATTGGACAAAGGGGCAAAACGAATGCCCGAAGATAAATGAGGATACGACGAAATACATAGCTGGCCAGCTAAGATAAAAACAAGAAACCGAGTTAAAAATTCAAATTCAAATTCTTTATTTTACAAAAAATCATAATATCAGTTACAATTGAATTAAACCGAACCTAACTGGATCGCACGAGACGTCCGCACTAAGGTAGGCTCAGATTCGTATACTTAAGTACTACCTAATGCTAAATAAAAAAATAATACGCTGAAGAATGCCGTGAAAAATAAAATCAATAAACTAAAATTTTAGTAAAAAATAAAATTTCAAATAATCTTAAAAGGTTTTTGTATTTCTTTTTGTATTTCATTCGCAGTCTCAAATGTATTTTTTATTTTGGATATTTACATACAGCGGAAAAATATTGGTCAATTTTTTGTTAAGAAAAACTTCTGACTCGAAATTGACGGAAAAATCTACAAGAATAAAGGGAATTACAATATGCAGAAATTAATACAATTTTCAGAAACACGGACATGTAATATTGTAATATAATGAGACAGATTATTTTAACCGAATCGACTGGAATAAAAAATAAAACCGTTTTCTTAAAAAAAAGAGATTTTTTAAATATAATAGAAATTTTCCAGCAATGGATAAATGCAGTTATTATGAACCTAAAACCGTTTCCCGGACTTCTTTTCTGATTTTCTCTTTGGTTTTTAAAGAAATACTTTTGAAATTGAAAATTACTGATCTCACATTGCGTGTGTGTAAACAATATTTTACACCGAAGCGGTCATGACTGATATGCCTTTTAATTGATTTTTTTGAGTGCTAAACATACTTTTTGTCGTCATTATTTTTTTTTTTTAAAATAGTGAAATATATAATATTTTTTTTACCCACAAGGCATTTGCCTTTTCGTAAAACTCACCTTGTTGCCTATTGGCACCATCTTCTAGCTGGCATCACGCAGTCAAACACTCAGGCGGTCACCCATCCCAGTATTGACCGCGCCCGCCGCTGCTTAACTTCGGTAACAACGAGAAGAACCGGTGTCAACGGGGCTACGGACGCTACAAACAATATATCAGCGTTCAGCGGTGAATTTCTGGTAGTATGGACTGCTACATTATTATGGTACAGTGATCGACAAACTTATTCGCCAAAATATGTAAATTACAATGATTTAAAAAAAAATGAGAGCCAATTAAGTTGTGTTTCATTTAATTACGGGTACACTTAATAAAAGTTGATTCCATAATTAATATAGATTTTATTTATTGATAAAAAATAATAGGAAAATAAGGTATTTATAAATTAAAATTCATAACAATGACAAACATTTACTTAATGCGAACAAGGAGCATCTCCTTGGAAAGTTTGAGTATGTTAGGTTTGTATGTTATTGTTTTTAATTTTACATACGATTCCAGGTTCTCATCAATAGGACTACTTCTCAGGACTCCTACTGATAAAATTCATGCTTGAAAAAATTCATGCTTGAAAAAAATTCACGCATGAATATGTAGAACCGAAAAGGGATAGAATAGCAAACCCGAGTTTTTTCAGCTGATCATAAGAGTCAGGAATAGTATTCCAGGCGCTGAACGTAATCACGTTTTCTTTCTCCAAATCTTTTAAAACAGACTACTTGCGTTGTGAATTAAGTTCACATTTGTTCTTCCCCAGTATTTCCCAATAAACAAACACAAAGACGCTCAAATTTAGAACTGCTAGTGGATATTTGTGCCAGAGCCGCACCTAAGGGGCCAAAGAGCCGCATGCGGCTTGGGAGCTGCACTTTGCCGACCACTGTTATAGCAGAACGACCTGGCTGGATGTAGATTAATATGACTATTAACTATGTCATTTCTGTTTTTATTGTCATTCGGGTTGGCTGTAAGATACTACACGTCTAGTCAATGAGTCTGCCTTTTATTTATTATATCGTCGGTATCATGCTTAAACAGCTAATGTGACAAAATGGTTGTTTTGAGGTAAGTCGTAGTCATCAAACATAGAATATTGTGCCAAAATCGTCTATGTGTTAAGCGCATTAGAAATGGTCGCAACGAGCCATATATTTTTGACCAATGTTTTTTTTTTATTATTTCTGAGCGGCCCAACGTATGTGGCACATCGACTATGGAAAATTTAAAATATTACAATATCATGGCGCCAAAATCGCCAGGTTAGTTTTGCATATACTTAATCATTCAAAAAAAAATAATAATTTAGTGTCTTTTTTTAGCATTTTCCCAAAATTAACCAATTTTTTATCAGAATGCAACAAGTAATACCAAATATTGGTTGATGATATTGCCGTCGGGTTTTTAAAGTAGGTACCATAGCAATGAAAGTATATTAAAAGTAATATTTTTCTTTATACAGGGTGGGCCAGAAAGATTTGCGAATTTGAAAAAATTATAATAAAAAAACTAAATACAATTCACATACAATTTTTTATTTGTATTAAAATAGACATCTGGGAAATTCATTTCTTAAAAATAACATCATCCAGGTGTGCACCATCGCGCTGCGAACATTCCTCGAATCTGAACCTCAAATTAGTAAAAACTCGCTGGCACATTGCGCGGGGAATAGCTGCAATTTCTTCTCGGATATTGGTCTTCAACTGGTTAATCGTGGCTGGGTTATTGGAGTAGACTCTACTTTTCAGGTATCCCCACATAAAAAAGTCCGGTGGCGTTAGATCCGGACTTCTAGGCGGCCATGCAATGTCACCTCGGCGCGATATCAGTTTTCCAGCAAACATCTCGATTACAACCGCCAAAGAGGCATTAGACGTATGGCATGTCGCGCCATCTTGTTGAAACCATGTCGCACGATTATAGGCTTCAAATTGTTGCAGTTGCGGAAAGAAAAAATCCTTTAACATGGCTATGTATCGGTCAGAATTTACAGTGACAGATTGCCCTTGTTTGTTTTCAAAGAAATAAGGTCCTATAATTCCGTGCGCTGATATGGCCGCCCAAACGGTTACTTTCGGCGAATGCAGAGGCTTTTGATGTTTTGCACGTGGATTCTCTGCAGCCCAGTAAGGGCAATTCTGTTTATTGACATGCCCATTTAAGTGAAAATGGGCTTCGTCGGAGAACAGAATATTGTTGAAACTCTGAAAGCGTTCCAACATTGTTTCAACAAAAGCTCGTCGTAAAATTGGATCATTTGGCTGTAATTCCTGCACAAGTTGAATTTTATACGGGTGCAATTTCAGATCTTTCAACAAAATGCGACGCAAAGATGTTCTGGATACCACAAGTTCGGCTGATCGCTTGCGAGTCGATAGACCAGGATTACGTTGAACTGAAGCTCTAACTTGTTCAATTGTGTCTTCCGTTTTTGTTGACCTTGGGCGTCCCGCAGGCTTCTGTTTGAGAGTCGAACCAGTAGCTTCGAACTTTCTGACCCACGAACGAATCACATTTTCCTTCGGACATTGATTTAGGTCATGTAATTCAAACTCACGCCGAAATAATCGCCGAACAATAAATAGCGCACGAATCGCCATTTTTATAATAATGTTTAACGCAGAATGCACGTTGCGCTCCGGTGAAGAGATCCATCGCGACTAAATTTCCGAGAACCGAGCTTCTCAACCTCACCACCCGCGCAGGCCCCTCTCATAAGGTCCAAACGCTAGAGTGTTTTTAAAATCGCACGCCTTTCTGGCCCACCCTGTATAACCATTTGGCTTAAGCGAATCGTTTCAAGCACATAAAATATACGTACAGGAAAGTATTCCATCGAAGCAGCACGGAACCGAGATCGCATTTCTGCCTGTCGAGTATTTACACTGAAAACTTAATACTTTGCCTTCAAAGTCATGTAAAAAAGTCTTTAGCTGCTTCCAAGTCTGGCAAATATTTACGTTTCGCCTGCTGTGTTTGGCTATTGAAAGGCTTAATATGAATATTGAGAGGTGAAACGCAGACTCAGAAATAATATCTCTGATGGAAAAATATACAGAAATGAGATGGTATTTTAAAAATGTGACGAGAAAGATACTTTTAAAACGTGAGGAGAGTCGCAGGCTCAGAAATAATATATGTGATGGAAAAATATACATAAATGAGTAAGTAGATATTTAATAAATTCAGAGAGCGTAGTAGATCTGGCAATTAAGATAAGAGACTTATTCAGACTTTTACCATTCATTATATAACTATTACTATTAATTATACAGACTTTTCCCATTAAATAATTAAATAGATCGCTAAATGCCATAGTACGTTTTTGACACTCTTTAGCGCTGACTCTCTCTCTCTCTCACACACACACTCTCTCTCCCTCTCTCTGAATATGCAGGTGACGTTAATAGTATTGTCGGGCGAAACTAATAGAAATTTATTTAGCAATCTATAATAACATTCATAATGGATGTTTTCTCTTAAAGGACTGATTAATTACCAATAATTTAGCCAATCATAACTATAAAAAAGTTTATTTATTAGTGCCAACTATAGCATTTTTATAATGAGTATTAAAAAGAAAATTGTTACATTTGCATGTACCGAGTATACTCAATTATATTTTCATGAATTTATACTTCTGCTTGTCTTTAAACATCTGCCATCCTTAAAAGTAATATTTAATAGATAGTTAAAAAACCGCCTGTTTAATATTTTCACAACTTAGGTCCCTTAGCCTCTTTAATAAAAGCAATCTCATTCAACAAAATTACGTGGATTCAGTACCTACTCGTAAGTACTCAGTACGTAAGTATATTCAGTACGTAAAGTAAGTAACTACTTTTTGTTTCATCAGAACAGATCTGATCACAAACACCTCTAAAATAACCTGATCGATCTTCATTGCATAGTTAATGGTCTATTTCTAAGACAGTCTGTCTCACCTGTACCTGACCACTAACACTAATTCATGTCTTTTACACGCGCTGTCCTCAAATACCGAAATCAGAGTAAAAATGCATTGTTCATCGGTAATATGACACATGCTTATCGTCAGATTCTGTTTGCACGAATACCTGTTCGCTCGCGCAAGAGATAATATCGTCACGCGTGCTATCTTTTATACTGGTCGGGCGATAACCCAGTAGAAATGTTTACTCAACAATCGTAATCTATGATTTTGAGCGTACGCAGCGCGCGGGGCGCTTGGAATTAGGGTCGGTTTGTTTTTGCCCATCAGCAGGTCTTGCCATTGATTAAGCCTTGACCAACCAGTGTCGTGGGTCCCAGGGACCCTGCCGAATTTTTCCTCTCCCCTTTCTGACAATCTATGCACTGACGTCTCACGTAGTAGATTATTTACCAATGTTCATTTTTGACATTTTTATCGGTCGAGTGGACTAACCACTTCGTAACTTTCTTATAATAGTATATATATATATATATATATATATATATATATATATATATATATATATATATATATATATATATATATATATATATATATATATATATATATATATATATATATATATATATATATATATATATATATATATATATATATATATATATATAAATATATATATATGTATTGCTACTGCCGATACATATACTATTGGCGTCAATGTATTGGCAGTAGACAAAGCATTGACAAACGTGAGCGGACAGAAATCGAATAGTCGACTTCTGTCCGCTCACGTTTGTCAACTGTTCCGTGTTTGTCAATGCTTTGGCTTGCCTACGTCTATCTCGCTCTTTCCCATACATTCTTCACACGTCACAATAGTGCCGACTGGTTTACACCTTAGCGATGCGGCCAAGCGTTGGCCAACGTGTAGAGCGAGCATTCGACATAATGATTTTATTTTCATTTTGTTTATCAATTAAGGTTTGAGTATTTTCAAAACAAACTAAAAGACCGAAATAGTAGGTACTGAAAGTCCAATATGCAGGACGAAGTCAAATTGAAATTATATAAATACTATTACACTTTCTCTGTACTATAGTCATTAGGTAGATATTACAGGGAAGTACAAGAGCTCAGTCCTGGGCTAGATTTGAGTTGATTTCAAAAATACCTATAGAATTCGACATGCCTTGCGCTTGGCTATAACTATAGCAAATCTGCCTTTATATAACTAAATATGCCTTTATATAGCAAATCTGCCTTAGTCGAAGATTTTAAAATACATGTTTAAAGTAAAAGTTTAGAAAAGCTTTACTTCTGATTGGGCGTTTTCTTAGCAAATTTACAGGAAAATAAAATATTTTTTAAAAATAAAATAAAAATATTTTTTAAAAATAAAATTAAAATATTTTTAATTAAAATCACACAAACTGTCATTTTAAATGTATTTATTTGTACTATTTCAAATACATTTTTAGTAGTAATAACTCGCATTAGCTGTGTTTTTTTAATAATACTCGGTTCGAAAAATAAGAAAATAATTTAGACTACCTGTTTTTTTTATTTGTATCTAATTGTAAATAATGAATTTTGACATAATGTAAGTGTTATAATTTATTTTGTTATAAATACAATGTTAGTACACCATAATCGACACCTCTACTTTTTAAGTCTTATTATAGTGAAGTTAGTTCGTTAGTACCTAGCTAAGTATTTGTTTTATATTTATTAAAGAAATAATTTCGATAAAACATTTATTTTGGCTACAAACATAACAGGAACCGAATGACTATACCTTAATGCTTATTCGATTCTGTTATCCAACTAGAACTAACCCGTTCTAGGGTGGAGAGGGGTCTATTACGTGTAAGTTTACACCGTGTCTTCGATTTAAAAGAGAAAACAGTTATGCATTTACAGAAGAGATATTCTAAGCGAAAAAACTAGTTTAAATTCATCTACAGGCCATTGCAAAACGATAAAAAAATGAATATCGAAAAGTTGAAAATAAATAACGCTTTTCCTTAATAACAAAGGTCTAAAGCAAATAAAAAGTTGTAGGTGATTTTCAACACACTTTCCGTGCAAAATGTAAAAAAAAACTTTATTCAGAAAAAACTAAATCTAAAACAAAAAGTTTTTAATTGGCTGTTCAATTTTGGACACGATGTGTGTGATTTAAAATAAGTTAAATTATTTCGAGTTTTTATTAAAACTAGTCAAGGGTTAAGAAAAGGTAGCGCCATGTGTGAGAACAGAGAATTGTATAAACGCTGACGCAAACATAGGGCTGGGTAAATCCTGATAGAGAGGGATGATTCTTCTCTTGCTTTTCCACTATCCATGCAGTAGTAGCATGTTCCATCTCAAACCAGCTCTAATGTAGTATTAGAAGTGCAACCTCATCTGCGCTTCTTCAACTCAGCAAACACTCTCATCCATTTACGAAAACTTTTCCAGAAACAAAATTCACCATCAAGGGAGTTATCCCATTTTTTTTTGTGTCGGAATAATAGGTAGGTACCATGTTTCCAAAACACCGTCATCATTTTTTATGGCTTCTTCTTACCGTCTCCTATTAACTGCCACAAAGGGGGCTTGTTATTATCCCGAGGGTTTCGAAATGGGACAGAAAAAACCCCGACCGACCCGGCCCGTATCTCCAACACCACTCGCAGTCTCAAGCATCGATATAATATATCGATGGTCTCAAGTGTCGAATTCCTTTCGTTTTTTTTCAAGCATCTATCGGCTTCGAAATTGATTTTAGGCGATAAATCATTAATTTGAATTGGGAAAGTATGCGATGACCGATGATCTTGCAATAAAAGCTATCCAAACTATTGGGGTGCCCTCAGAACACGAAAACAATAAAGAAAATATAACAATAAGTAAACGCGAATATGTTCAATAATAATTTTGAAACAAAAAATAAACACGTTCATCAGTTATCATTAAGGTGCGATTCCACCAAAATAGTGTGCAGCACATTTGCTTGCACACATTTTGTGCAAAACTCCAACAGTGCAGGTACTAAGCTGGTGTCGCATTTGGCTTCCGTCTCCACTGGTAAGGCTGTGCGTAACTTTTGTAAGCGCACAGTTCAGCACACTTGTGCGCGAACATGTTCACTGAGCAGAGTTTCTGCCGAGACAGTTCAGTAGTTAATATGAACGGGCAGGAAAACGTAGTGCTTTGTGCTGCAGCATGTGTTTTACTATGTAGTCTCCTTAAAAAGAAACGAAGGAAGAAACCGCGATGTTGGGTGAGGCCGTTACTACAGCGACGGAATGAAGAAACGAATAAATTTCTAGAAGAAATAAAAATAGATCCATTGAGTGGATTTAAAAACTTCACACGTATATCTTGCGAAGATTTTGAGTTGCTGGTTAATGTAACTAGTCCTTTTATTGCTAAGCAAGATACCAACTACAGAAAATGTGTCCCTGTTTCAATAAGGCTTGCAATCACCTTAAGATATCTTGCTACTGGAGATTCTTTTGCAATAGCCCAGAACCTGAAGATTTTGAGTCCGCGATTTTCTTCTTTTCTCTTCGGTATTGAGCCAAAATAATCTTCCATTTTCTCATTACCTCAGTCGAGTCACAATTGAAACTTTGCGCCAACTCTTGAGTGGCGTCGTGTTTTTTGTTTTTATTTTTATAATCACTGTGACTAGAATCCCATAATACAGGATAAGTTTCAATAGCTTGAATAAAATTAATAATTTTATCATTCGTCCAATCCATATTTAGCTTGGTTAATTAACAATGTACGCGCACAAATCAATGTTTTCACTCCGGTAGCGGAAGCAAGACTGAGTTCGCGCACAACAGGTTTGTACACGTCGACGCGAGTCCACTGCCTGCATGTGTGCGCGCACAAAAGTATACAGATGTGCGCGAACATTTCTAGAATGTTCGCGCACAATTTGTTATTGTTTGCTTAGTGAGTCGACCAGAATAAACATTTGTGTCGCACAATGTGCATTGCAGTGCCGCACAGTTCTGCACACTGGTGGAATCGCATCTTTATACCTACATCAAAAGTTTTCATTGTGCATCGGCAGCATACGAACAAAGGTTTTTAATTAGAATATGTAATTGGAATATAAATGTTGGAATTAGAATATGGAATATCTAAGGAACCTCATCTCATCTCAAAAATTAAAAAAAATACTACTAGATTCGATCATTGTAATGCTAAATGTGATAGAAAAAAGCTTCGGACACGCAATATTTCAGGACAAAAAATATACATTTACGTAAAAAAATGGTTTTATACTTAGTATTTAAGAAAACTAACAACCTACTACCATGTATGTGTTACGTATTATTTTTTAAAAACGTACCGAAATCTCTTATTATTCGGAATCAGCGTGGTGAATATCGTTGAGTGACGTTAAAAAATCAACAATGTAGATAAGGTGCATATAATGCATTAATACCGTATTATTTTTTTGCTGACATATTAAGTACTAAATTGGAATTTATGCAGTTTAGCCAACTATATTGTAAGTTATAATGTCACCCCACTAATGCATCACGCTGATTCTGAAACGGTGAAAATCTTTGCTCTATCTCTATTTTTAGTTTATTATCCTAACTTTTATATTATACCTACTCCATTATACTCGAATCTATTATCCATTATACTCAAATTGCCACATGGCCCAACTCTACCTCAAACCTGTCAATATCGTAAACAAGTTCGAAATTCAAATTTTGACGTGTGTCAATTTTGTTTATTTATGTTTATTATATTTATAAAGACAATCGATACAGACCAGGAAATAAATATATCCTTATAAGAATCGCCGCTGTTTATGACTAATCCAACGTAGCCAGCTATTGCGGTTTGATGCCGATAAAATCGTTTGCTGCCAACTTTAGAAAACAGGTTTTCGTGTGAAGTAAATTCCACCGCGCGCGTTTTCTGTCGGCTTCACAACAACGAAAACCAAATGTATCGCCATTATATCTTACGTTTTGATCGAATTTCGAGTAATTTAAACTTTTTACCTGGCATTAGAAGAGTGACGAACAGAAGGCCGAGCGCCGCACCTGTCGCTCGCCCGCACAACAGCATCGTTCCGTCGTTTTTTGGTCGTTTTCCAAACAAAACTTATAATATTAGTGTAAAATAGTCACACAAAACAGTCACAATGTACCTTTCCCGCGCGGCACAGGTGCACCGTCAAACAATCGGAACAAAACACAAGTGTCACGGCTTCCAAACAGTTTCGAAAGTTGGCGAAACTCGCGCAAAGTTCACAGGAAACGCGTTTCAACCATCGCGAATCACGAGACGCACCGCTGCCGTTGTTTATTTTGAGTTTTATTACAAAACATCGAGTTGAATACGTAAAATACTCGACGGCGGATGACGCAGAGGCGGCGACGACAACGCCCTCGCTCGCTCACGTCAAAAACAAGACTGACTCGAGTAGAGTGCGGCGCGCTCGCCGTTCGCTGGAAGAAATTAATATTTTTTGTACTCGTTGTGTTCACAAACGCACGCGCGATGGGACGCTCAACGGATATAACCGAAACATTCAAAAGAGGACAATGGGTAATTTCGTACCCACTTGCGGAGTTTTTTGTAACACTTTACCTCATATACCAAGCGAAAGCTTATTACAAGTGTAACATTTCATTCTACAGCAACTAACCAGAAATACGTGTCCAAAAAAAGTTATGGTAGAAAGTTGAATTTGCAAAATACCTTTTTTATTTAATAATTACACTTTTTTTAGTAAAATACCTTGTTTTATTTAGGCAATACAGTTTTTTGCATTATTTATAAAGTTAAAATATATTAAAAATATCACAAACTATAAACCTATATTAATATCAACTATTAATAGTAAATATGACTGCATAGTATCGAGCGAGTGAGTACTTTATCTTGTCCCGAAACAAAAGCGGTAAATAAGTTTATGGAAGATAAATAAACAGCCAATAATTAAGATTAAGATAGATGATCAGTGTGCGGGTGTCGGGTAAGATTCGGCGCCTGGGCCGTCGAAATTACTTTGTTTTACGTTGGGTTGTCTAAACAAGTTTTCGGATGAAAGAGACACAGTAAATAAGCAAAACAGAGATGCATACTCACTGTATGTATGGCTGGCAGGTAAAATTTGGCGCCTGGACCGTTGTCAATCCTTCATTTCACGTTGAGGGTCACATAGATAAGGTGGAATCTAGTCGGCATCACTGTGACATGTGAAGAATGTATGGGATAAAGTGAGAAAGACATCAGCGATGGCACATATCTTGGCCAACGTGTAGAGCGGGCATTAGAATATCGTCTTATCGAAAACATCCACTGGATCCGCGGAAAAATACCTGTATATATGATCCACCGTGCGACGCCCACATAATTAGAAGGAATTAAAAGATTTCGAACGACTAAACAAAGAAACGGAGAGATGATGATTCAGAGAGTTCGGGGAAGAATCACGCCTGCGACGCTCGCTTCCGCCGCGGCGAACTTACGGCCCTAACTGACATTTTAAACATGCGAAAGAACTTTAAAAAATGTAATTATGCATATACGAGTAAACCTCTGAACGCGAACATTACGTGCAGTATTTTCGACGTGAAGTTAAATGTATACCGTCGTCTGGATAGAGCTGCGGACAAGTATACACCATCTGTTCTTACTCAAGGGCCTGCAGATACTGGGTAGTTTTTGAGAACGTCTCCAAAGATATTGGTTAGTCTTTGAGAACGTCCAGTTCCAGTAACGGGCCCAGGTTCTAAATAGTAGTCAGATAAAGTTCACACGAGGAGAATAAAATAGACACGAGCTTATAATTAAGGAACCAACAAAACAAAGCAATTGCAAATTTATTTCTTCGGTGTAAAAAAAATTGGATTTTTTACATGAAATCCATTTATTGTTTGGTTTTTGGTAAAATTTTAATGTTATAAGGGAATCGCTTTAAAAGTTCCATATACGTTACCTGTGTATTTTTCGTATTGAATTTTATTTGTAGTCACCGTC
Source organism: Micropterix aruncella (assembly GCA_944548615.1). NCBI lineage: Eukaryota > Metazoa > Arthropoda > Insecta > Lepidoptera > Micropterigidae > Micropterix > Micropterix aruncella. The sequence continues at coordinate 17,729,076 of OX155965.1, forward strand.
TTCGATTGTTGATGTTGCACGTGCAATAATAATGATTGGATCATCCTAAGCAATAGATATACCCAGCTATTCGAGGAGAAAGCCGTTCCAGACACATTCGGAGTAAAGTTTTGATGATTGTATTGATATATTTTGTGTATTACCATTGTCCATTCTAATACAATAGTTCTGTGCGTTTTATTTAGTTTTCAGTCAAATTTGTAATTGCTTAATTGCAAAATTGTAATTGCTTACGACTGAGGGCTAAAAACATTTATATTTCATTAATTCCTTTTAGCCTTTTTCGTTTTTACTTCCGCAAAACAGGAAATTATACACATCTACGTATATTTCCATTATCTATATATACGTAAGTCACAGAATGTCTAGAATTAATGAGTTTTCTAACAAAATAAATTTAGCTAGAGTTTTATAATTGAAGTACCTTTGGTAAAAAGTCTTTTCCTCTGGGACTAAGATATATTTTAAAGAATCACCCTTTTTTTTGAACTATAGAAAATTAACAAATGATGTATCTTAATATTTCACGTACCTACCTTTATACATAATATGTAGTATATACATAACTTTTATTAACATACATATATGGTACACGTGTATATTATTAACCCCTCAAGCCCCGATTGGCCGATATCGGCCACAACACGATTCAGCGTGACGGCCCCGTTTTAATTTAATTTTAATTTAATTTATTTTAATTTATTATGTTTTATTATGTTAAAATATTTCAATTTGATTATGGGTACAGTGGTTTGGCAGTAATTAATGTTTCGGTGAGACAGTGTCATAATTCTATTTTAGTACCAATTTTTACTAAAAATTTTTGGGACAGCATCTTGTCAATCGGCTGAGGGGCCGAGGCCTGAAGGGTTAAAAGACTTTTATATAAAAATCGATATCAATAATGCTATATAGGTTGGTACCATTTCGATTCAATAAATTTGGACAATGATCATCTTTTTATGACACGTGTACCCAGAGTGTAACAACTAGGGACTCATAGAAATTAATTGGGCTTGCGAAATATACACATCCGAAATTTTGTATACATGGATGTTGTGAAATAAACTAGTTATTTAACCTAGTTAACTAGGCTTTGCTATGTAACTAGGGTTTTTACAAGCCTTTATATGAATCAACAGTTGAACTAAGATCCAATGGTAAAGTAAAGATCAATCAAGTCCAGTATCACAGCCAGAAAGTAAAAAACGGCATCACATGAAAGCAGAAGACACTTAGAACCCCTCAACGTGAAATGAAGGATTGACAACGGTCCAGGCGCCAAATTTTACCTGCCAGCCATACATACAGTGAGTATGCATCTCTGTTTTGCTTATTTACTGTGTCTCTTTCATCCGAAAACTTGTTTAGACAACCCAACGTAAAACAAAGTAATTTCGACGGCAAACTTTTCTCTGGTCGTAACGGTCTCCGTTCCATCGGGTTCAGAAGAGGGAGGAAGAGAGAGTGCACCCGTGGTCGCGCGCCCACCTATGCACTATAATATAGCCTGCGCACTTGACTGCTTCCGAACAATGGACTCTGAGAAGACTAAAGAAGTCACTAGACTCTACAATACAGTCGCTATGGCCGAACACGGCTAGAAGGATATATAAGACATTGCCATGTGGCAATAAGCTCGCCTTGTTGTATACATAAAGAGTTTATTATTATTATTATTAATTTTCCATCGATCACGCGGGGTGCGAGGCGAGACACGAGGCGAGGCACGAGGCGACGTACCAGACGAGAGTGTAAATGTGCTATCAAAGTATTTTTATTCGCCCACTAGTGTTGTGCAGCAGTTCGTTTTCACTGCTTAAAATTAACTTATAACAATAAATTTCTTTTTTATACTTCTACTTTCTTTATGAAATTACGATTACATCATTCAACTTAATAAGGATTAAATCCTTCAATTCGATAAGAATATAATAGATAAACTTAATTTGTGGTGTTGCATAGTTAGGTGGGTTTTTAATAACATTTCTTAGTGCTAAAATATCTGCCATTTCGGCGTAAGGCAGAAGAGGGACAATCGTTCCCTTAGAAGATTGTTCACAATGTCAAATCTCTGAAATAGAGATATTTAAAAATAACGCGTCATCAACAATGGGAATTAGCCATTAAACTAACACGACTGATATCATACACTTTTGCTAATGCCCCCTCCACACGTTGGCCAATGTCGACCAATAATGCTAAGGTGGAAGCGAGTCAGCACCACTGTGACATCGGAAAAATGTATGGTAAAGAACGAGAGAGTCATAGGCGATGCGGCCAACGCTGGCCAACATGTGGAGGGGCTATAAGATCGCGGAGGAGGGATAATGGGGGTTATTCCCGTTAGTAAAACTGTGAAAAGTAAGCGTTTTGCGATATTTTGGATTCGCGATTTCGAGTAAACGATTCTGCAAGCAAGAATACATATAGAATAGATGAAAAGTTCACGAAGGAAAGTAGGTATATATATATATATATATATATATATATATATATATATATATATATATATATATATATATATATATATATATATATATATATATATATATATATATATATATATATATATATATATATATATATATATATATATATATATATATATATATATATATATATATATATACATATATACATATATATATATATATATATATATATATATATATATATATATATATATATATATATATATATATATATATATATATATATATATATATATATATATATATATATATATATATATATATATATATATATATATATATATATATATATATATATATATATATATATATATATATATATATATATATATATATATATATATATATATATATATATATATATATAAAGATTCATATGTCATAAATACCTACAATAGTTTGCGCTTAATCAAAAATTGTAAAAAAAACACAAACAAGCAAGTAAACAAGCAAAAATCAAAGCGAATACGGCCAATTGTCGACGTTAAAAGTCTTGTTATTGTCGAGAAGTTTTAGCTCAAAGTTTTAAATCTGACTTGGTCATCTTTTTATGCACCCATGTTTTTTTTTTAAATTTTGGGAAATAAAACACGAGAAATAATTGGAAGAATCAAAAACGAATCAAGGAGAAACAAAGAGTGCAAAATTATAAAAAAATAAATTAGTCAACATTTATCTGAAATTCAGATATTCAAAAATAAAAAAAAAATACCATTCTCAAATCCAATAATTATTAGTTTAAATAATGATAGTCACAATAAAGGCCTAATAAAAAGTATCCAATATAGCTAAAAATATTGTCAAATATTTTTTTTAAAGTAAAACAACATAGATTGCAAATGATACGTAATATAAAGTAATGGGGAAAAAAATAGTTATGAATATCAATAAAAATACTAATTAATCATATGGGAAACAATCAAATTCCTAATCTTATGAAACCAATAATAAAAAATTCAAAAACAATGACGTTAATTCTCCAACATTTTAGCCTCCGACAATTTTTAAACTTGTTTATTAGGAAACTTTTTAAGAAATTACTAAATTGAAGAGTATTTGGTTTGTCTTTTATCTTTATAGGCATTAGCTTTAAATATGTTATATCGAAATATGCTAGACTTCGCTTATATAAGTTGCTTTGTTTAAATAGAATATTAAGATTATATTTGCTTTTCGTATTAAAATTATGCGCATCATACCTTCTTTCCATATCGTGTGTGAAAAACTGTCCAGTAACTTGTGCAAGTAGAGAAACTTAACGTTAATATATTTACGTGAATACCTATATTATGAAAGTGGCCTGCAAGAATATTCGATATCTGCATTTATAAATAATTGTGATTGTTTGCATTTGCAAATTAAAAAAGACATTGAAATAATATTTAATAACTAAAATTATCTCACAATATTTTTTTTAGTTTTAAGTTTATTCTATTTGTCTCAGTCTATTTAACGGAAGTTTATATTATTTTTTAATGCCGATTTTAATACTGGAATTGCGGTTTTTTTTTAAATTTTAGGACTACATGGCGATTAAATTGTATGAGCATTTTACTACAACGTGTAAATAATTTATTGTACTATTAAAGCCCTGTTCACCCTAAAACGGGTTAGTCCTAGTATGATGATAGAATCAAATAAGCATGAGATATATTAAGGTTTGGCAATTCTAGTCCCGTTATTTTAGTAGCCAAAACCAATATTTTATAGAAATGAATTATTAATAATATAAAATAATATTGAAAGTGTCAAAACCTATAGTATGAACGTGGGGTAAAATATTTGGCTCATATTTAGTAAGAATCGTTATAAGTTTACATAAAATGAAAAAATATCATTGAAATCTACTGGAGATTATATCATTAAAGGATTGCTTCGTTATTATTTTAAACTTGGACTACCAATCAAGAATCCTCGTTGTGTTTTTAACAATAGCTCTTACTAAGTGGCATTCCTTGTCTTTACGAGGAAATGTTTATAATATTAATTTCATTATACTAATTTGCAAATAATGTTTGTAAGCGATATGGACAGCTCCTGAACTAAAGCAATATTTTTATGACGGCAAACATCAATAGCTTTTATCGACATATTTAGCCGTTTTTGTTTTCGAATAGCAAGCACACTCTGAAAGCTGATCTACTCCATTAGTATTCAATCCATGCCCAGAGGGAAGAATGATGGGTTTTCAATGCTTGTCATCGTCCCATCAATATTGTGCTGTTTTTGTAGTCAGCCCATGTCTGTCGCAGCAGCGCAGGAAAAAGTTACCAAAAAAAAATATCCACTCCGGCGGCCGGTGCATTATCGGAATTATACACTCACGTCGTTAGAGTAATATTAATTTCCAAAAGGCCATCGACAGAGCGAGCAGTTGGGCAATGATAAAAACTCGTATAAGATCCGGATGACCGGATTTCCTCCTTTGAAGAATTGTATACATAAAAAATAACAGAAGTAACCATAAAAAAGTTGTTGGATCACAGAAGGTCTGAAAATTTCTTAGGCTGAACTTCAGGTATGTATATCCATGTTTTAATCACATTTTGGAACTGATAAACATGGACAGGCCCGGTGGCATAGTGGTTAGGTCGCCTAATCACCATTTTCCTTTAGGATAAAATCAATTCAATTCTGTCGATCGAATGCAATAACAAGACACATACACACACATGTTACACGTACACATACATATAAACACTTCATAGAGTTGGTTGTAAGACATTGTCATATGATAAGATAGATATTGTCACAACGATACATATGATAATAAACCCGCCCATTGTGAAATTTCAAGATGAAGAGTAGTAACAAACAAACAAATATAATTTGGATTATGATAATGCATGAAATGTATCGTCGCCCTGTGATGTAGTCCTTTTTGAATATTGGAAAGAGTTGATGTTCCATTAGATGACAGATCCCAATAAAATCGAAAAGCAGCACTCCATGACCTTTCCCAGAAAATTTATACTTTCACGTTATTTAAATAAATAAATAAGAAATATCATCCCATCAAAAATAATGTGATCGAAAACAAAGAAATATTTTATTACACTAGTGGTATTACCCGGCGTTGCCCGTGTTGTATACGTTCTCGAATACTGATGTATACCAATTTGCATGGCGATCGGTTAAACGGTATTTAAGTTGATGTGCTGCAGCGCAATCTAGTGGCGAGTTACAACAAAGGGAATAGCGCGAAAATAATATGCGTTCTCAAATGTCTATGTATACCAATTTTCATGGCGATCGGTTTAACGGTATAGAAGTTAATATGCTGCAGCGCCATATAGTTTTGTTTTAATACTGTTAATAGCGCGAAAATATTATCCGTGCTGAAATTTCTATGTATATCAATTTTCATGGCGATCGGTTGAGTGGTGTAGAAGTTGATGTGCTGCAGCGCCATCTAGTGGTAAGTTACAACAAAGTGGATATCAGGAAACTCAGGTTTCGAAGTGTATTAAGCTTGGACAGACAGATATACAAAATCCATTTTTATATAATAATATGTATATAGATGGACATGATTAAAGAAACAAGAACAGAGAACTGTTAGGCCCAGCAATAGAAGTCGAAAAATTATACGCCGCCAATGAGTGTATTTCTAATTTAACGTGCGATTCTTGCATTTTTATCATCATTTTGTCCAGATGTTGTTATCGTCCGATGATTTTTTATCGATGTTCGGTGTTTTCCCGATTTTTTTAACCTCAAAAAATTAACAGCAACCATTTCAATAAAATTGAAAATCTATTTTGATCTCTTCATTGGCTTCCAATTGTACCTATTTCATTTTCTGACACGTCACGCCTGCTTTCATCGCAGTGAAATAATAATCGACGAGTAGAGCATAGTACGCTTGAAATATAAATCAAATCGTTCGATATTTTTTTAAGATTCAGCGTAGCCAACGAACGAATTTATGGCTTCCTCGCATTGAAACGTCAAAGTGTCGCAGCGCATCGTATTTTTAAATTTTACGTGCACCGTACGAAAATCGTTGCATTGCCAGAAGAGGGAGGAATGATGTTAGAAAAAGCTTAGATAGGCAGTGACGTCGCAAGTTTTTGCGATTTCTGATTTTTGCAAGTCACACGATTTACTGCTTACCCAGTATCTCATGTTTTCTTCTTCTTCTTGTTACTTTATGGCAATAATAGTCGGTGCTTTTCTGCCAAGTCGTTTTCGGAGGGCATCTAAGTTAGTTTGTTATGTATAAGACGGCACAATACTGAAACAAGGGATACTTATTTATAGAAATGTAGGTGCATATAGCATAAAACATGGTTATTGGGGATGATACAAACAAGGAAAGGATGTGAAATATGCTATTACACTATACAGAAATATTATTAAGGGAAATAAATATACATATTACTTTATATATTTTGGGAGAGTTTAGAGATAACAAGTGGAGAACACATAGAGGGAGTTGGATGTTATACTTTATAAGGTCTGGGATAAAACTCGGATAATTATTGAAGATGGGACAGTTAAAGAATAGATGGTCCAGCGTGCAATACCCGTGTCCACAATCGCATTGCGGAGACGCGAGAACATTAATACGGTGGAGGTGCGATGGGGTGGAGCAATGTCCGATCCTCATGCGGCAGATTATCGAAATCTCTTTCCGACTAAATCTCATATTTTACTCCTAGCATGTCACATTTTGACGTACAATTCATACTATATTCACAGGATACCAGTTACATATTTCAGTATTCAGTATTCAATTTATTCATTCAGAATATACAATAAAAGCATGAATAATAAATTAAAGCTAGTTATCGCATATTAGAATTCGCCAGTTGCTAGTAATATATTGATATAGATATAAAACCAATCAAACAAAAATTCATTTGAGAGTAGCGTTGACGAAAGTAGGCTTTACACGGCCGACAAATAAATAAAAAAAACAAAACTGATTCCGTGTCATGGGTATAGATATAAAATAAATAATTATCATAAAAAAATATTAATAATCATCTTAGGTACTCTATACAAAAATAATCACACAATAGAAAGTATGAAATAAAATTGAAAAAAAAACAACGTATATGGTCAGGTATGTTACGTTAAACATTGTAATCTACATGCATATTAAATATCAAAATTCATAATATTATCATTTTTCTTGTTGTTGTTTGTTTTTTATAAAATTAAACAATAAAACGAAAATGATGTAGCCGAAAGTTACATATAAATGTTAATCCCATTTAAAAGAATTGGCATGCTCAAAAAAATCACCCAGCTTATAGAGAGCATGTGTGGATTGCATCTTTTGTTTAATACACCTTTCAAACGCCTTAGTTTCTATCTTTTTGTGGAGTGTGGTAGCTGGTTAAAGAGCTTGAAGTTCAAATATCCAAAGGACTTTTGTGTTTGCGGCAGAACAACATCATCACGTCTGCGTGTATTGTGGGAGTGCATATTTCCGTTTAGCCCTTTGTCATTTATATTAGATTTAGCATGTAGTAAACGTTTTAAAACATTTTCAGGGGTAAAAGTCAATATTTTTTACTTAACAAAGTATGGATTGCAGTGTGTATCACTGTATACTCCTGCAATTGCTCTCAGTGCACTTTTCTACAAAATGAAAACCCTAGAACTGTCTGTGGCATTCCCCCATATTAGAATACCGTACGCCATTTTGAAATGGAAACAGGCACGATACGCAGTTATTGTAGCGATATCGCCAGCTATTTGATCGAAATATCGAATACACGCCAGTGTATTCGATATCAGGTATACTGTCCTATATTGATAAAGGCGCTTGATGCTGAGCGCTAGGGACGCAACAACAGTACTAGTCGAGTCTAACTAAATGTCCAACCACTGATTATATAGACCATAGGGCATTAGATTACTCACTGCCATAGTAAGTTTTCAACCCTTCTGCACCGGCTGCATGCAGGTGGCACTAAAAGCATTGTCCGGCGAAACTAATCGCAATTTATTTGGCCATCTATAATAACATTGATAATAAATGTTATTTTATAAAGTACTGATTGAATACAAATCCGATTAACTAAACCAGTGATAACAATAATAATAAGCAATTATTAGTACCATCTATCGCATTTTTATACAGTCTGATTACATGACAGCATGGCCGTGAAATAATAAAAGCTATTATTTCAAAATCCGTTTGTTATTATATTTTTATTGTATTTCGAGATACGATACCGTGTAGGCGTGTTTAGAGCTCCATCTACAGTGCGCCGCTATACTGTTATACCACGAACGGCGCCATATTGATAGTGAGAGAATACATGATTTTATTTTCTTATTTATTTAACCATTTTTATAATACAGCTTTTAAATAAAATCCAGCCAAGGCTCACCTACTGGAGATTATGAAAGGGTGACTTTCATTGTAACTTTTGTGGCCATCTTCACCATATTATAATATGTATACTGAATTTGCATTAGTTAAGATTACTCGGCACATAACGCCAACCTCTTGATAATGTTTACACAAAAAGATAAGACGTACTTAATGCTAATATCTATTCTATTCTATTCTATTCTATAATATAATATGTATGTGTGTATGCATCTTATTCTTATCTTTTTCACGCATGTTTCATTTTCATTTATTTTAAAGCTATACTATTTTTAATTCTTGTTTGTTTTGTTTTGGAGTGTTTTGTTTTGTCTACAAGTATTGTTTCGTAGTAAAATCCTAGCTGCCAAATCGTTGTACTGCATTGAGCAATCTAATACACTATATAATCAATGCTTCTAGCATCTTATGTTTTCATGAGCGATTCAAATATTCATGCAGTCGCTTGATGCGGGCAGTGGACACATCAACAATACTAGTCGACTCTAACTAACGTCGACATGTCCAATAAAGAAAAAGCATGTCTAGTGTTTTTCTGCGGCAATGAAGGAATGGTGGAATGTGCAGCAAATAAAATATGTTCGTTCGAAATGCATCAACTGACGCTTTTCCGTTCGGGACAAAGCCTCTCATATCGATTCATATTTAAAATAATCCACGAATAGATGTTTTTGGAAATTTAAAGTTACAGTCATTAAACTGTAGCTACGGTATATGGAAAATAATGTCGTATCAGCAGTAAATTGAATACTTATCTTTTACTTTATAAAATGTTTATTATTGAACACGATTTTAGGTTTTCTGTGAACGAATCCTGTAGAAACAATTGTAAATAAGCCTGTCGGTGTCTTCTCTTTTGTTAAACCATGTGCTAGGCTGACCCTCCCCAAGTTATTACTAAACTTTAGTCTAGGAAATAATCCTATATACCTACTATTACGACACTTTGGAGTTTGTTGATAGACCGCTAAAATTAAATTAATAGACGCAGCTAAGCTCATTTGTACATATTTGAAAATCTTTTTCAAATGGAATTCGATAATCTTCTATCTATCTATATATATATAAAACAAAGTCGGGTTTGGTTCGGGTTCGAACACTTATAGCTCGAGAACGGCTGGACCGATTTTCATGATTTTTAATTTGTAGTATTTGTCTCCGACCCGAATAGCAGAATAACAATTTAAAAAAAAAATGGAAAATTGACGAAAAATTTAAATAAAAGAAAAAACATTTTCCCATACAAAATGTAAATACGTGTTTTTCTCATGGTCAGTTGTACGTGGCATGATCACATGTCAGCAAATCATCCGCTTTATTTGTACTTGCGCCTGATAAAAAAAACAAAAAATGTCGTATATCACAAGGTGCTTTAATGAAGAGAATTTAACCGAGTGCATCCCATGCTGCACAATATATAAATAGTTTAATTTAATCATGTCTTGCTGACACGCGATTGATATACATAATTTTTGTACTTTTATATTTCATTGAGTGTTATTATCTTAATAAAGTAGTGAACTTAGTATTTATTTTTATTCATTGTATTACTTTCATAAAATCATAAATTAAGTTTAGCTAATCTGTAACACGACATTCATGACTGTTAGGCGGTATGAAGTCCGCCGGGTCAGCTAGGTTATTATAATGTATATACTGACTAATAGACTGACTGACTGTACTCAAATGTACTGAATTGACTGTTGGGATATATGTTTCCAGTATGACTCCAAATCGTCGACTGCTCCTTAAGATATTTTCGGTACCAATTTGAAAAGCTCTGTTAGTGTTCGGACAAACCAATGCCTCCATTATTTTAACTGTGAATTCATCATCTGCCTCACCTCTTCTGCTGTTTTAGCCTTTTCCAGAAGAATTCGTAAAAACATATTGTATCATGAATACATCTCTTATTTTGCATATTTAAAGCACCCTAACTTCCTGTTTTTAGTTATCGTTGGAAACACGTTCACACATCACATACAGGTTTTCCATAGCTTTTTTAATAAAACCAGGTTGCAAAAGTTTCTAGCATTTTTGAAATAGCCTGGCAATGGATAGAAGACAAAAATATAGGTAAACTATCTGCAAATACGACAAAGAAAATTAAAGTATAATCAAACTAATCATAATCATATTAAATACGAATAATACGGTACAGAACAGTAATCATATCATAGTTAAGTGCTATAAAATATTGAATTCACCAATTTAAAACTAAACACATAATAAAACGGTAAACGCCACCTATCATACCACCTCAGATAAACGCCACCTATCTCGTAGACATACGCGTCTTGCTTCTCGCCACCCGCGCCGCCTTTCGCTGAACGCTGACCATTCTGGGCCAGCAGTCGCTGCCGCCCGCTAGGTATTTCGAACTGCTTGCAAGCGTTACTAATTTTATGATATCTTCATAACTATACCACCTAAAAACTTACAGTAAATGGCTAAACTTATCGCTATTTAACAACCGGTGAGAACGGATTAGTTTATTTTGAAAAGGTTTCTTATTGTTCTGCTAATGTCCTCAACAAACCCTGCTTCTTATTTTACTTGTTTTTTTGAGACATAAAAGCAGTTATTGTAGCTTAAAAATGAAAGTGGGATATATGCTGTCGCTGACTTTTTTAGATCTCTTTGAGGCCGATGTTTCTGTCATATATTATTTTTAAATATATCAAACCGTTTCGTCAGCGCACGCCGATAAACTTTCACCAGCTAATTTTTCTCCGACATGATTGACAAATCTCGTGATTTCGTATTGAAAACTAATATTTATCAGAATAAAATATAGCCTTCAGTACTCAACGATAATGCAGCTTTTCATTAGTGGAAGATTTTTTGAAATCGGTTAAGTAATTTCGGAGATTACCCCCTACATACAAACATTACTTTTTTATAATATTAGTGCAGACTGGGCTCGATTGCGTTTCTTCGTAAACTATAATCGGAAATTAATCCGTGTGAACGAGACAGTGCAATACGCTAGAGCGGAAAATGATATGACCGGTTGTCACTTTTTCGCATGAAAACTGCCCGCCAATGTCAAATCTTACACCGCACGAAATATGCTCGAATTTCTTCGGACGAGTATAAGTTCGACAGGTAGTATTTATCGACGATCGTTCGTTTCATATTCCGCTCTAACGTATTACTCTGTCTCGTTCGCTTGGAATAATTTTAGTTTTAGTTCACAAAGAAACGCAATCGGGTCCACTGTCAATACAAAAAAAAAATATGTAAATGAGTTTTTTTGTCTAGAAATATTGCGTGTCCTAGGCTATTTTCTATCAGACCTGAAATCGGACGAGTAGTTTCGGAGATTACCCCTACATACAAAATTACAAACATTACTACTTTATAGTATTAGTATAGATCAGTAAAAGTATATCATATTCTGGTGCCGGTATTTCCTCGACTGAATTCTCGAATTGCGTAATTTCGTATCAGTTATCAGTTGCGGTATCATCGATCGATGCAATAGCTCTTGACAGTGTTGACAGTTAATACTACGCATACATCATTGCGAATCAACTTATGCTAGCGGTTCATGATGGCGCAAGCTCAAGCGCAATGATATTTGTCGATTTGTTGATTAATGCATCAATCATCCCTACTAGGTCTTCGCGTTATGAGAGGCTGATTGATTAGTAGGGAGCCACCAATATGTGCACGTGGAACGATTAGAGCATCGCATATGGGTCTGAATTGCGGATATGTAACAGATATTAATTACTTGCTAGCACCCGGGGGTAGAGGGAATTAATTACTCGGCGTCACTTAAGCAGCGTTAGTGACGTGACTTTAGGCGCTGGATTGACATTCGAAATAATTATTAGGATGGATATGTACGAGGGACCTTCCATATCAAAACTATACTAAAGCTAGAAACTTCTGGATGTCGTCTTCTGTATAATAGTGACTGAAACCACAGTATACCAGATATTATACTGTACCAGGTGTTATACTGTGATGACACTGACTGACACTTTAATTTCCTGTCCTAATTTTAAGTCTTTATTTTGCTTTCCCGCACTAGGAAAGGAATTGAGGTCACCAGAACCAGAGTGGCCCAAATGCAAATATCATTTCTGTGGATATGGGCCAAAATAGTTAAAGGGAATTCTCAAGTGAACATAGGAAAAAAAGTAGTATACACATATTTTATTTTTGGGCGACTCTGGAGTCATAAATAATGATTTTCATATGGATTTTTGCATTAAACTCCAAATCACCAAAATGTCTCTGGTTCTGGTGACCTGAATTGTGAACGTGCTAAAAAAATCGATAAGATGACGGAAATATCCATTATGACACCCCCTGAGACGATTAGGGCTATTTCCAGACTGTTGTCTATCTGTGAGTCGGTGTGTGTATGTTGTGTGTTCCTCCACGATATCGCCTAAACGTTTCATCCGATTGAGCTGGCATTTGCCATACAGGCATCCTTCATTTTCCATCCAGACATCCAGCCATTTTCTACTCTTGGTACTAAGCAAGAGTAGAAAAGATTGCAGTTGAAATCAGCCCACCAGAGGGCGCACTAGTCATATTTCAATCTCGAAATATTTCAGTTAGAGACTTAAAATTCGGTACACAGATGTCTTGTTGGACCGAAATCACGCTGTGAAATTTGCGACCCATTTTTTAAATACCACCGTATTTAAGAAAATAATACATAATTTTTGGAAAAATACCATTTTAATACAATGGAAATAAAGACAATTAAATACTAAAATATGCTACTTTTGATGTCGTAGTCACTTGACACAATCACTATCAGGAGAGGGGGGGGGGGGGGATTAGAGGGGGAATTTGGATGAGCTGAGTGGGGGATGAAGGGTTTAGCGCCCGAAGTTGGGGGGGGGGGGGGTTGTCTGCTTCCTCGGAAAGTCTTGGGGTGACACAACCGTTTTTTAAAAGTATAGTTTTGCATTTCTATTTTTTTGTGCATACGTAATCTATGTATATTTTATTTTATTTAATATAACAATAAGAAATTCGTTGAGGAAAGGATATGTCATGTTTTAAAATAACGTATTGTTGCAAGCACTTACAAAATTATATGCAAACCTACAAAATTAAGCCTTAGAACAGGTCCCGACCTTAAGTAGGTGACGTCAATGTTTTTAATTTTTATTTTTGATTCAATTTTTAAAAGCTTTTTGTGCATAGTTCGTTAAATCAATGAAAAGTTAGTTAAATCAATAAATAAATAAATAGATTTCATCAAGATACATGCGCCAGTACAAGTACTTGCATGTAACATATCGGCTCTGCCAACAGATATTTAATAAAATATCTTGTAACATTGCTGTAACTGTAACTGGTATTAGTAACTGCTATTTTAACACATATATTTTCTTCTTAAGTAATTGCATTTTTGCCACCGTTACTAATGAACATTAGTCACTTTATTACCACTAAACTAATACCGATAACGTAACGGTGCACTCGATTAAATGATCATTAACCCTGTTTAAAATTACCTCGTGCTTCAGTTCATCATATTATTAAAACCGCCTAATATCCCAATTCTGCTGTTAATTTTATTTTAATTACTTGTTTGGCCAAGCATGACAGGGTTTATCAATTAATTCGAGTTAATTATGAGCTAACAAATATAATCAAATAACTGAGATAAATATGGTATGTATGGACACAATATACCTACATATGTTATATGTTTGAAATTATGTTTATTGCATTAAAATATATTTAAATCGGATTTGGACTATTGTGGGTAAAACTAAGAAAAAATGCTAAATAACTACCAAACGGCTTATATATATATATAAGTACCTCTAATACATATTAACCATATTTTTTTTTAAATATATAATACTGAACCCATTAGATTTTCTATTTATCTTCAAAATAGGTAAAACATTCAATATAGTATAATGCAAAGAGCTTGTAATAACTACGTATAGTATGTTGTGACTCGTCCAAGAATGGTAAATTTGCCAATTGGATAAGAATTTAATGTAATGTTCAGTTGCGTAACTAGAAAAAATGTGCCCCGGTACTTACTTACATTAATTATGGTATATATGATGTAATTACTGTTTACCTAGCTACTTTAAATATTTATATTGCAGCTATATAATAAATCGGAGCATTCATTTAGGGGCATTGCCTCGAACATGTTTCGGAGGAAGTTCCTAATCACATAGAAATATTGTTGCAGGAGCATGTTCGAAACATTTGTTTCTTTATTAATACGAACTTTACTGTTAAGTTAATTACTGAATTATATATCTCTATCTTTGAATGTTGGTACGAAGTAAAACAATAATGACAGTTTTTATTATTTTATTTTGAGTGGAAGACTTATTTTGAGTAATTAGACAAAAAATATTAAATTGCAAATATACCAATTAATGCATATCCACATATTTGAAATAATTACCAAATTTATTGTAATAAATATGAACGAATACATTTCTATAATGGTCTTCGTCTTGATTTGCACCGTGCAAAATCATCCATCAGGTTTGAGACATCCATCTATTCGGCTTAATTAGATTCCTAGCAGAGTTGGATGGAACGTCGAGCCTAGAGAGAAGGTTCTATTTGGGCCGAACTACCGTCGGCCCCAGTGCGCCGCATTGGCTGCACCGGCTTAGTTACGCCACGGTCACATGTCACACACCGGTTTAGTTACGCCACTGTCACATGTCACATCCCAACAAGAAACTCATACTAAGATAAGGCATCCCGTCCCACGAGAGTCCAAATTTCGTGACGCTTCTAGTCGTGTCTGGTTTCGTGGTTTTATTTTCTTACTTTCAGGCAATAATTTGTACCTTTATTCAATTAATATTCCAAGTCTTTCTCCGAGAGTTTCTCGTACGATTATTTAAGCCTGCAAATTGGAATTTCCAGTCTGGTGATAGCCTTAAGTTATTCTTCATTGGCGTTCTACTTCTTTGATTTGGTTTTGATATTGTGCTGTTATATTTCCTCAAATGTTTTTCAGGAACTCTAAATCGCAACAGTTTTCTACGCCAAAATCTCAACGTCATAAACATGGGAGGGTGTTAGGTTAGGTGCGTGATTTGTATTCTGCGCGTTGTGCAATTGCACGAACTCCGAAAATGGTGAACGCTTTTTCTTTGAGCGGCACTAAGATAGGGACGTGAGATAAAACGTATCGTCCGACGGATTCTACCATACTACCTAAAATCGAAGGGATGGTCTCGTGGAAAGAGAATGATCCTCTAAAATAATACCGCTATATTCGCTGTTCGCCTGCTTTTGGTCGGCTGGTTGTGCGAAGATTGCACTGCACGGTTGGACTTAATTAGCCTTTCCATTTGCTTTGCAGACCTTCTCGTGCTTCACTTAGTATGTCCAGCTCACGCTAGGATACTTCTAGATTTTAGACTTCCCTACCATAGCGTACACAGTTCAAGGTTTTAATTTTATAGTAATTCAGAAAATTCTTCATGAGTATATATCGTCGTCGCGCCGACCAAACCTGCTATGTGTACTTTTTTGAGGAAACAACTTTTGGATACAGAATGATGGGAGAAACTGCTATGCGTCGACTGGCGCATTTCTGCTATGTTCTGACGGACCAAAATCATGCCACAGCGCAACAACCAAATCTGCTATCACCACTGGGCCAGATAAAATCTGCTATGTGTACATTTAACACGTTACAACAACAAATTTTAAATTTGACACATAGCAGGTTTGGTCGGCGCAACGACGATAGAGCTTACAATTAAAAAAAATACAATTATAATATCTTAATAATATATCTGGCTAGCTATGCACTAATTATATTATCGCATCTAAGAAACCGTAAAATTTAGCAATCGTATATTATTCATATTCTAGCATAATTAAAAAACTATTCAAAATATACATAAAAAATAATGTGAATATTTATAAAAAGTTTTTTGTATGAGATTAGAATAAAATTAGAATGAATTAGAATAAAATCAAAATAAAAAAAAAACTAATCTTATGGCAGCAAAAAAAATCACCATTGAGATTTTGTAAATATTCAAATATAGATATAAAATTAAAATGAGAAAGGGAACCTTATTTGCGAGACATCGCTATTTGTCTGGATGTATTTTGCTGTCATTTACATAGCTACATATGTAGCTTATCTAGCTATGTAGCTTACATTTAGGTTCAAATGTATGGACATGAAAGAGGATTGGCAGAATCTGATACTAGAATAGGCACGAATAAAATAACCTTTTACAAAAATAACAGATATTTCTAATGTGGGGTCAAACTTATTTATTATTTACTATATAGAATATTTAGATATTTACGAATCATAATCCGACAGACATTATTTATTTTTATTGACCTATATTTTGTCAATTAATTGACAGCAATGAAAACAAGGCACTCACTCATACACTGTCACTTGTTGTATTTTAAAGTTACTACCTCAAAATGTTAATCCTAAAAACGAAACCAGGCTATAAAATTTAATATTAACGAAAATTTATGTAAATATAATATTCTAAATAAATAACAAAATATGTACTTCAAAATAATTTTTAAAAATTAGCAATAAAACGAAATATTCAATGTTATGAAACTGCTATTCAATGTTAGGAATAATCAATGTTATATTATGATATGAATGAAAAACTAATCTTCCCTGGATAAAAAAAAATAGGAAAAAAACCAAAAAATCCTCTGTCTAGACAGTTTTATTAATTTTTGACGTTTGAACTCCTCGGGGCCTAAAAAAGAAAAAATAAATACAATACATGCATTTAATTTTTTTTAATAGATGGAAATCTTTAAGAACAAAAAGCATTCAACTCCATACTTACAAAGAACTATGTAACTTGCCTGCACTTATGTAACTCACGAGTCCAAAGTGAAACTCTTTTTTTTTAATTTTCTTAACGGTTTAGTCATTTTGGCCGTTGGACTCCCTAGGGCCTAGAAAAGAAAAAATAAAAAATGTGTATCTATTTTTTTTATAGTTAAGTATTTTTATATTTAAGAACAAGAAGCATTCGAGATCACACTTACAAAGAACGATGTAACTTGCATTTAACCCACAAGTCAAATGTGAAACTCTATTTTTTTTAATCCAATTATAAGGAGGGCCGAAAGAGGTCTTTTTTTTATCCATCGAGTCTAATATTATTTCAACTGGCTTATTTCGCTGATAAAATAATGAATACCTGGAAATTACAAAGTAAAATCAAGTCTGTAATTATCATAATTTTAAAGAAGTCTTTATATAACAAACATAACATAGAAAATCTACATATAATAAACCTATTTATTCAACGAGAAATATTTTTAGGAAAAATAAAAGTAAATAAACACGTCTTAACGAGATCTACTCGTATGTAAGAAGTATTTTAAAAAAAAGTTGACATTTAAAGATGTAAAAAATCTAATTTATTTTATCATTTTCAACAGCGATTTTTCGAATCCAATTTCCAAAACTCAAACAATGGCCTTATAATAATAATATTAATAATAATAATAATTCTTTTTTGTGAACTGTAAGTAGGTCGTACAAAATCGATAAGTACTATTATTTGTGCTATACTTACAGTTTACCAATCAGGCGTACAATATTTATTTTTCTATAATTAAATATATGTTCACTTCGCAAGTTAAGGGAAAACAAATCCGAAAATACGTTTTAGACATAGGTATTAACAAAAATAATAATTTGAACCATTATCTACAAATTTAGTAAATTCCCATTACTATATATAGTGTAAATGACAGTTTGTTTTTAAATTAAAATGTCAAATTCCAATTATTAGGCTATCTATAGAGAACGTAATACCACATATCGCATCTCAGCATAAGGTCAATGATTCGTCTTCATACGATATACAAAGTTTTTCCGAATCTCAAGATGTGTTATTCAATCCATCGGTATTTTACGTAGGAAAGTACATAGCTGACCACCGAGTATGCTTGTATGCAAATGAACTACCAGCAATACATTTTAATCAGTTAGTTGTTTCTTAGTAGCGAGTGGGATGCAATTAAATAAAGACTTGAGAATATGTTTAGTACTTGTGGTGCCTTCATTGCTTGTTAAGTCGCTTTTCGCCGACTATAGATGTTATACGGCAGAGGTTCCTAAGACCTTATTATATATCCTGTCCTGGACATATAGTATATATTCTGGACATAGTGTATGTCCTGTCGTTATCTTTACGGTGAATAGGGAGTGGCGGGGGGGGGGGGGGGGAGGTTAGCTTTGCATTTATGCCGCAGGAGAATGTTTTTGTATATATGAATTGTTTTTTAATTAATTTTACAATTATTTTTGCAATTTTGTTTTTAGGAGGGCAAATCTTTCGACAGCTAATTATTCCACCTCCCGTCCTCTAATTGAGCTAATACTTTTGAGATAGACTCGTTGTCAATGACAATGCATTCTATCAAGTTTTCGGGTTGGGAGGCAAGAAGGTCTGCAAGGGGGCAACTTTAAATTTTAAATAGGAAGACAAAGATGATGATAGGTATAGATGAATTATAGTTAAAAACTTTGTTTTTACAAGTTTTTCTTTTTTATGAAATTATAGTTTTAAATGGCTTGACCTAAAATACACCAAAATTTTGTTCAATTTAACCGTAACGGCTATTTAAAATAATTATATTCCGTTCCGAAATTTACGGCCCGCTGGCATAGTGGTTAGGTCTCCTGATCTTACATTTTAAGGTCCCGGGTTCGATTCCCGGCTGGGTCACCATTTTCCGTTAGGATCAAATTAACGGAATTGCATTTTCAATTCTGTCGATCGAATGCAATAACAAGGCACACACTTACAGACATGTTACACGCACACATACATATAACACGTCATAGTAGGGTTGGTTGTAAGAGATTGTCATTTTCACATTTTCACAATAAAGAGTATAAACAAACAAACAAACAAGTTTGTATTTCTGCATCTGGGAAACATACGATTTCACACGTGAAAAACGTAGTGAAATCCAATCACCTGATCTCTTTCCAAGGTTATTGACATGACTGCATGAATGAAAATCTATTTATTGCACAATAAAAATAAGGTACAATGGCAGACTTATTGCTACATTACAATATCTTCCAGTCAACCAACATGCTGGTGTGAAAAAAAGAGTAGGCAAAATAATTATAGCTTAAAATTAAATGTTAAATTATAGCATATAATATACATTGTGTATGTATCTAAAGTAAAAAGTAAATAAATAAATAAATTTTTGAGTTTAACATATTACATATATACATACATATTTTGATATATTAACAAATAAATAAATAAATAAATAAGTAAATAAATAAACTGCCAATATAAAGTAAGGAGAGGGAGGGGATAACGAAAAGGTTAGAATTTATGGTTCATATTTATTGTGAAAGGAAGTGCTTTTTCAATGATTGTTTAAAGGTGAACAGCGAGCTAGCGCCTTTAATAGTTGAATGAAGCTGATTCCACGGTCGAGCTGCATGGACGTAGGAGTAGGAAAAAAAGTGGTATTGCGTTTTGGGATACGTATGATATTATTCTGACTTGAACGAAGTGGGAGACCATGATTTCCTAACCCGGTAAAAGCCTCGTTGAGGTAGGAGGAGAATTGACATGGTGTAGGTGAGGATTCATAAGGTATAGCTGAACCACCAACGCTTTAATAGAAAGCGTTATGTTTGTATTTTAATGTGAAATTCAAATATTCATTAGAAAGTGTAATGTATGGGCACTGAGCCCACCTCTCTAATAACAATAACGTATTTACCATTGGACAGATCTAATGATCTAGAATCTAGGATATTTATGACTAATACAACTTACCTCAACTTACCTCAATTAATAATCTTCTTAGGTATGGCTAATTACAAGAAAACCCCAATGCCAATTATTTATTTACAGCAAAGATCCATAAAATATAGTCTATTATGGTATACCACCATGGTGGTCAGCTGCCCTTAGCATATTAGGTACATACGTTAGTAAACAGAGTTCATAACAGAGTTCAAGCAACATATCCCAGTATTTCCCCTCTTTACACTGTTGATAAACTCGAGCATTCTTAAGGCCGAATTTTCAATCGTCAGATAAACTGTCTAATAAGTATCCAAGGAATTATTTTATCTGTTGATTTATTCATCGAATAACATTGGCGAGTTTTTCAATCATCAAATAACTGTCAAATAGTTATTGGAAGATTTTTCGCTATGTTGGCAGCACTAACTTCAGACAATACACGAAAAGCGAGACAGAATGATTGAACCACTATATGCTAGAGCGAGCTCTTAAAAAATATTTATCCATTAATATTGATCCATTAATATTGAAGGTATTATACAATGCGTTTGTTCGATCTCACCTTGAGTTTGCTTCTCCAATATGGTCTCCCTATTATCAGGTCCACATTAACAGACTGCAAAATATCCAAAATAAGTTCGTTCGATACTTAAATTTCAAGACGAAAAGTTATTGTAATACTACTAATGAGGCGGCCTTACTATTTAAAATAAATTCGCTATGTTATCGGCGCAACTTGAATGATGCTCTGTGCCTCTATAAAATAATGAACGGTATATTCGATTGCTCTGACCTGGTGGGAGCGATCAATATTAACGCCCCAATGAGGACAACACGCCAATTTGACCTGTTTCGATTGCCGCGCTTTAAAACTAATGCATCAAGGAATGGAGTACTCACACGCTGTTGTGAGCTTTATAATACCCATTTAAATGGTATTGATATGTTTAATAATTCCATAATCACTTACAAATACTCCGTAAATCAAACCCTAACCGATACAATAAGCTGACTTGGTTTTTAGCTATTTTTATTGATTATTATTATTATTATTATTATTATTATATTTTATATACGCCATTACTAATATCATACCCGCTCACACTCCACACTTACACGCTCAACACACTCCCACAAACACATACACACACCCTGCATACTCGACTCTTATGTACCTACTTCTAAAATTGAAAAAAATTAAATTGAAGGTACGTAAGTTTTATTAAGTAGTTAAAAAAAACGTAATTTATGTAATTTTATTGAAATCCGTAACCGGTTTTATTTGTTGTAAATCTGCATACATTAAAAAAAATATTATTACTGTAATACTGTGTGATTTCTAAATAAAGAATTGAATTGAATTGAATTATTTGACATTTGCTTTCAACATAACCTCAAATTGCGCGCTTTGTCTGTTTGTCGTGTGTCTTCTTTCGTGAATTTGCGAGTTTGTCGTTTAAAAATGGAAAGTTTAATAATAAAACGAGATAGGTCTGTTAGTTTCACGACAAGTAATTGCATCATAGGTGGTTTGATGCATCATCATAAGCATGAACTAACCTTTATGTATTGTGTTAAATTTGGTCTTCAATCAATGTCGGCAGATACTGGACAGTTTCTTTTTGTAGTCTGAATCGTCGCTTAAATTCCACATCATCCCATTGTACAAAATTATCCGGTCTGTTTCTCACTAATCTTTGTTTTCTCAGAACTGGATTTAAGTAATTATAATTTCTGCTTCTTCTTCAATAGCAACGTCATCTAACACAGCGAATAAATCCATTTCTCAACGCAAAAGATCACCAGAAATTATCACAACCTAACCTCTCACTGTCAAAATCAGTTTGACGGATCAATTTATTGGACGAATAACTCGTTATCTGACCCTCAGAGCAGTGGATAACTTTATTCAGCGAATAGTATTTTTATTCCTTTGATAACTGTTAACTGACTAGTGAAAAATTAAATTTTATACTATCTAATGAATAAGTCCTATCCGACTGTTTATCTGACGATTGAAAAATCGGCCCTTAGGAATATATAGTTTGTACTCACACAGCGTATGTACTTTATCGTTTCGGGTATTCTGCGATGCTTTTCGTTTAATCAGTTATTAAAAACACAATGCCTGGATATGTCAGCTACCCTAGGGGATATCAGGTAATTAGCCATATTTAATAGGATAAAACTCAAAAATCGCTCATAATTGAGATTAGTCGTTCTATTATTAAATGTTCTACATAAAGAGATCTTTTAATTGGTATATGATTTACAGCTATTGGAAAAGTAGACCCAAATTGCCCATTCTCTTTTGCTGCCAAAAATAATGTTCAATAGTCTTCTGATATATTAATAAGCTATTCATCAGCCTTCATCGATATCCTAGTAATAATCACGTGGCCTGTCTGAAATGGATTCAAATCCAGGCTTTTTCTTGAGTTTTTTCAATTCTTCCAATGTTTTTACTCAACATTTTCTCTCAGTGAATTTAAACGGTTGCAGATTTTATAAAAACATTCCCAACCCACACTTTAGGAACTGCTGCTTTAGTATAATCAATATTGTACAAGAAACATCATAAATAAAATTCTCTTACCAGATCTGCGAGCCCGTCCCTTATTATAATCTCATTCGACAGGCACTGTCAAAATATGGCCGACTTTTTGCCGCAAAAGTCGGTATTTCATTAGGGTAGTCCCTTCGCCGCAGACGTATTTATGGCAGCTGCTGTCCGTCTGTCAGGTATGCGGGAGAAATTGCCTGCGGTTGGTTTATAAAACCTTACTATATAGTAATTTTTGCGGCAATATTTTTATCCTGTTTTGTAATGAAACTTTAAATAATAATATTATTTAAGTTTTCCGATAATGAACTAAATAAGATCATATAAATATATTTTTTATTTGAGTATCTTTGTTCATGTTTTCTGAGATAACAAGAAAGATGCATTTTTGGAAAATCAACTTCAGTTTTTTATTATTATTTATTTAAATAATTGCATTGAATTATAGCCGTAATTTACCAACAAATCTGAAAGATTTTTCACTGCATCATAACTAGGTGTGTTACCCAGCGGGCTTACACTCACGCCCTTACTTTCAATTGCTATCAGATTACTCCGGTCTCTCGATTGGTTACGAGTTCGAGGTCGCTTGTGCGGTCCTATCCCTTACAAAGCGGTGAAACGGTGTATATCGAATCTATCGCGGATCACAGCATCCTTCGCCCGGCTGTTCACCCAGGATCGGGTAGCCGATGGTCGTTTCAAGAGCAGTCGCCGTAAGGTCTGCAACCACCCCCGCTCTATAGGAAACAGTACTGCTTCCAGACTCCACCGACTGTTAGTCAGAGTGCACAGTCGATTGGCTTATGCCACACGGTGCGCAAACCGTCCAGAAGCGCCAGAAGGTTGATTCCCAGGGGAAACTAACCATAGGGTCAGAGTCCTACCCATGGGCTCGCACTTCATGCGTGGAGGCCGTCGGATAGGTGTTGACCCGTGAGTGTGACCAAACCTGAACAGAATGGGTCTTCGTGGCCAACTCAGCAAGGGCCCATTAACTCCCTGAATAATACAGCAGTAGCGCTTCGCCTTCTACAAAAAAGAAAGCCACGAAGAATTACTTTTATAGACGCTTATCATTTCACCATAATAACAACAAAACCCATAAACAAATATTACAGTGTATTTCACAATAGGGATTTTATTTTTATAGCTAGCAAATCCACCCCTTGATCCGACAATAACCCTATAAAAGGGAGCTATTAGAAAGCCCAATTGTATCGTGAAATTCA
The DNA here is from genome assembly GCA_944548615.1 of Micropterix aruncella. Lineage (NCBI taxonomy): Eukaryota > Metazoa > Arthropoda > Insecta > Lepidoptera > Micropterigidae > Micropterix > Micropterix aruncella. The sequence continues at coordinate 17,753,489 of OX155965.1, forward strand.
TATGAGCAATGCGTTTACTTCTTCCGTGAACTGAATTCAAATAGCCAATTTTAATTCATGAAAATTTATACAAACTACGTGAAGGAATACACCGCGCGAAAAGACTCGCGGGTTAGCTTCGACATGCTTCGTTCGCTTGCGACTGAAAGGGCGTGCGATGAAAGTTATTTTCTAGTTATTTCTAGCTAGATAGAAATAGCGAAAATAAATGGTTTTATATTGCAGTGAACGATTTTGATTTCGCGAAAACGGTGATTTTTTCATGTTGCTTAATTTTAGGGGTGCATTGGAGTAATCCTATTAAAGAAAAATTAAAAATTGTATTCTCTATATGCACCCTTCTTTCTGAGTCACGCAGTATATAGGTTTGGTTCGAGTAATAAAAAACTTATGAGCATTTCAAAAACGTCCCTAAATCCGGGATTTTAAAAACGGGAGGCTATACACGCGAATCGCGCTGTCGACGTCACTGTGGTGAACGGTTTCGTGCAGCTTGGGCAGCGTGCCAGCACACGATCCATTTTGTTCTCGGATCGGCTCAACTCACGATTCATCTCCTATTCAGAAGCCTCCTCGAGTGGAAGGCTACCCCGGGTAAGACTCCCGTGTCTCAGGCCTCAGAGCTGATGGACCGGTTTCTCCCAGCTGGATTGCATACCGGTGCCACTGGACGGTTTGCGCACCGGTCGGCGAAGCCAATCAGTTGTGCATTCTGACTAATTGCTGAAGGGGTCTGGAGACTATGGAAATATACTGTTCCCTAAGCAGCAGGGGCGGGGGGGGGGCTGTTGACCTGTTGTCATGCCACTCTTGAAATGACCTTGGGCCACTCGATCCCGTGTGGCACTACGGGCAAAGAACGCCCAGGTCCGCAATAAATTCTAACTGAAGTACCGATGTAATACAACAGGGAGGACGGAGGTATCCTGAAGGTTAATTTCAGACGGAGATATCCTGCCAAAACTGGTAGTTAGGGGGTAAGGCTGCCCGCTGGGTACCTTTCCCGGTGCCTCGCCGTAAGGCGTCGGTCTCTAACTAGTTTCTGGTGAACCAGGCAGTAGATTGTCTTGTCCCCAGTCTTCTACGCTCATCCCACAGCTGAAAGAACGATCTATATCGTTATACCAGCCTGGGGTGACGGGTTCGCCCGTTGTAGCCAACACCGCCCTACTGTCGACGTCACTAGGGTCTTTGGGCGCTCACCGCAATAGACTTATGACCGCTCTACACGTTGGCCAATGATTGGCCGCATCGTTAAGGTGGAAGCGAGTCGGTACCACTGTAACATGGGAAAAAGGGCGAACCCGTCACCTCAGGATTTTTTAACGGCATTAGATCGTCCTGTCTCCTGTGAGGTGAGCGCAGAAGACTTGGGACAAAAAGCAATCCACTGTCTAGTTACGCTACCTGCCCGTCAGAGACCATCGCCTTACGGCGAGGCACCGGGAAAGGTACCCAGCAGGCAGCTTCGTCCCCTGACTGCCAGTTTTGAAGCATATTTCCGTCTAGAATTAACCTTCAGGATACCTTCTGCCTCCCGACTGGCTACATGATCGAGGTCGCTTGCGTGGTCCTCTCCCTTATGAAGCGGTGATACGGTATCTACCGAATCTATCGCGGACCACGGCATCCTTTGGCCGGCTTATTCACCCGGGATCGTGTGGCCGAATTGTCTTTATGATGTGCCCTTGGTATACCGGTGGACTGGGTCAGGGGTGAAACCTGTTTTCTAGCTTGATTCGGTATTCTAATCTAATCTAATGTTAGTAATAAAACTAAATTTATTCTTGATTTTGTACGAAAAGTTATCATGTCGATTTGTGAAGACGCAGCTGCAATTATGCCTAAAAGAAAAAAAAATATTTTAATAATTTATTTTTTTATTATAAAATAAGCCATTTAAGAGGAATCCCTATACTTGGTATAGTCAAAATGATTTTACATTTTTATGTGATATACCTTGTGTGGCTATACCAGTATAATTATTTTTGTTCGGATTGACTAAAAAAATATAAAAACAATTTATAATTAAATTTTTAATGAAAATATAAAATCTGTTTTAAATAATTTGAGCTGCTAAAACACTTAAGTTGGTATAAACTATAAATGAACAATACAGATAGTCAACATATAAAAACGAATAGTCAGATAAAATAGTAAAATTAGAAATAGAATGCAGTAACAAATACCTACCAAGCATCCACTATAGCGGATTGAACGTTTTAAATTCAATATTCGCTATAACACAAATCTAGCCACCTTTTGTAACTTAATTTTCTGCGTGCGACTTTGGTAAGGTAATGGCAAATCGTGCGTGTGAGAAAGTAAGGAAAAATGTAAGGGCAAAAAATAATGTAGATACGTTCCATAAAGCTGGTAGGTTTAACACAAAACAACGACATTTACTTAGGTGAAAGTAGAATTCCTATTCTTTTCTCACTTTAAAATGAAAAAAAAAGTGATGGCAAGACGCGAGCAAAAGTTCAGCCTGTTTTAAAGAAAAGAAGGAAAATGCGCAGAGGGGGCGCACGAACACGGTGTCATAAACCTCCAGCAGGATAAAAGAAAACTTTGCGAGCCCTGGAGATGTCATTTCATAATCGTATGTCATGATATAACTTTACCGCAGGACGATGTTTGGAGTTAGAGATGATGTTTCGAATATCTTAGAGCGATAGTCACCGACGAAAATATATTAGAAGATCAATAGATAGATTGCAAAAGTATACCAGAAGATAGATAGATAGTAGATTGCGAAGATATGCTGGAAGGTAGATAGTTCTCCCACCTGCCTCAACGAGACTTTTGCCGAGTTAGTAATTCTCGCTCTCCCACTTTGTTCAAGTCAGAATAATACTCTGAGTATCCCAAATCACAAAACCACATTTTTGTCCTACTCATTCTCTGTACATATAGCTTGACTACGGAATCAGTTTCTTCCAGGTATTAGAGGAGCAAGCTTTAAGCAATCATTGCAAAACCAGTTATTTTTACAATAAATATAAACCACAAATTTTAACTTTTCCTTATCCCGTCCCTTTCCTCACCATATTTTGGCAGCCTATTTATTTATATAATAATATTAGGTCCTTGCATGGGAAATGGGCGTTTTCTCGAAATGAGCAATTTGATCTGAAATATCTAGCGTTTGATTAGGAAGTCCAAATTCAAATTCATCAAATTATGCTTAAGTATTTGCATTTCGATTTTAGTGATTTAAAATACTTTTTCACGCAATTCGATTTTCCTATGACATCATTTTATTCACAATATGGAACATTTAAAATATTGTGTAATTTACGAATACGAGACATCGTGGCACCAGCGCTGCAGAAACAGCTTGAAGGACTTATGTGTATGGGGGCTTCCCCATACACAATACCCCATACTGTAACAGAAATCACGGTACATTTTTGGTTCTAACGTTTTCGTTCAGGAAATTTTGACATACAGAACAAACCCCATGGGAGGCAGGAGACCCTAATTGACAATGAAGAATTAAACGTGATCGTAAAAGCGGATCCATCACAAACCACGTCAGAGCTAGCGGCAGGCTTTAGTGTGTGATAAAATAATTTTAATTTACTTGAAACAAATTGGAAAAGTAAAAAAGCGCAAAAAATAATTTCCGCATGAATTGAGTGAAGCACACCAATAAACACGCGTCGAGTGCTGCGTTACATTACTCAACCGTCACAATAACGACGGAATTTTGAATCGTATATTGTGACGAACTACTCGTCACGAGAATTTACTTCTTTAAAATATATTAGTAAAACTCCAATATAATTCACTTCACACTTCGCCACAACTTAATCGGCACATAAACACATTAGCTTGACTTTCAACCGTTGCCATAATCGCATCATGCGATACAACAACGCACACCCCTAGTCGGATTCGGCGGCAAAAATTGCCAGACGAATAAATTCAAAACCGACCGGATCGGGCGTTCACTTTGATACGCTCTCTTAGTTTTGAACCGCCGAACGAAGCGGAAGTGCCCGTGGCCGCTGGGGGTCAAACCCCCCAGCGGTTCACATTTCATTGCAAAGCGGAGCCGCAGTGACACGTTTAAAGTTCGTCTGGAATCCAATAGTTTCACCGGGCGATATCAGTGCGCAAATCCCGCAGTCAGCCGCAACGAACCCCAGCCTCCGAGGGACCTACCTTCCATATCAGGCGAGTTTCTAGGGTTCACGTTTTTCTGACTCCCCAAACTTTAAAACCCCCAGAGTTCAGCTAATAACTGTTATATTTCATATTAAACAATTTAATCAATCGAATCTAGTGCAAGAGCGCTCCCTATAGTTCGCCTTAGGGCGTTTTTCTCGTTTAATCGTCAATCGACACACTTTTCAACCTAGCCAAGCGTGAGAGAGAATCCGAGGATTCGGTGCGTGGTTCCCGTGAAGCCGTGGGACGATTCAGGAGATGCCCTCCATAGTAGTCGGCGGCGTCCAGACCGACGTAAGGCGAAGCCCGCGCGCCGCGGTTGTTGAAGGTTCTCCCCTTTCAAAAGTCCCCTTTGCATAAACAATATAAAAAGCATATCGATAGAGGTGTTCCCAGAATTCCTTCCGAAATTCCCATAATACCCGTAAGCACCTACCTACCGTGAGTTTAGCGACCTACCTACCGTGACTTTCCACGCACGCTCCGGCGATTCCTCCGCTCCGAAGGGCTTGCAAAGGTACTAGAGGTCCTCCCGAATATACATTTAATATACTTAAATCAAAAGAAATACAAAACCTGTAATTTTATGAGTAATAAACCTTGTATTATACTTTGAGTCTTTCTCTTTAAAAGGGTTAATCTCTCGCACACGGAGAGAAATTCTATTCTTGCTTTATGATATAAATGGTGCAAGCTCAGATTAGTAATATACGAAAGTAACTGCTCCGAATCGGCGCGAAGTTCGCCGCTACACATCGGCGCAGAGACCGCCGCGCAACGATCTGACAGCTCAGATCGCGCGCGACTTCACAGCGGTCGGATATCCACTTTATTTTCCAGCTTCGGCGATGAGCCCACAGTAAGTACATATTATATCCCTATTTATCAGTCCTCCACTCTTCTTTCCACAGTTTTCCCCTTTTTCTCACGATAGAAGCAAGGCTGTCCTTCTCTTCCAGAAGCTCTCCTTTTCCCGCGCAGGATTCCTTGGGTTCACCACGACCCTTCCCACTGAGCAGCTGCGGTCCCAAATCCTGTCGCGTATCCCCTTCTGCGGCGTTCAAGGTCAGGCAGCGACCACGCCTGCTTTTTCTCGTAGCGACCCGAATCCCCAATCATCCCAGATTTCCGTGGTGGCGCCCACATACACACATCATTAAACCATTACACCTTCTTTTTCCACGGCAATCCTAAATTCCATGAAAGATATTTTCCCATGACCTAACAACAGGCTTTTTCTTAATCGGGTAACGTTACAATATTTACTTGTGATGAGAAATGGATCCTGTACATCAATCGAAAATACTCATCACAATGGTTTAACCCAAGAGAACTAGCCAAATCCTGTCCCAAGCGAAAGTTGACTTAGAAAAAGGTACTGGTGAGTGTCTAGTGGACCAGTGCTGGTTGTATCCAGTACAGCTTCCTAAAATCTGGCTAGATGATTACAACAGATCTGTATTGTCAGCAATTGGAAACCATGATGGTCGCCTTTCATTTTATTTAATGTAATAAAATTACAAGTTATTGAGTTAATTTTTACCTATATATCGTACTCTATGTTTTTTATCCATAAAACTAAATGGTGAGACTCGATTTAATTCTACAACAATACCTATGTACTTTAGATACCTTCTTACTAGTAAGCATTCTTCTTTTGATTAAGAATAGAATGAAAAATTTAAACATATGTCTCAATATTACAATTGTAAATGTAATAGAACTATGTCTATAGAACTATATATTAGTTTTTAAGACAATAAATGGTTGGATTTGATTTGATTTCACCCAATTCACACGATCGTTCAATCGCGGGCTTACTAGTATACCTGGTGCCCGCAAAGCTGGCTCGGAATAAGCCAGATAAGACAAGGATAAGTTGGGGGTGCACCATAGCTCTTCTTTCGGCATAACCCCCTCAACGTTTCGTTACAATGTAATCGCTTTTGTATACACTGTCAATATTAACCGTCAGCAGAGCAGAACGTGGCGCTGTGAGACCAATACATAGTAGGATCATACGGGATCCTACTATGTATTGGTCTCTTTCATGCATCTACAGATACATGCCTATTTACGCTAGAAAGAGGACACGTCCCAACAGTAGATTTAAAAAATTTCGCCTTAAGTTTTAAGCCTTACAATTTTGATCTACTCATTCTTTTGGTTTATACATTTTAAACACTGATAACGATAACCATAAATTGTAATAATTCAGAAGCCGCATATGAAACATAATATATTTATCTTTTAAAGCATCCATGGGCTTAATTACTTTAGTCAAGGTTTTTTTAGTTTGTTAATAAATGGCTAGTTATTAATATTAAATTGAATTTTAAGACGAGAGCCGAGCCGTCGTTGTGAATATCCGCATTAAATTTCATCTTGTTTTTAACGATACATACAAGGACAATTGAGTTTTGCTCTACTAGGGAAAAAACACTCTTTTGCTGTATGGTATATAGTATAGGAGTTGCCTTCCCGAACCAACTTAAGTCGGTGGAGTCGACTTACGCATGCGTTGCGGCGTATAATTGCGCTATATTCGACAGCGTCAGACCTGGATATTTTTACAATTACATTTTTTGTCTTCAAACTGTGTGCATTGCACTACTTGTTTAGACCTTTAAATAGAAAAGTTAAATATAAATGAGTGGTTTTAGGATCGTAGGCACGGGTCTACCGCCAGAGTTGTTTTTTTTTTGAAAATGTGTAATGTTTTTGGAGAATTTCAACCTATTAAACAGGAAACTAGTTAAAGTATATGTTCAAAAAGAGGTAAAAATTGGGGGTTAAGGGAATCCGTAGAACCTTGCATGGTTCTACAAAATGCGTACATTGCACCGATTGTACCGAGGCTAAAATTGTTCCTGGTGGGGTAATATTACATCTTTATTATATCTAATTTGTATTTCACAATAACGTACAATAAAATAGACAACATACCATAGACAAAAAATCCATAGAAAAAATCCAGTAGTAAAAACTAAAAACTGATATGCCAAAAACTGTTGGCAGTGATCCTATTTAATATCAACTAACAAGGCTACAGCTTGATCTAAGGTGGATATCAAGCATTTAGCGTGTCTTAAGACGGGTGTCGTTTAATTCTATTCAGCGTTAAATACAAAATCGAGTATTTAAAATATCGATACTTCACCAGCTTCAGCAGCCTAACTTAACGGTTAGATGTGCTGGATTCTTTCAATTAACTACTGCTTTACACGGCTGGGCCCGGTTGCATAGTGGTTAGGTCGCCTGATCTTACATTGTAAGCTACCGGGTTCGATTCCCGGCTGGGTCACCATTTTACGTTGGGATAAAATCAACGGAATTGCATGTTAATTCTGTCAATCGAATGCAATAACAAGACACACACACATGTTAACGCACACATACATATAAACTTTTCATAGTAGGGTTAGTTGGAAGAGGCTGTCGTATGACAATAAATCTGCCCATTGCGAAATTTCACAATAAAGCGTATAAACGTAATGATGAATCCAAACATAATCGTACGTATGCATCATTTTATCGTGCTTCCGTCCTCTCGCAAAACTTCGACACGGCTCGGGGCCGTGGCATCAGTGCCGGATATGACGTGCGGAGAGAAACATTTAAAAATGCATGTTGCGTCACGTCGTAAGTCCCCCATCGCCCCCACGCACACCACAAATATCGTATATCTATTCTACTTACCGCACGTTGCGTACGATGCGAAGTATGTAATATAAGTTCTTCCCGCTGTCACCAGAGCAATATGGCGGTTTATGGTAAGAGCTTTTGGGAGGCATCTGTAATACTACTATTTTCAAGTTTATTAAAAAATCGATGCGATTTCTTTTACCTTGAAGAAATTTTTATTTCATTGTGCGATATCAAGAAAAAAAAATTACAAGCTTTTATTTACTTTGCAATGTTTGGTAATATGTGTGCTAGTTTGGTTAGGTCAAATTTTGCAAGCTGAATTAGACCAATAAAACCTAACCTATGATGTAAAAATTTTACTTGTTGGCTCAGTTCCGACGACAATGCATTTTTATGGTCAGCATGACCTGATTCTACACCCAGGATCGGCTTCCGACGAGGATACTCTTCCACGGTCAACAGCACAGACACATAATTGTATAAGCATTCATTTATTATAGCTAGTTCTAAATTTTACCATGACATGGCTGCTGCAGAGTTGGCTCCCGACAAGGAGACTCTTCAACGGTCAACAGTACAAAAACGAAAATATGTATACGCATTCAATTATGATGCGTTCAGTTTCAGTTCCAGTTCAGTTTCACCGCGACAGGGCTGCTGCGCCCAGGGCTGGCTTTTAACGAGAGGACTCATCAACGGTCGACAGCACAGAAACGAAATTTTGTATACGCATTCAATATGAAAGCCCGTTTTAAGTGCCATCGCGACAGCGCTGATTCACCTAGGGTTGGCTTCCAACGAGAGGATTCATCAACGGTAGAAGGCACAGAAACGAAATTTTGTATACACATTAAATTAAGATAGCCAATTCTAAGTTCCACAATGGAACTATGTTACAGTCTAAGGGGGTCGCGTAAGAGTTTTTTTTTTTACCAAAATGGGATCGCGATTTAAAAAAGGTTGAAAAACAGTAAGATAAACTAATACATGATATTCTAAAACTCCGTATTATTTCTGATGATATAACCAGCCTATGATTTAACCCCTCAAATGTGAGGCGTCCCTTAAGGGATGCCTTGGCAAAATGTATACAAAATGTATATAAATTTATATAAATGTAAATATAAATGTAAATGTGCGCCGCTTTATAGTAATCCGCTCTATAGTAATGCTATAGCTCTATAGTAAACCCCGCTCTATGTAAATGTAAATGTAAATGTAAATATAAATTTATATACATTTTGCCGTAGGCAACCCGAGCTAATCGCCATTCATTTGAGGGGTTAATCAGCCTATATATTTTTTTCAAATGGCACTAATAACTGAATATTATTATTGTTATCATTGGTAACATTATTGGCTTTTTATCATCAATCAGTCGTTTATAAAAAAAAACATTCGTTTTCAATGTACAGATGGCAGATGGTAGATTTTTAAATACTCGTGGACTGAGTGCTAGATCTCTAAAAATATCTATTCGAGTATTCATATGTTCTGGAGTATCGCCCAGCTCTGGTTGTACTAGAGGCCATTTGGTACATGTATTCATTGTGTTTTAAACATTTTATTTTTGGAAAAACTTGTACTGTATGTAAACTACCATCCTATGCAATAATAGCGTAAATAGAAAATAGAGGTATAAACTAAATCAATATTTCTTTAATTTTATTGTAGACTGCACTTGCCAATAATGCACATTATTATGAATAGAATAGAATAGAATAGAATTATCTTTATTTTATATAATTTATTTTGTGGCTCGCCAAGTTCGAGCAGTGTTGTTCACATATGTGTCTTGGGGTAAGATCTAATGTAATAATATATTGGGCTCAGTGCATATAAAATCTGGCTCAATGAGCCGTTCGTCGACAGTTTGGTGCCTACTATTTTGTCAGAATCTCAGTAGCCGTGACAATATCCCAATACTACTAGTCTATAGGTATATATTACTACCAATTATTTATTTAATCTTTGATTGAGCTTTGATTATATGGGGTATTAGATTTATCACTGCCGTACTGCATTTTAGCAGCTGGAATTTTAATACGAAACTCAATGTGTATTATAGATGGATTTTACAGTTCCAAACATTGATTAATCTTCTCGTATGTTCAGTAGCCCACTAAATGGCATTCTAAACACTCTATGTGGCATAATATCTTATAGAAAAAAAGGGAAATAATAACAAATGATTTTTTCCAATCCCAACTTTTCAAAATTTTATATTATTTACATAAAGATGTCCATTCTTAATTTAGTATACAAGTTTCAATACATCATAATTACGCACTTTAATTTGTAAATAGATGGCATTCTAATTTCTCTGTGTTATTACTGTAATGTAATCAGCTTATATAAAAATGTTATAGCTGGCACTAATAATTTAATGTTATTATTGTTATCATTGAATAATTATTAGGTGTTTATAATATAGGAGTTGCAGTCATCGCAGCAGCAGTCCTTTATAAAAAACATACATCATCAATGTATTATTATAGATAGCCAAATAAATTGTTGTTAGTATGGTCGTCAATGCTTTCAGCTCCACCTGCATTTCGCCGTTTCAGAAGTGTGTCCACATTGTACAATAGAGTTAAGAAATCTAATATCATATAATAAATACCTTAACTTTTAAAAAATCATCGGATATAACTTCCCTGTCGCTTGCGCATGGACGTCATAAGCACAAACTCAGCGAGGGAAGAGCATACTTTATCGTCTTTGTATCACGGGTAGATTATTCGTATCAATACTTACATATTTAGGCTAAATTATATCGTATGGTTTGTTTATATATCCGAACACACCCACATCCGAAAACTTGCTTCAAGTCCGCTCACCGTGAACAGAGCTTAGTTAGTTTCATAGCTTCAAAGTATATGCTGTCAAAACAAGCCCGGGTTTATCATTTGTCAATATTGCACGTCGGCAACTATGCTTCCAGGAGCGAAGTTCAGTTTCGCTTGCGAGACTACCACAGCTTTGCCACGAATACTCTAATATAAGCTTTCCCGTAAAGCTCTGACTAAGGTATGCTTAGGTATATTAAGTAAAATATTATATGTGATGTTTGATTGTTTCCTTTCTTTGTTGTCTTTTAAAAATACGCGCAATCTATATAAAAAAAATAATTGATCGTTTGTTCAAAACTTCGAATCTTCGAAAGTTCTTCACCGATTGCATTGAAATTCTTACTTATATAAAGTTGCATTCGAATACACGTGTACGAATTATCACTTGCATTTTCTAATATGGGTGGCTGTTCGCGAGAGATCGATTCTTAGAAGCTTATATTCCTCTTTCACACGCTCGAGCCACCCCATAACAGACATAAATAACAGACACTGAAACAAAATACGGCTCATTCAAATATTAAAATCATCCGCAAGGAAGTCCTAACTAAATACGCAGGACAAAATTCCATGAAAGGTCCTGGTAATAATATATCGCCGTCTTTAAGGGCCGAAGACCCCTAATTAATTATCAGCCTGTCATTTCTCGCAGTGGATATATCGAGGGTGTCGACCGATAACAAAAAATCGTAAACGCGGCAAGCCGCTCGCGCAACCCTCTTATATTAAAACAAATGTGGTAATCTCAAAATAATCGCAATGTTTGAGGTAATTAGGAGGCTATTAATTATTCGACTGAAAGCTTGGATAAAATCAAATACTTATAATTTTGCTAGCTATTCGAAGGAATTTTAAGTACTAAATATGATGTATTGTTAATGTTTAATCTACATATTTTCGCTATAAACCTAATGATAATGTAGTAGTAATACATATTATAGAAAATTACCTTCAATTAAGGTGAGATTAATTTAAGTTAAAAATGTAAGCCTGATTGAATAATATGTACTCTCGCTAAGCCACACCCCTTAACCCTCAGTAGGCCGGTCTCTTACCGCCGCCATTGCCTTTTAACCAATCACGGGTTAGAGTGGCGGGGCTTTAGCGAGGCTAGTGAACGATTTTGGAAAATCGAACAGTCACAAAAATACCGAGGTCGAGAATGAACGACCCTTAAGCGGCGGGATAATAGTTGTACATACGGCAGCCCTTGGCTGGTCTCGTACCCGCGCGCATAATTTAAGTGTATACTGTAACTCACGAGTAAATTGAGGGACAATAAACGTTCTTTTGAAATAAACTCTTTCACTGTGTGATCATCTAATAGAGTGTGAACCAGATACGGGAGACTACTCGGCGGCCAGGAAGAACGAGAGAACGCGAAGGTAAATAACATTTACAGTCCACAAAAACCACCCTTCAGCAGTGGGAGAAACTCACAGAAAAATAACTGATGGATTTTATAACCATAAGTGATCCATCGCAGCCGGATGAAAAATAAAGAAAAGAACCTCGAAAAATAAATTGTACGATGGAGTCGACCGCAGAAAAATCGAACGTATCGAGGCGGACCTGGTCACAAAGCAGCAGGAGGAGTGAAAGAGTTCAGGAAGTGAAAGAAGCATCAGAACAGCTGAGGCGGGTCACCAGAGAACAAGCAAAGGTAGCCGCGGAAAAGAAAAAATTGGAATCAGAGGCGATAACGCAAAGGGAACAACTCCGTGCGACCGAAGAGATAGCGACGGCAAAACGCAGATCGGAGGCGGCAGGGGCGGCGGCTGCGATTCAAGTGCAACATGCAGATTTAGAAGCTGAATTGCAGATGCTAGAAGCAGACCGTCAGCACGCACTTAGAGTGTTAGACGTAGTTTCCGAAGCTTACGACTCAGAAAAAAGCGGAGAATGGGAGACAAGAAGTTACGCCGATCTTGAAGAAACAGCAGGTCGTACTACGCTGTGGGCAGAGACGCAAGCACCGCTGACTTCATATAGTGAACCCGACCAAATAAAACCACGAAATGAAGAGCGATACCGCGGCAGGAGAGAAGAAGAATCGGACGAGGCGATGCAGCACGAGGCGGGCGCGGCTGCAGCTCACGGGTCAACACGTCGCGCGGCGCACGGGGGGATGCGGCTCGAGGCGGGCGCGGCGGCACCTCACGGGGCAACACATCGCGCGGCACACGAGGGGATGCGGCTCGAGGCGGGCGCGGTGGCACCTCACGGAGCAACACATCGCGCGGCGCACGAGGGGATGCGGCTCGAGGCGGGCGCGGCGGCACCTCACGGAGCAGCGCATCGCGCAGCGGGCGGCGAAATCGCGACCGAAGCGGACGCGGCGGCCACAGACGCCGCCGCGGCCGCTGGCTCCAGCACAGGAGACGGGTCCGATGACAGCGCGAGCAAAAAATTAATAAGCCAGGTATGTCGAGTAATTTCAATAGCCTCCTCGAAGCCGCAATATAACAAAGAACTTCCACCCTTTAGTGGAGATCCACTTCAGTTTTTAGCCTTTAAATCGATTTTTAACCAGTCCACCGAAGTTATAGGTCTGAATGACGAACAAAACTTACTTCGCTTGCAATCCGCGATACGCGGACGAGCAAGAGATTGCGTTTCAGGGTTACTTTTATCCCCTGCGAACGTTGGCGAAATAATGAAAACATTAGAGACGTTATTTGGAAATCCAAATGTAATTATTCAGCGCACACTAGCTGATTTACGTAAAACCAGGGACCTCTCTGAATTTATAGAAGCAGAGGAATTGTTGCAATTTGCTTGCCAAGTTAAGAATCTGGTGGCCACAGTAAAATCAGTAAATAGGATTGAGCACCTATGGAACCCAGAACTTTTAGGTTCTCTTGTAGCGAAGTTGCCAAAAAACTTATTAACATTGTGGCTAGGAGATAAAGGAAAGGGTAAACCAGACGAACCGGTTATCATACGATTCGCATCTTGGCTAGAAACACTAGCGATAGACTCGCAAGATGCGGGAATAGGTCCATTAGACAGCGGTAGAAAAAATCAAGTAGTAGCGCGCGATAAAAAGTATAAACAGCAAAATCATAAAAATTACGTTCTTAACATGACTGAGCAGTCTCGTATGAAATGCCCAAATTGTACCGGCGATCATTTTCTCAGCAAATGCGAAAGGTTTAAAAAACTTTCCCTAGACTCTCGCTGGGGAGTCGTAAAATCACTTAAGCGATGCTTTAAATGCCTTGCACCTTCGCACGGCAGGAAAAACTGCCCAGCCTATAAAAGGTTTCCTCGATTTAAGTATCATTTCTTACTTACTGCCGCGGACGCGGCGCTCGGCGGAACCGAGATAATTACGGCAACAGCCGAAGGTGAAACACAGACCGGGGCTATTGTCGCGCATACAGTAGCCAACAACAGAGTCCTCTTGCAAGTTTTACCGATAACGTTAATAGGACCAAAGGGGAGAAAGGTAGTTTACGCGCTTTTAGACAGCGGATCGACGGTCTCTATAATAGACCGCGAAGTCGCGCAAGAGCTGAATATTAGAGGGCCTCCCACCAATATGGAGGTATGTGGTATAGGAAGTATGAAAACTTCTTCTAAAGGGGCTGAAACAGTCTCGTTTCAAATAAGGGGGGAATTGGGCCGTAAGGTTTTCGACGTGCAGGCTTATAGTATTGCGGCGTTAAACCTTCCGAAATTAAAAAATTTATCGGCGGCCGCCTCTGATTTTGACACTTTGACTGCGGTGAAAGTCGACAAAATATCAGATGTCCAACCGCGCCTACTAATCGGGGCTAATTGTTGGGAATTAATCGTTTCACGCGGATTAAGGCGCATTAATGACGAATTATCGTTGTCAAAAACACTACTGGGCTGGGTTCCAGTGGGACGAGTATCTGTAGATAGGCAAAATGACGCATTACATAGCTTCTGCCTAAGTGATAGCGGTAGCAATGACGCGTCTCTTCAGAGATTACTCGAGGAAAACCTCAGATTAGAGCAAGACTGGCCGAATAAAAAGCGAGAACTTGCGGACTCGGTAAGGTCTAAAAAATTATTAGAATCCACTACTTCGTTAAACGGCGGGGTATGGCACACGGGGTTGCTCTGGCGAGATGACAGACGTGTTCTTCCTGATAGCCGACCTATGGCGCTAGCTCGACTTCACGCCGTCGAGAGAAAAATGGACAGAGATCGGACTTATGGAGACGCTTATTGTCAGAAAATGGACAAGTACTTAGCAGAAGGTTACGCCGAAGAAGTAGACCCTTCCAAATTAGCCGGCCGAACTGATATATGGTTTTTACCACACTTGGGTGTCTGTAGCGCCGCCAAAGGAAACAAGCTTAGGATCGTGCATGACGCTGCTGCTAGCGTAAAGGGAGTATCTCTAAATAGCTTACTGATAACGGGGCCAGACTATAATCAAAGCATAACAGGTATACTTTTTAGGTTCCGCGAGCATCCGGTGGCTTTTACCGCCGATATTGGGGACATGTTCATGCGTATTAAGGTGATCGAGGACGATACCTATAGTCAGTTGTTCCTTTGGCGGGGATATCGGCGCGATATAGAACCTCGTATCCTAAAAATGTCCTCTTTAATATTCGGTTCTCGGTCATCCCCGACATCAGCCCTCTATATCCGAAATAAAAACGCTGAACGTTTCAAGAATCAGTACCCTCTAGCAGTGGAGGCTATCACAGACCATCACTTTATGGACGACCTTGCTTTCGGGTCTTCTTCAATAGAAGAAGCTCGTAACGTGATAAAAAACATAATTTACATCCATCAACAAGGGAATTTTTTCTTAAAGGGCTGGGCGTCTAATTATCAAAGCGTTTTGAATGAAATACCCGAAGAAAGGAAAGCTACCCATAATATTGCTCTGGAGAAAGGAGAGATAAGCTCTCAACGGCTTTTAGGGTTAGAATGGTTGCCAGAAAGTGACCAACTTACATTTAATTTTAGGTTAGAAAAACTCGATGACGCCTTAAAAACGGGCCAGAGAGTGCCAACGAAACGAGAGGCTCTTAAGGTAGTAATGTCAATTTATGACCCACTCGGGGTATTAAGCCCAATAACTATCCGAGCCAAAATTCTAATGCAAAAGGTGTGGACCAGCGGTGTAGCCTGGGATGAGGAGGTCACACAAGATATTTTCAAAGGTTGGGGTGAATGGATAAATGCCCTTCGCTCGGCGAAGGACGTAAGGATTTCACGCTATCACGGCGTAACAAAGAATCCCTCCGAAAATAGACAATTACACATATATTGTGACGCGTCTCAAGAGGCTATGTGCGCTGTCGCGTATATGAGAATAGCCAGACCAGGCGAAGAACCGACCACATCCTTTATCGCAAGTAAAACCAGAGTCGCGCCGTTAAAAAAAATGACAATACCGCGTTTAGAACTGACAGCAGCACTATTAGGCGCCGAACTAGCGAAAAAAATCACTAGCGAGTACAAAATTAAATTTCATGAAAAGATTTTATGGACAGACTCGATGAACGTACTTTGGTGGATACGTTCACGTAGCTCCGACCACCAACAATTTGTCTCTAACCGTCTGGGAGTATTGGACGAACTGACTACCCCGGAGGAGTGGAGATGGTTAAGCGGAAATAGTAATCCTGCAGATGAAGCTACGAGAGCGAAGTCAAAAATTGACCTCTCGCCCGAGAGCCGTTGGCTGAATGGTCCTGAATACCTTAGACAGCCACCAGAGGTATGGCCGGCAAAGGTTCCCCATCAACCCGGGGAAAAGGATAAGATATCCCTCGAGTATAAACCATTGGCGGTATTTGCGCTACACGCTGTACCTACGAGCACAATAGATGTCGCGAGATTCTCCCAACATCGCAGATTATTGCGCGTAGCCGCATACGTTAGGAAGTTTATTCAACTATGTAGAGGTGCCACGAATAACTGCATTTTAAACGGACAAGACATTGCCAGCGCTGAAATAATATTATTAAAGGAGTCGCAGAGTCGTTCTTTTAAGAAAGAAATAGAACTTATACGAGTGAAAGGGACTTTACCTAGGAATAGCCGTTTGATAGGTTTAAATGCGTACTTAGACGAGCGGGGCTTAATAAGAGTAGGCGGCCGCATCGCAAATGCGCCGGGTATACCACACGACACTAAGTATCCCATAATACTTGACGGCCGGGATCGCTATACACAACTACTGGTGGTAAGAACTCATGAGGAGATGGCTCATTCCGGGGTTGAAACGACATTGGCCAGCCTACGCCAGAGGTTCTGGCTAATTAGTCCCCGTCAAACGGTCAAAAAATTTATATACCAGTGTATGCTGTGCAAAATGAGAAGGGCAAAACCAGTCACAGCGTTGATGGGACAACTCCCGATGTCACGTTTGCAGCATCATACGAGGTGTTTTAACGCCGTAGGCGTAGACTACTTCGGGCCGGTTCAGGTGACTATACGAAGAAAAGTGGAGAAACGATATGGCGTGTTGTTCTCTTGTCTAACCACACGAGCGGTTCACATTGAATTAGCATATGATTTGTCTACTAATTCGACAATACAAGCGATAAGAAGATTCATAGCCCGGCGGGGCAAACCAAGGGTGATAATGTCAGATAATGGATCTAATCTAAAAGGTGCGAGTGCCGAATTGAAGAAGGTCGTTTCAGAGATTGACGATGAACGTATCCGTGAACGTTTAAGTAACGACCAGATTGACTGGAGGTTTATACCACCTGCTTCTCCCCATCATGGCGGCTGCTGGGAATCGATGGTTAAGTCAGCCAAAAGAGCTTTGTACGCCATATTGAAAGAAAGAGCGCCTTCTGTGGAAATGATGCAGACTTTATTGGCTGAAGTGGAGTCAATCCTTAATCAGCGGCCTATCTCGCACATTACTATAGACAGTCGAGACCAGGAGCCACTTACGCCGCAAAGCTTTTTGTTAGGACACTCTAACAGCACCGCTATGGGTAAATTTACCATTGGAGATTTATGTAACCGTAAACAGTGGAGACAGACCCAAGCTCTAGCTGACGCTTTTTGGAATAGGTGGTCTAAAGAAGTACTACCTATGCTAGTCTCTCGACCTAAATGGAAGGAGGTACAACCTCCACTAAGGGTGGGGGAACTGGTGTTAATATTGGATCCCTCTCTAGAAAGAGGAAGATGGCCTCGCGCTATAGTAACGGAAGTCTACCCTGACAAAACAGGTGCTGTCAGGATAGTAGATGTAAAAATCGACGGAAAAATTTATCGCAGGTCAATAAGCAAACTAGTTAGATTAGAATTGTCCGCCCGAATAGAATAAGCCATAGATATAAATAACGTAGATTTAAGGTAAATAATTCGTAAAATAAGTTAATGGCACGTTGCCATGAGCGGGGAAATGTACGAATTATCACTTGCATTTTCTAATATGGGTGGCTGTTCGCGAGAGATCGATTCTTAGAAGCTTATATTCCTCTTTCACACGCTCGAGCCACCCCATAACAGACATAAATAACAGACACTGAAACAAAATACGGCTCATTCAAATATTAAAATCATCCGCAAGGAAGTCCTAACTAAATACGCAGGACAAAATTCCATGAAAGGTCCTGGTAATAATATATCGCCGTCTTTAAGGGCCGAAGACCCCTAATTAATTATCAGCCTGTCATTTCTCGCAGTGGATATATCGAGGGTGTCGACCGATAACAAAAAATCGTAAACGCGGCAAGCCGCTCGCGCAACCCTCTTATATTAAAACAAATGTGGTAATCTCAAAATAATCGCAATGTTTGAGGTAATTAGGAGGCTATTAATTATTCGACTGAAAGCTTGGATAAAATCAAATACTTATAATTTTGCTAGCTATTCGAAGGAATTTTAAGTACTAAATATGATGTATTGTTAATGTTTAATCTACATATTTTCGCTATAAACCTAATGATAATGTAGTAGTAATACATATTATAGAAAATTACCTTCAATTAAGGTGAGATTAATTTAAGTTAAAAATGTAAGCCTGATTGAATAATATGTACTCTCGCTAAGCCACACCCCTTAACCCTCAGTAGGCCGGTCTCTTACCGCCGCCATTGCCTTTTAACCAATCACGGGTTAGAGTGGCGGGGCTTTAGCGAGGCTAGTGAACGATTTTGGAAAATCGAACAGTCACAAAAATACCGAGGTCGAGAATGAACGACCCTTAAGCGGCGGGATAATAGTTGTACATACGGCAGCCCTTGGCTGGTCTCGTACCCGCGCGCATAATTTAAGTGTATACTGTAACTCACGAGTAAATTGAGGGACAATAAACGTTCTTTTGAAATAAACTCTTTCACTGTGTGATCATCTAATAGAGTGTGAACCAGATACGGGAGACTACTCGGCGGCCAGGAAGAACGAGAGAACGCGAAGGTAAATAACATTTACAGTCCACAAAAACCACCCTTCAGCAGTGGGAGAAACTCACAGAAAAATAACTGATGGATTTTATAACCAACACGCGTGTTTTTATATTAAAGAGATATCGTACCTGTGACAGGTAGAAATATGTTTAATTTTTTTAACCAGTCTGAGCCACAGCAACGCGTGGCCGGGTACAGGTAATATAAAATAAAAATAAGGTTTGATAATTAATAAAATTTGCTTTCCTTTCCATGTTTGAATTGAAAAAAAACACGTTTTTATCGAAGCTTAATAAAGTCAATTATTTTCCCTTTTTTTGAGAATATAACAAAATGAAAATAATAAATTAAGGGTTACGGGGAAGAACAGTCAATATCAACTTTTCAAATTTTTGGTAATTCAATTAGGCCAGAGTTTGTTTGAATGTGTAAAAAATATATTTCTTTTGTGAACCAAATATGTATAAGTTTTTATTAACCTGCATCCTTTAAGGGGGTGAATCAATACGAGCAACTAAACAACTTTTAATAAAAAAAGTAAGAAAAACAAAAAAAATATATTATTTTTTTTTTTTTTTTAATTCATAAATTTGAAGAACTTGACCGTTAAATAAAAGTTTAAGAAGTGTTTGAGCGCGTTGCGCCACCTATCGATAGGTAAAATATCGATAATAAACGATATTAGCGATATTTAATGTACCGCTAGATGGCGCATCGTGCTTAGCGCTTTTTATACATTTTTCAATAAAATATAATTTTCAAATTAAAAAAAAATAAATAAAAACATTTTTTTTAATCAAAAGCTGTAATGTAGTTGCTCGTACTGACTTACCCCTTTGAAGGAAGCCGGGTAATAAAAACTCACCCCGTAGATGAATTAAAAAAAAATACATTTATAAAAGTATCTCATTTAAAAAAAATACATTGATCGTACTTCCCCGCAACCCTTCAAATATTATATGCTATATTTTTAACGTTTACGTTTATAAAGGTAGGCCATTTAAAATTTTAAATTTGAATCGGCTATAGAAAAACTAATGAATATTTTTCCAAAATTTTGTTTTATTGAACCTTGTCATTTAAGAATTAAACACAATATCATTCAAATGACTGGCCCGACAGTACCCCATCCGATCAACCCAATTTTTAAGTACTTTTTTTATTGTTCCGTCTTGAATTTCTTGAATTGCAACTTCAATTTCGTGTTTTACGGACTCAATTGTGTCTGGATAGTTAGCGTAACATTTATCTGTAACGACTCCACGCAGAAAATAGTCCAACGGGTTAAAATCACAGCTCTGAGTTGCAGTGAGCTGCTCTGAGTTAGCTGCTCTCACCAATTGACATCAGAATTTCGGCTGATTATTCGGTTTTCGAAAACAGTGCACAAAAGTTCGATTGCTATGTTGGCTGCGTGGCAAGTTGCGCCGTCCTGTTGAAACCAAACTTCGTCCATGTCATTCTCTTCAACTTCTGGAAACAAAAAATCGATGAGCTTGGCACAGTAACACTCGCCATTAAAGACTCGCCGCTTTGTAAGTAAGTTTTTAATATTTCCCAGTTTCTTTCGAGCATATAGCGTCCCATTTTGCATATGTCAAACATAAAACTAATTCTCTGTCGTTAAATGAATGTCATTCTACCATTCAAAAACAAAAGAACCGGTAGTTCAAATTTAAAACGTTAGATGGCCCGATGTTACTTGACGTCTATAATGATTTCGACTTTATATTGTTATTCTTTTTAATTGCTAAAGAAACGATCAAGCGAACGATAAAGGTATGCTAAGGTATGACACTACACAGCGATATATTCAAAATTGAAGCTGAAATATTATAATTATAGATTATAAATAAAAAAGTTTTATGTTTTTTTTTATTTAAATTATCCAATACAATAAAATTGATTTTAGAAAAAATAAAATAACAAAAGTATAAATAATAAGATTATATTTTTTTTTTGCGAAGCAAATAAGATTACATTTGTGTGGATTTTATAACCCCAGTTTATTGTATATCTGTTCTGGGGTAATAGTATATTTTTTTTCATTCATTCATTCCGATCGCTCATTCATTCTTAAAAATTTTAAGGTAATATAATATATAAATATGTATGTAAATAAAGAACTAATACTGTAATAACTGTAAATAAAGAATTAACTTAAAATATTTAAGTTTATAGATAAGTAAAATGTATAAATATATAGATATATAAGTAACTAAATTGACCAATAAATTAAGTAGCCTTAAAAGGTTTCTTAGTATGCACATATAAAATTGTATATCTAATTAATTAACATAATATTATCAATTAGTTTTAAACATATCAACCGAAACTTATTTCTTGTCAAGTCAGGACTATGACAATATTATAACTATATTGCTTTTAATAATTCACTTAATTTCATGATGAATGTTTTCATATACTATTCTCTCACGCATACCAAGCATGCCTAATATGATAGGGTGATATAGGGCTTTTAGCACTCAACCATTCAGGGATAATCCTTAATAGTGCGTGTCATTGAAACCGTACGGGCGTCCACGTCACAGTACATACATACATCTGCTACTTTATGCTCTAGCTTGGCTGCGTGTAAGCTCCACCACATTGTGGGATTTAAATTCTATTGTATTGTATGGGCACCCCTGAAAGCGATATTGTTCAGGGGTAGCAAACTCACCAGAAAGTGTAAAATAGTGATGAAGTCAAATAACAAATGCCCAAGTAAAACGAGGCGCTAATATTATTACAGCAAGGTGTAAATATAATCAGAATAAAACTCTCAATTTTTTTTATAAAAACGGCGAACCTATTGCTTTGCCGCAATATATATATCAGTTTTTATATATACATATATATATATATATATATATATATATATATATATATATATATATATATATATATATATATATATATATATATATATATATATATATATATATATATATATATATATATATATATATATATATATATATATATATATATATATATATATATATATATATATATATATATATATATATATATATATATATATATATATATATATATATATATATATATATATATATATATATATATATATATATATATATATATATATATATATATACTACTACTTTTAAAGTAGCTTTTACTAATTTTATTTTAAATAAAAACATCATCCTATAAACGGATTTCTTTACAAACCTTATCAAATATAACAATATATATATATATATATATATATATATATATATATATATATATATATATATATATATATATATATATATATATATATATATATATATTAATATTAGTAATATATATTAAAATTAGTAAAAGCTACTTAAAAAGTAGCGAAGGAAATCCCAGCTTGTATTGGGAAATGCTTATGTTTGAATGAGATATACTTACGGATGTGCACGACTTTCGACGGTGCAATGTAAGTTTAAAGGTCCTTTTGCAGTCGACTAACGATCACTATTTATCCATATATCTCATAAATAGGGCTTATCCTTATGCAACACAAAATGCCTTCAATTGAGACGAATTAAGCGAAAAAATAAAAAATTAAACTATTGATCACTTCGGCAAAGCCGTTTTATAAATGAAAGTGACATTACGAAATAATTCAAATTTCGAATGCTACCAACATTTAAAATATGATACAATTGGCTGAGTTTGTTATCAACTGGCCTTGAACGTGGTGATGCTAGGCGCTGTTCTGACGTTATTCGATAAAGCATTGCAGAGTTGTGCAGTTCCCACGTTAAAGGAGTAAAGGGAAAGTCACTGCTGTTACCAGGGATGTTTAACAGGTTATTTCTGACCTCAGGCGACGGCTGTGAACCATTCGGCAAAAAAAAGCGGTACGCCGTTCGCGGAGATTCTACATTACAGTCAGAGAGTTTTAACCCGTCTAGTCTCCCTTGTGGTAAGCCACTTCAGTTTACTTCGTTATTCCGTGATATAGACGTATTGTGATATTATGCCGAATATGATTTTAGCAACCTATTTTTACATAAATTATACAAAAGTTGCCACAATTACAAATATATTTAATGACTTATGGTGAGGCCATCTTGAAAATACAACCGACCATGCCTTCTATCGCCAAAATGAATTTAAAACTTTAGAGTGAGTTTTAACAAACTTCCCAAAGTTTTCTCAGGTGGACCCTTTGAAGGCTGTGGGTTTTCAGGGTTTTCTTCTGTCATCCTATGGATTTTACTATCGTATTTTTCTGGTAATAAGATCACTAGAAAAAAATCGGTTGGGTCACCCCAAGACTTTCACAGCAAGTAGAAAAGCCACCCCCCCCCCCCTCCCTCCGCGCCAACCCTACCTCCCCCCGGACGCCTATTTCTAGTATATTTGTAGTATTTTCCGTGGCATTAAGATTGTAATTTTCCAAAAATGATATTGTGTATATTTAAATACAGTAACCAATATATAATAAACTATCAAATTTGATCAAAATAACATCTACGAGTATATATTATAAATAGGATAGAAAACGAATTTACCGCGTGAAATTTGTAGCACCCGACGTTTCGGTGACGATGCAGCCGTCGTTGTCCAGGGTAGACTGAAGAGCTGTCAATCCGTTGTTTTGCGGGTAGACCGCATACCGCTGCCGCCACTACGTAGGTTATAACGGTGGTGGGGGGCCGGGTTCGGAGGGCGCGAATTTCGAAAATCCGTCTTGCACACAAGACTCACTGTATCCTGTCTTACGTCTTTGCGTTCGGCGTTCTGCGGCGGGAACATTTTAAGAAGAGGGTTCCACGTGAAGAGAGTTTGTAACCGTCGTCTCTATTGAAGTTCGGGGTTCTTCTTATTTCAATGGCTTCCCGGATCATGCGAGGAAAGTAGAATTGTTTCTTAGATAGCACAATGGGATTTTGAAACTGCATCCAGTGGTTACTTCCGCTATCTAATATATGTTCGCAGATCGACGATTTTTCTCGCTGAACATCTTCAACAGCTTTGATGTGTTCTGTCAGTCGCGTGGCTATGGGCCGTTTCGTTTGTCCAACGTAGGCTAGACCGTCGTTTGTCCAACAATTCTAGTCGAAAATGAAGGTTTCTGGTAAAACATTCATAATTTGCAGTAGGTAAAAATATCATAATATTTCTAATAAATATAATATTCTAATAGGTGTCCGCGTTTGTAAATTATATAGGATTATACTCATGAGGATTATACTGTAAAGATTTACTTTTATGTCAAAAAATTAAAACTTGCAAACAACGCCATCTGTTGGTGGGTAATATTGACGCGGCCGGGTATCTCAAGGATATCAATACTTTAAAATGGAAATTTATATCTTCTTTAGTTTTAATTTATCTCAATTTATAACTATAATACCTTTAATTGGAATTCAGGAGTACCTTAGCGTCAGCATCAGAAAACTACTTGTAAACACTCTATTATTGTCTATAATGGACTATGGCGACTGTGTGTACGGCGTCTGCCTGTAAAGAAAGACTTAAAGGATGCAATGGAATGCGATACAGACTTCAGAAAATGCAAAATGCTTGCCCAAGATTTTGCTTAAGGATTCGTCCACGTCGTCAAGTGTCACCATTCCTTACCAAGGCTTAGATATTAGGTATGAGTAAAAAAAGACAATTCTATCTTGCGGCCCATGTACTCAAGGTATTACGTAATAAACAGCCACTATATCTTTTCCCGCTTATGACCTGGTCCCGTAACCGACGTAAACATTCAACACGGGCTGGTAAACAACTTGCCATCATTTCAAATACAATAAAAAACCACAAATTTCCAGTGCAGTTTCTCTAGTATGGAATCGGTTGCTTTTGTTTGGAATTGTTTGGGAATGGCATTGCGATCGAGATCAATTGGTATATTTAAGGACCACTACAAAACAATGTTATTAAAGGAAGATTTTTAGATTTTTGAATGATTACTTCTTAATTTGATTATTATTTAATTTCTTTTTTTTTTAAATTATCGTGATTATTTGATGTTGATTATTTTGATTTAGATTTTTTTATTTATTTGATTTTGTTTATTTTATATTAAGTTCATTAAATAGTGTTGTCCTGAACAAATGAAACGTGTGTCTGATAAACAGCTCTGATAAACAGATCTGATAAAGCATATTCCTAATTTACAGCGGTTTTAGTTTAATCCCCATAGTCTTTGTTTATTTTCATTTTAAAAAATAATTTAGTTCTTTTTTCTATGTTTTGGGATGACATTTGCAAATAAATTATTGATTATCATTATTAGACTATTATTATGAACAGTTGCGAATGATTGCTATTTAAACATCAAAAGAGGAATTTTATGAAATATCAAAATACTCAGAATTCAAATAGATATTTTCTCTGTATTATATAAATTGAGAGTTTACCGAGGACAGCTGTGATCCCACAAGGTCATAACTTCCTTATGTAGCAGCACACAAATATGGCCACAAAGTGGACATTTTATAAAAATATTTCTGACCGTTATTTGTCTCAAAATTCCATATGATACCGAATCATTCCCCATTTAGCTCTTATTATTCAATAACTAAATATAAAACATACTCCTAATATGGTTATTTTTGGTAGCGCGCCGTCGCTAAAATTGACTATTTAATCGCGTATTTCAGATTTTGCATGTGAGAAAAAAACAAAGACGTGAACTCTTTAAACAACGATCTTCCTGACTAAAATAATGGCTAAACGAGGACATAGTTCCGACCACACGTTTCACCATGCTCGATAATGTATGGGGCATAACGGTGTATGACCATTTCTGGCATGTAAAATGACTACAAGTCTGGCAGTTATTATACACGCTGCATATCTACATTAAACTGATTGCCTTTACATATCATTGTAATGCCACTGGTGTAGTGAGATGCGTCCTGCCAATACTTTTGAATGCCTCGATGCTATTCATTAAATGTGTATCGAATGTAGTACGTTCGAAATCCCTCGTGAGAGCACTAGTTACGCCTAAAACTCTGTTATGCACCCGCTTCATGATCACATATAATAGTCGATTCGAAGATATCGACATTTTTTACTTGAACCAACCTAAATTCAGCGAGGCTGTCCTTAGCTCACTAGGCGTCTAGGAAGTGAGTATATAATATACACATACAAATTGTTTCAAAACACTCAGAGCGGAAATGAGAATAGCAAAGACTATAACTTGAATACCTATATCTTATCCTACATATATCCCATCCCTCTCCTTTCCTATCCTTGCAATAGTTCGATTGTAATTTAATTTAATTTAGTGCAATGCAACTTTTGATTTACCTTATAAGAAAATAATGTAGGAAGCAATTAATCGGCCAGCGAAACACTGTATTAAAATAATTAGTCATAATTAATGAAGTGCTGTATGTTTCCCGAAAATAAAATAAATAAATAAATCACATTTAAAACTGTGAGAGCATTATATGGCATTATTGACATAACTTAATATCATCACTAGGCAATCAGTACCCTACGATCTAAGCAAGTTTGTAGTAACCAGTACTGTAATACCCTATCTCCATGGAAAACGTAAAAGGATCCCTCCATTACCAGTCCTTCCAAGGGCATGCACCTTCATTGAACCAACCGACCAAATGCGATGACCATCTTGGAATAATTTCAACAAGAATACTAAAAGAAACACAGGTATATTGTACGCTTTAAATTAGCTCACCATCTATTAAAGTACGACAAAACTACGCTTCTACATAGAAGTTGTCACTTTATCGTTGTTATGAGTAAGCTGAATAACAGCCGATGTTGTGTATGCGTATAATTCCCACCTAATCGAGGCATAGCATAACGGTTTTAGTGTACAAACTTTTTAATAAATTGCATATAAAGGCTAATAAAAACACCGATAATTTCTAGAAATCCATCCGGATGCATCTGCTTAGAATCAAATAGACATGAAAAACGACATTTTAAAATACTTTGAAAATAAGATCGTGCTTTGCAGTGTAATTTAATGGACTATTTTTTTTTAAAATATCAATTGTTATGTCTTTTGTTATAGCAATAGTCTTTTTTGTTAAATGGAATAATTTTGGAGAAATTTTCTGTTACCATTTTTGGTTAAATTGAGTTACTAACTTATAATTAATTTAATATACATTGTAATTCCTGTACAATTCTAAAGTTGTAATGGAAATAAATATTCTGTGTCGCTTAAAAAAAAAAAAAAATATCTGGCATTTTCCATATATTCCATATCTGCAAGCATATCAGACAAGTATTACTGGGATTTTTCTAATAAATTATTGTAAAACATGAAAGGAATTAAAAATTATGACAAATTCAGGAAAGAAACTAAGAAATATTTACTCGAGAAACGCTTATATGACCGCAATGAAATTAAGAGATTATATTTTCATTGAGAGTTTTGAAATCTCTTGATATTAGTCTCATTTGTATATTTATCATTAATTCCTAAATTTATTTTCTGACTTTTATTGCATTACTTTGATTTGGTTATGTATTC
Organism: Micropterix aruncella; assembly: GCA_944548615.1. NCBI lineage: Eukaryota > Metazoa > Arthropoda > Insecta > Lepidoptera > Micropterigidae > Micropterix > Micropterix aruncella. Next base: position 17,781,016 of record OX155965.1, read on the forward strand.
CTAAATAAAATATATTTTTTATATATTTAGATTATTTTTTTTTTTATGATTTGTATTTTTTTTAACAACTCTGACTATTTTGATAATTTTAATCATATTTTTTAATGTCCAGAACTCTCTTTGGATACTTTCGGCTTTTATATATTTCTAGTTTTTTTTATATTTTTGTGATTTTATATGTATTTTAATTATTTAGATCTTCAATGGACTTTTCATAATTGTGTGCTTAAATGTGAAATGTAATTTTATTTGTAATACTATTATTGGAAATGTAATTTCTTTACCCAGATCGGGATTTTGAAAATAAATACTTACACTGTTTCGACTGCTGGAAGTTTTTTTCTCGATGCAGGTGTATCATCTAGCGTTGAGCTTTTCTAGTTTATTCAATTGACCTTAGCTATTGAGGACAAGTGCTAATGACGACCTCGGAGAAAACTGAAATGCAATTAGCATGCGCATGACTCTAATAATAAAATGCATTATCGTGCAACGGAAATCGCAGCTGGGTCGCGTGCGCGCGATTATGCAACCCCTGACCCAAATTTAAAACAGTGTTAACGCGGAGCGCCACAGGGTGGTTGCGCGGCACCCCACTCGCTTTTGTTATTGCGTACATTGTTATTATTGATCGCGTTAGTTGGGGTCAGTTATTGCCCGCGCCCGCGTCACGCTCAGTTAGTCGTCGCGAAAGGACTACATTGTGGCAGTGATTTGTAGCTGTCAAATAAACCCTCACGGCGTTCGACGGTTGGCTGTAAACGACGTTTTAAATAATAGTCGCAACACGGTTGATGTCTATTTAACATAAATTAAATTGGAATGACAACCGTGACATGTTACTATAGATATGCAGCAAAACAATGGAGCAACGAATTAAACTGCAACTGGCAAAATATACATGCTAATCGAAGATGTTTTATTCGGTTTGTTGATTTGGCTAAAGCGTTCGACACAGTAGCGTTCGACAAGTTCGACACAGTAGAGTTCGACACATTCGACACAGTAGCGTTCGACACGTGCGACACAGTAGCGTTCGATACGTTAGACACACACGACAAATTACTAGACAGGTGGAAACAAACACGACTTACTGACACCGGATGAGAAAGAGATACACTGGGAGCGACTTTATTTCTTTTACAAATTAGTAGCTTATGCCGATAAGACATACCAGGGACAACTTGGGTTGTCGACTACAGCGGGCGAGCCTGTCACCTCAGGAAGTTTTAACGATTATTCGTTCTATCTCCCTGGAGTGAGCGCAGAATACTTGAGGACAAAACAGTCCACCGTCTAGCTCCGCCACAAGACCGTAAGAGGCCAACGCCTTAAGCGCGAGATAGCCAAGAATGTTACCCGGCGGGAAGACACTCACGCCCTTAATTCCAATTGTGACCAGATTACTCCGGTCTCTCGATTGGTTACGAGTTCGAGGTCGCTTGCCCGGTCCTCTCCCTTACGAAGCTGTGAAACGGTGTATACCGAAACTATCGCGCACCACAGCGTCCTTTGCCCGGCTGTTCACCTAGGATCGGGTAGCCGATGGTCGTTTCAAGAGCAGTCGCCGTAAGGTACGCAACCACCCTCGCTCTATAGCAAACAGTACTGCTTACAGACTCCCCCGACTGTTAGTCAGAGTGCGCAATCGATTGGCTCACGCCGCACGGTGCGCAGACCGTCCAGGAGCGCCAGAAGGTTGATTCCCAGAGGAAACTAACCATAAGGCCAGAGTCCTACCCAGGCTCGCACTCCATGCGTGGAGGCCGTCGGATAGGTGTTGACCCGTGAGTTTGATCAACCCTGAACAGAATGGGTCTTCGTGGCCAACTCAGCAAGGGCCCTTTAACTCCCACATTCCAGGGACAATAATAATATTCGTAATCTTTGAAATAATAATCAAGAAAGAATACTTTATAATAATTTAAAATACTAAAGAAGAATACTACAATACCTAATGGTCTAATGGAGATATCGAGAATATTAATAATTGAATAGGAGTTAATGAATATTTTATTGTCAGATTCGATATATTATATTATATTAGATGATTTGTTGACGATAAAACCAATACCATTACCAATGGTTTTATAAATCATTTTTTCTTCATTGATTGTGCTTCACTTATCCACTCGACTGTATGAACGTATTATGTATTACACTTCGACTGTATTACACTCCATCAATTTCTCTCTTCGGCCGTCCCAAAATAATATCTTCAGTATTAGCTATGGTGATAAAGTATTAGAAAATGTTGATCATACGAAATTTCTAGCCATTCATATTGATAGCAATCTGCAATGGTCGACTCACCTAGAAGAACTGAGCAAAAAATTAAGTAGCGCCACATTTGCCATAAAAAAATCAAATTGTTATGTGGCTTTGAAGCTTCCAAATCTGTCTACTTTGCCTATTTCCATTCCCTGTTAAGTTATGGCCTCATGTTCTGGGGAATGGCGGCGAATGTTATAAGGATCTTTCGCCTACAAAAACGAGCGATTAGAAATCTGTTCTCAATATCTTCGCTACATCTTGCAAGCAGTACTTCATCGAATCAGGTACCATGACTTTGTACGCTGCGTATATATACCAAAACATCATGTATATGAGAAAAAATATCGAGACTAAATCAACTAACTCAAATATTCATTCGCATAATACTCGAAATTAAGAGGACTTGCGTCATTTTAAGGTGCGTCTGAGTAAGGTTCGGAATAGCTTTCTCTGCCAATCTTACTTATTCTACAACAAACTTCCATTACACATCAGGGGCCTTGGGGAGGTTCACTTTAAGAAAAAGGTACAGGGTATTTTGACTAAAAACCCCATTTATAGCATTGAGGATTTCGACAACATCAATTTTTCGCAGCTCTATTGACCTACTTGACTATTATTATTCCTTATTCTTTCTATTATTGACTATTTTACAATTGCGTTTTTTTTTCTTCTTCAAACTATTGGCTATTGACAATAATTATTATTACTGATTTGTTTGTATTTGTGTTTTTTCTTTAAAATATCTTCCCGTATGATAATTTGGGAAATTATCCAATATTTATTTGATTATTTAGTACTTAGGATTATATAGAAAATTAGATAGAAAATTTTACGAAATTACTTAAGAATTTTGATTGAAAATATTGGAAAATGTTGTTTTCTCTACATATATAACCTAGAAAATCTGCGCTTGGATGTTCAACGTTCATACCTTGCAATACTGACGTTCATATGTTATACCTTAATAGGTATTTATTTAAATATTATACTTGTTATTTTCATTACTTTTGACTTAACCAAGTGTAGGAACTCCTATCAACTGGTTTGAAATAAATAAATAAATAATAAAAAATTCGGCTTACATGGTTCAATATTATTGAACCATGTAAGCCTAATCGGGACGCATTTTAATAAGTACCTACAATAATTTCCATCACATATTTTAACGGTCTGGAGTTTGATATATCTCTTCATTTGCGAATAAATAAAGTTAAATTTAGTCGGTCGGGGTTGATCAGTTTGACTGGCGAGATAAATGTATGTATAGGTAAACGGGAACGCTGCCCATCGTAAAATTAGCCACTCACTTCGGTTTTATTGGTATTATGTGGATATCGGCTATCTAATTGCGCCATTGGAAATCGATCGAGAAATAGCCATGCCCACCTAAAAATATCACCGCATGCTAATGGGCATACCTATAATACTCGCGTTGATATATTATAGGTATAAAAGCAGGCATAGTTTGTATCTATTGGTTGCGTAAGTATATGAGCCCGATATTGCGAAATTCCAGTAACGACGGTCGTTTTAATTGTCGCGGTTTAGTAACGCAGGTATAACCCTGCGTGTTTAATTGACTACACTCATAATGAGTGTAGTCAATTGAAGACGTTTCAATTTATTAAACCACCAGTGCACAAAATTAAATGTTGTATTAGCCAGGTATATATCTGAGTTTCTTATGTTTTCAGTGATTGCCACTTACGTACCCATATGATGCTATACCAGGTATAGGTCATCCACTCGACTTATTGGAAATCGATTCCACTTCTCTTACTCGTTCTAATTTGGTTGCTGTCGACTGCTGCCCGCGACATCAACGTCCAGATGACTATGACCAGTTTTCAAAAGCGGCGGATTGTTCTGGATAAGTCGAATCGTCCAAAACGCAAACAGGCAAATTCAATGCATACAATTCATCCATGTACCATATGCAGGAGAATGCTTTGCCAAAGTGTGCACTGATAGATCACCATTTTTTAATAATTTAAAAATATTGCAGGCGGCTCGATCTCTCTACTCGCACTGCTACTAGTTCTAAACGTACAATTGCCAGTATTATTTTACGGTCTATTAAAAAAATCACGATATGCTCATCATTTTGTCTATATTAATGCACTTGCTGTTCAGGAAATATGGTTATAAGAGTTGGTGACACGTGATTTTTTATTCCTTATATTCTTTCATACATTCGCCTAACAAAAACAGTAAAAAGAGCAAATGAAAAGGTGTAATGGGGGTTTTCATACGTTATAATATAGTTTTTAGTTTAATTGACTAGATTATAACTCGTTTGTCTTCGACAGATATGCGTAAAATTTACTCAAAGAAACAAAAAAAGTTTAATACCTTCTCTGTATAGGATAAATTATTTCGGGTGGGCGGGATGTGCTCGGTTGCTTGAGGATCGACTACTATGCGTTGCAAAAGTCACATTTTTTTAGTTTTGGCTGATTTCAATAGATACAGGAGTTCTTAAACTGAAGGCCACGGCACCCTGGGGTGCCGTAGGAGTATGCTAAGGGTACCGCGGCATTAAATAGTATTACATATATAATAATATAATCAATCAATAACGTTCAATAATTTTAGTGAAAACTTTTCACTAAGATTTACTAATTTAGCAGGTAAATCTGTTTTTATAATATGGCAACACCGTAATCTTCTTTTGCGTTCGCCATTTTCTTTTTGTGGCTGTGCATCTCAGCTGTGCATCATTTGCTTTCGAGTGTTACTGTATTGTTTTCGTGGAAAAAAAGAAATCAGTGGATGTAATGGTAAGTTTTAATGCTTTCTTTTACTTTTTCAATCTGCATTTTCAACGTAGTTACATAAAAAACAAATACAGAAGCAAACTTTCTGGATCAAGTGATCTGAGGGGGAAATTAACTAAACTTCCTATAAACATAAAGGAAATAATGAAAAATACTTTTAAACAGTTTAATTCATCGCATTATAGATAATTGAGTATTAAATGTATACTGCTTTTTCTTCTTTTCCTAAGCTAAGTATTCAAGTCATTTACAAGGGGCAAAAATATTTCGCAGGTCTGACATCATTTTTTTTGGTGCCACGGTGAAAAAAGTTTAATTATAGCTTAGTAGATATGAAGCTCAAACGTTTAATAAAATGTACCATATAATTAATATGCATAGCGATAACGAATGTCTAGTGGAGTACTTTATTTTCGGTTACTATATCGTGTAATTCGAAATTTCAACCCGCAGCGGTACCGTACCTCCTAACTACCAAATGAAAGGTTTTCTTTGGCCTGGTCCACCGATAGGTAATGCGTATGAAAATGTTTTATAGTAAGACCACAGGTAGGTTTACTCTCGAGCTAAATGGCATTGCGGGAAGAGGGTGCAAGGAATGTGGGCAGAGGGGTACGTCTCGACGAACGCCTTTGGTTAGGTTACGCGCAGGTAAAGGCCGGTGACTTTTTCGAACGTTTGCATATCCGTGTTGGCCGAGTAGCGGACACCTGGCGGCCATATCCGAGCTCTTACTACTCGTGACGTATTCGTTTCGAATTTCGTTCGAAGAGAAGCTACTTTATGGTATAATGTGGTAAGATGGACATTTCTTAAGGACGCGTACGAATCACTTCCCCCGCCAATTCGGAAATTTTTAATGAGCGGTCGACCGCTGCTCAAGAGGGCTCGACAAGCCGCCCTGGGCACCGGACGAATAGGGCACTACGTCAACGTGATACCTAATTATTTAACTCGTTTGACAGCGATTTTATTCGATCCGCCAACATCCGAAACTGTTAGTTGTTGCTTTAGACGTAAACTTACGTCTAAATTATGTGGTATGTTACAAGGATATACTTAGCTTCCGTAAATTTAATTGCTTCAATTTCTTCAATTGTTCTTTTTCCGAGTCAAAACATTCAGTGGTTGTATCGAAATTTAGCTGTACACGTACTACTTTTCAGCAGCAGAAATGGCAAAATGTTATAGCAGAGAAAATGACCTAAATTATTATACGTATTTTTTAATGGTATACTTTTTACGGTATATAATAAAAAAGCGGTAACGGTCTACCTTAATGTCTAACGCCAACCATTTTAAAGGCAGCAGGTTTTTTATAACATCACGAGGCAGTACTCAGGCGGTCAGGTCAGGCCAAGTAATGATCACGCCTGATGCTGCCTAACTTCGATGATCTGACGGGAACTAGTGTTTCAACGCGGCTACGGACGTTAAATTAAGAGGTAAATTAAAAATATAGCTCCTGAGAATTAAAGACGACTATATTAGATAACATTTTTAGTTTGTTCTGTGACTAATTGTTCATTGATTATTTTGAAATTTACCTCCGAACTTGCCGTTTTTCAATTTTTTTTTTGCTAGAGATGGGACTGAAAAAAAATGTTTTAGGAGAATATAAGTATAAAACATTCAAAGACATGGAATTCATTTTAGTACTCGTACTAAATTAATATTATAGCGTTAAAATTTTTCTCAATTTATGACATAAAAAGAGGACCGATTTCGGCGACACCCCTTTGATAAGGTGAGAAACCTTTAGCGCGCGAATAGTAGTGGCACATTATTTTTATTTTCAAGAAAATATAGCTGCGCTTATTCTAATCCCCAATTGTCATTTCCTAATTGAACACCTTAATTGAAATCTATATATTACATATATTTTTTAATAATAATCACGTCGATATAAAACAGATATTTTAATATATTCTCCCCCTGGGAGCGCTTAGCCTTGAAATTTAATAAGCGATAAATATGGTGGGGTGTGTCCCGCAAAGATGGCGGCTTTATGCCCTAATATTTACCTCCCTAAGTGATCACACACGCCCGCATACACGATACAGATGGGCCCACCTATGGCTATAATGTACTCTGCTCTATTTAAACAAGGAACACGAATAGAGAGGACAAAATTGTTGACGCGCAACTGTGGTCGAAGTTCAGTAGCTTAGATAGTTTGACCACATAGTAACCCGTAGTATCCGTTTCTTGCAGGTAAAATATTAGTCGGTTCTAAAAAAACATGTTTTTAAAAAATCTATTAATCTTAAGTTTAAAATTTCACCTATATAGATATTTCACCTATTGATGTCAACATTGATCTTAATGTTGATTTGATGTATTAGGTTACTCAACATCATATTTGGAGATGTCGACTTCAACGGGCGAACCCGTCACCTCAGATCGTCCTGTCTACCGTGAGGTGAGCGTCGAAGACCGGGACGCTACAAATCTACCGTCCAGCAAGGCCACGAACCCGCAGAGTGGGGCCAGTGGGGTCACCTCGCCCCCTGGCTATCAGTTTCGGCCAGATTTCTCCGGACTTCCGCCTGTTTGCTGATTCGAGGTCTACCGATTCTATCGCAGACCACGGCATCCTTTGCCCGGCAATTCACCCGGTATCGGGTAGCAGATTGCTCGTTCCAAGGTTAACAACCACCTCCGCTCTATAGGAAATAAAGACGTTTTCAAACTCCCCCAGCTATCAGTCGGAGTGCACAGTCCATTGGCCACGTTGTGGGCAGACCGTCCAGGAGCGCCCGACGGCAGAGGAACTGGCCCGCAGGCACATAGTCATACCAGGGCTCGCACTTCTGCTTGGACGCTGCCGGACGGGTGTTGACCTGTGAGTTGGGCCAACCCTAAGACATGGTTCATAATGGCCCAACTGCACTGGATCCATTAGCTCCCAAACTCAACGTCACAGTACGTTTTGGCAACCCTTCTGCGCCGACGGCATGCAGGTGGCGTTGAATCATTGTCGAGGTAGTACCTTTAGAGGGTTTTCGCTTTCTCCTCTATCTCTGTCAAGAAACCGTTTTCACCCGTTTTCTTCAGCACTGCTGTCTGGGTAAATTTATCCAGCTTCTCGGAAATGAATATTTTACATATCCTCGGCTAGTGAAATATATAAATTACCGTCCGGATGTCATGTGCTTTACTTGCTCCGGTTGATTATAACGCCTTAAGATATCGCATCCCTATGCGTAACTGTAAATTTGGCGAGATCTTGTTTTTTTTATTATTATTTTATTCAGGAAAGAGACAGTACAAAAAACATATTTACTTAACCAAAATATAACAAATATAAACCATTTATATGTGTCCATTAATTAAACGGTCATATAGTGCGTTATTCTATATAAAAGAAAAGTTTAAAATATACAAACGTTTTTTGAAGTGAAATTATTAGGGTTTTGTAATTAAACAAAATATTCTGAAAATTAATTCCTAAATTACTAAACAGTTCAAAGTATTAAAATAGTAAATATAAAGTAAATAGAGCAGAAAAAAACAGTAAATAGATTCATAGACATGTAGGTCCTGTAGGACATTAATATGGTAATAAATGAATTAATTATTAAATAGATAGTAATAAGAAAATAAAATATATAAATATGAAATGACACATTTTATGGGAACGAAAAATAGAAAAAAGGAATAAGCTATGTAAATACAAAGATAAGAGGAGAATAACTATTTTCATGATAAACACATTACTTAATTAAATTGTAATATATTCATAATTAGATTTTTAAATGTATCTGGGGTTGTGGCAAATATATCAACATCCATAAACACCGAGTTTTAATGATGACAAGCTTTTTAAAGAAAAGCATTTTGTGCATAGTTGGAATTGACAATTGGCAGTTGAAAGGAACGTTGAGAGCCAGCTGGTCGAGGGGGCACGAAAAAAATTATCTGCTTCAAGATTTGACTAGCATCAACACGATTGTTAATTAGCTTATGCAGATATACTGCGTCGATCATGCTTCGGCGCTTTCTAACGACATCATCTCATGAAACCGAAGCGACTCTGTGTAAGAAGATGGTTTTACGAAATATAACAAATTTAAACGCTTCGTCATCCGTTTTTGAATTGCCTCAATTTGGGAAGTCCATGATATTATAATTGAGATTCTCAATTGACCATGATAATATAATAATATAGTTCGTATGTATTGTATAGCTGTCTTAAGTAAGAACCATTTATATTATTTTTGTATTTTTATCTTAAAATTTAGAACGTGTCTTCGATTCCTAAAGTTTCTGGTTGTATAAGGTTGTTCCTATTAACCTGAGGCTGCATTATACCTTTATTTTCGTATTATCTGTAACGGAACATGATGAACCATATACTCCAGTAACAGAGTTTCAACAAAATTCCTTGTAATTCAGCAAAATTACGATTGGAACATCATTATTTCGTATAAAACCGTAATAACAAAACGGTAAATTAAGAAGAAATCCGATATTTTTTTCTCAGTGTAACCTTACTGGATAGAATAACCTTCTACTTATAGGTGAATCACACTATAAACTGTAAACCTTCCTCATACTCGTATATCTCATGACTAGACATCGGGTTATATGCAATTGCATATTTGCATATGAAAATGGATAAAATTCTATTTTTTTAACTTTACTACTTTTTCATCGACAGTGCTTATTTCAGTAATTAAATAATGACAAGCAATTAAATTTTGTGAAGGAAAACAATATAAAAGAAGAAGTTGGGCAATTTGACAGTTCAGAGGCCATTGCAATTAATTCAAGCCAGCAGGCATTTGAGGATCCTTCAATCAAACAAAATATTGCTCTTATCGCAACATATTTCAGCAATATACCCGACGCCTTTGAGAGACGGGAAACTAAAAACCTTCCTCTGTGCAAGTCCTTAGAAATAATGGGGAATATGATTGATCAGAGTAACGATCTTTCGAGTTCACTATCAGAAAAGGTCCGTGGTAAATTAAATGCTGTTGTGTATAAAAACTCGAGAAGGAATAAAATAAGTTAACGCATGTATCAACTGGACCGACCAAACCCTGCCTGAAGAGGTTTCTGCAGAAATAACGCCAACTTCAAGTGTTGTCCAGTAACGTCAGTTGATGTAGAGAGATCATTTTCAGCCTACAAATTATTATTATATCTTTATATTTTATTTTTGTTAAAAACATACAGCATAAAAAATAACATGTAAGCATAATATATAACAGTAGTAAAGCCAATGATGTTTTAAATTATTTGCTATGGATTACAAAATATGCTAAACAATACAATACAAAGAAAACCAAAAAGAATTTAAAACTAACAGTTAAAATCGCTATGTTATGGGTGTTGGTGTGTGTTTTTGTGATGGAGAGCGTGTATGTGTGCGTGTGTGTGTGTTAGGGTGTGTGTGGGCGTGTATGTATGGGTGTGTGAGGGTGTGTGTATCTGTAGTGCGAATGTTCTTGTGTGCTTGTATGTGCATGCTAATTCAATCCTATCTGATAATCAGCTTTTCACGTACCTACTTAACATATTAAGTGACAAACGTCACAACTTTGCTCTAGGAAATCTTTAAAATATTAAATTGTGTATTGTCACAAGAATTACAACTATTAATAATTATATGTATATTTGGTAAATATGCGTAAATTTTAATTATAAATACCATCTTGATTGTGTATATTCTGTGCATATTTCGCCCTTTTTTAGTGCATATTTGCATGCATATTTCGGCATTTTAATAGTGCATATAATCCGATGACTACTCATGATACTATCTTGCAAGAGACTCAACGCCGAGTGCGTACATAATTGGTCTCGCCGCAGAGTTATCATCTTTGTTCAAGCCGCATCATGGCTGTAGCAAACATACGATGCAATTATGCATAAAATATAGCCCACAAACAAGAAGCAATCAAGCTGCCAGGCTGAAGCGCTGATAATTTTCGTCACGTCTCTGAAACATAGCTTATCTGCGAGACTAGCATCGCCCGCCTCTGCTAGAACTTTGACCGCTTCCTATTATATTACGCGAAATGTTGAATTTCCTAAAGCGCGCTCACAAATATCGTCTCCATTCCACTCAGCCATGAAACTAAACTTATATTACGATACTCAATATAATAATAAATTGAATACTGGGGTTTGTGAATCAGGACAATGAAACATCGATGTTTCATTCATCGATGTTTGAAGAGGTATTTTTAACCGACTTCAAAAAAAGGAGGAGGTTATCAATTCGGTTGCATCTTTTTTTTTAAAGTTCGTTGCCTTAGAACTCCGTCATTTATGAACCGATTTGGAAAAATCTTTTTTTTATTTGAAAAGATATACTTCCAGCTTGATTCCATTTTTATCAACAAAAAAATCTGATCATGTGATCTGGAAGGAATCGAGGGAATTCCTCAAATATTACCATAAGAAGTTGACAATTTACATGTTGGTTCAGTTTCGATGACAATGCATTTTATATGGTAAGCATGACATGATTCTACACTCAGGGTTGGTTCCCGACAAGGGGACTCCTCAACGGTAAACAGCATAGACACGAAATTTTGTATACGCATTCAATTATGATAGCCCGTTCTAAGTTTCACCGCGTTAGGGCTGCTGCACCCAGGGTTGGCTCCCGACGTGTGGACTCCTTAACGGTCAACAGCACAGAATCGAATTTTTGTATATGCATTCAATTCCCGTTCTAAGTTTCACCCAGACAGGTCTGCCGCATCCAACGAGGGTTGGCTTCCAACGAGGGAACTCCTCAACGGTCAACAGCACAGAGACGAAATTTTCTATACGCATTCAATTATGATTGCCCGTTCTAAGTTTCATGGCTGCTGCAGTTATTTTAAAAAATGTAGTCGGTTTGTTTTGTTAAAATTTTGTATCCTACTACTATTATAAACGCGAAAGTTTGTAAGAATGTATGTATGGATGTGTGTTACTCTTTCATGCAAAAACTACTGAACGGATTTTGATGAAACTTTACAATAAAATAGCTTACACATCAGAATAACACATAGGCTATAATTTATAAAGATATATAGTTTCCTATCATCATTATCACAATTTTCCATCACCACGCGGGTGAAACCGCGGGGCGCAGCTAGTTATATTATAATAACTGTATGTCAGCAACTATGTAGATGATTAAAAACTATAATATAGCAGTATATGAAGTTGGTAATGGCTGAATTGATGATGCATCAAACCTGTCTCTAATATTGGGTCCTTACCTATGTAGTTGTTGTTTTTTTTCATTCTGGTCAATTAGGATAACTTGGGTTTGGAGTTGGAATTTCAAATTCATGGAATTTTATTTATAGGCCATGTTATTCTTTTTTAAGAATCAGCTATTTATTTGTCTTTCCGTCTTTTGTTTCTGCTCAATTATTGTCGTTTGTTCAACCATGGTAAAGTTGAAAATTTAAATTATTTTCATATATGATATCCTGTGCCGGTGTTTTCTATTACAGCTTATTGCAATCTGGCTATACAGTTACCGTAAATGTGTGCTGTCAAGAACTGCAAACAATTATGGAGAAGCTCGTGATGAAATAACCGAGCCTGGTCAATCGCTTATCGCCACTGCTTCTGCATGACAACGTAAAACCACAGATTTCCCTGCAAACAGTCGCAAAATTCCGGTAGTTGCGGCTGGAGACTCTTGGTCACGGTTGCCAGACCTTGCTTCAATAGAGTTTCGTTCTTCTTCAGAATTTAAATGACTTTTTACAAAGGAACAAAATCAACTTTGAAGAGTCGGTGAAAAACGCTTTCAAAGTATTCATTTGTTCCTGTCCACAAGAGTTTTACAGCAGAGTAATTAGGCAATTCCCATTAAAATTACAAATCTGCATAGAAAAAGACGGGTCAATATTTAAATATCTTTACAATTTTCATACAAAATTTTAGGCCCTAAATTTCCTTTATAGAATAGCAACTTTATAGGTTAGGGCCCAATATATAGTTGTATATTATAAGGTCGTGCAGGAAAAATTACACTACATTTCAACCACTTCTATCCTTGTGATTAGGTAAATGTTTACATGATTTTCAACACTTTACACCATCAACGTGGAACTGCATTGTGGTTTCCTATATTAACAGCTCTTGCGAGTTTCTTAGTTTCGTTAAATATATCATTCATTCTATATGGTGTTAGATTGGTCAACTCCATAATACGATTTGGCAATCCTTCTGCGCCGGCAAAATGCAGGTGGTACTGCTAGCATTAACAGCGAAACTAATAGCAATGTATTTGGCAATCTATAATAACATTGAAAATGAATGTTTTTTTATAAAGGACTGATGATTATAAAATCCAATAATTTAATCAATGATAACAATTATAACATTGAATTACTAGCGTCATCTATCGCATTTTTTATATAGGATAACTACAACACAGAAATAATACGGAGATATAGAATGCCATCTATTAGTCTTTATGAATATAAAGTGCGTAATTATAACGTAATAAAACTTATATAAAAAATTAAAAACTGTCAGCTTTTGGTAAATAATGGGCTCGATTGTGGTTCTTGGTGAACTAAAATCGAAAATGACTTCAGGTGAACGAGACGGGTCAATGCGTTAGACCGGAATGTGAAATAAACGGTTGTTACTTTTCCGCATTAAAACTACCCACCTAAGATAACGTAGCTTAATCTAAGACAGCACGAAATTCATTCAAACTTATTTGGATGGCTATAAGTTAGCAGGTAGTTTTGGAAGAAAATCAACGATCATTCATTTCATATTCCGCTCTTACGTATTGCTCTATCTCATTCGCTTGATTAAAAAAATATGAGTTATAAATTTAAAATTCGGTTGTTATATTTTATACCTTATTTTGACTATGTTATTATTTTATACCATATAGGCGTGGTTAGACTGACATTTAAAGTGAACCACAATAATGTTATACCACGAAAGTCGCCATAGGAGATTAATCCATGTTTGCATCTATCAGTGCCAATTTTGAGTGAAATTTCACCTTTAGTGAACGCCTAAAGGTGACAGATGACCCAAGATACCCACTTCACGGACATCACAATCGCCTCAAATCGCGAAACTTGTACATGAGCCGAACACATCCGCTCCATGGGAGTCAATCATCGAATCGCATAGCTCAATGGAGGGCTTCACTTGGCGAGGATGTTAAGGAACAGATAGCACCAGGATCCCATCTCCCTTACACCACCTGGCGCAGTCTCAACAGACTGAGGGTGGGTGTGACAAGATGCCGGGCTAATCTCGTTCTATATGCATATGTGGAACTCTGCAGAATGACGACCACCTCCGATCCTGCCCACAACTGTCAACCTCTATCACACAGTAGGATCTACAAGAGGCAAACGATAAGGCCATCCAGACCGCTTATTTTTGGAGCAACATATCTTAAAATGGCCCGGACTCATTAAAAAAAAAACTTTGAGCGCGTAAAATCTTAGTTAACAAATCTTATTACGATATTGAGCAATCTAATACGCTATATAATCAATGATTTAATTTTATATCCATAAATATTTCTATAGAATTCGATAATTTTAAATCAATTTTTTATTAGTACACTTATTTGATTAAATCTAGGATTTCTAATTATATTATTGTAGTCTTGAAAACGTTAAATTGATTTCATTACTTTTTTCAATTTATTATTTTATTTTATCATTGGCCAGTATTCAAGTAAACGTATCTGGGCCTACCTTGATTCCGGACATCTTGTGCGATCCAGTTAAGTTAGGTTTTATTAATTTGTATTTATAACTATGATTTTTGAGAGAATAAAGAATAAAGAATATTATCCACGATGTTCACTGTTTCTACATGGTAGCGAATGATATCGTGTTTTCAGGTCAACAGAACTCACGATTCAGCTCCTATTCAGTAGCCTCCTCGAGTGAGGGACTACCCCGGAAAGGACTCAAGCGTTCTAGGACTCACGGCTGATGGATCGGTTTTCCCTGGGGGTAAGCCCTCCGGTGCTACTGGACGGTTTGCGCATCGTGCGGCCTCAGCCAATCGGTTGTGCACTCTGCCTAATTACTGACGGAGTGTGGACGCTATGGATATATACTCTCTCCTTCGCAGCTGAGCTGGATGTTTACCTGTTGTCATGCCACTCTTGGAATGACCTATCGGCCACCAGGTCCCGAGTGGTAGGTATGATGGGCAACTGACGCCCAGGTCCGCGATAAATTCATATTGAATTACCGCTGTAATACAACAGGTAGAGGCTGCACAAGCGACTTCGGTCCCTTAACCAGTCGGGAGGACGGAGGTATCCTGAAGTAAAATTACAGACGGAGATATCCTGCCACAACTGGTAGCCAGAGGGCAAGGTGGGTTACCTTCCCAGTCCCTCGCCGTAAGGCGTTGGACTCGGATCTGGCGGGTTCGTAGCTTTGCTGGGCGGTAGGTTTGTATCGTCCCAAAGTCTTCTACGTTCACCTCACGGGAGACAGAACGATCATTATCGTTAAAACTTTCTGGGGTGACTGGCTCGCCCGTTGTTATATTCTGTGAAGTATGCTAGCTGGGAGCCATTTGGATCCTGGCTCAACCTGCCCCCACCATGTGAGCATTCTTCTGGAATCTACTCCAAAGAATGGGGAAAGAATTACAGCGGCTCGCACCACGACGAACGAACCACAGAAACTGCTTACATACGGAGAGATATTTACAATTAAACAACTTTACTATTTTTGCTTCAATAAATAATTTAAGGGAACCGAACCCTGTACCTCTTCCCTCTTATCTGCTACACTTGTAAGGATTGATGTCTTTTTACAATCATGTGCGGCGAGAGATTTGGACCTTTTGGACCGGTCGCGTTTATTGGCTTCGCCCGAATTATTCTATCGAAAAATCCTATTTCACGGTGAAGCACTATAACTGTCATGAGTGATGCGTGTTGAGAAGAGACCCCAGACTCCCCTCCCTCTTACAATAAAATGTACACATACCCGTCCGATTCGATTGAATGAGTGCGATATGCTGTGATTTCTATAACATGATATATTGGAAAATGGCAATAAGGAAATATTGCTAGTCTTGTGCTCTAGGATTGAATTCAATACTGTTCCTCATTTACATTTATTGCAAGCTTTTATTTACCTTGCAATTAGTAGTAAGTTTGTTTAGGTCAAATCTTGCAAGCTGAATTAGAACCACTTCCTCTTATCCTTTAAAGTAAATTTATGAATGAAAGAAATTTTGCATGTTGATTCAGTTCCAATGACAATGCATTTTCGTAATACAATACAATATAATACAATCAACTACTCAGGTAGATAGGCATTCCTACACTTGGATGCGTCACAAAATTAAATGCTAAAAATTTAATTATTATAAACATAACTATCGTGATAGTACACAGTTCAAGCATATCATAAAATAATTTCGAAATCTGCTTATTTACACGTATACAATGTCCAAACACTCGTTTTAAAAAACTACATTAAGGGATTTTATACAGATTTACAATGTATGTATGTGATCATATTGGCTGCTTAAAGACGGTAATACCCTGCTTTTATTTATTTATTTCATTTATTTTTTTTATAATTAATTAAATATGATATTATATGACTTATATATTCTTTTTATTACTATTTGATTATGTTTATGACTATGTATAATTATTTTAATTACCATTATGTCGTTGCTTTTTTTTACCTATTCTTAATTTTTAACATTCAACTTATATGAATTTCTGACATTGTGATTACTTTATAACTATTTTTAAAACTATGATTATTTTCACCTCCTCTTATTTTTATTAATTACACTGGTCAACACATTTTTTGTCCCTTTAACAAAAGTAATTAAATCTTATAGGAAATTTCACGCTGATCTCAGATATGTAATTAGTTTTATTCTATTACGTCAGGTTTTTATAGAATTTATGGAGTTTTACTAAAATATGTATAAATTCATACTTTTTCGTGTGTTATCATTGATACTGAAAAGTCGGATTCTGAGTTCTCTGTGGAGGTGTCTACTTCTGCGAAGCCTCACTTGTTGAACCAAAATGACCTAAATGATCTGGTACGTGACCTGAATTTATCAAAACTGCAATCAGAAATGTTGGGTTCGCGCTTGCAGCAGTGGAATCTTATTGAAAAAGGTACAAAAATCACGCACTTTAGAAACCGGCATCGTGTCTTGGTTCCATATTATGTCATGGAAGACACTTTATGTTACTGTCAAGACATTGAAGGTCTGTTCGCAGCTCTTGGCTTGCAACATAACGCAGCAGATTGGCGGCTTTTCATAGACTCATCAAAAGTAAGTTTGAAAGCTGTTTTAATTCACAACGGAAATACTCAACCGGCCCTTGGTCATGCTGCAAACATGAAAGAGAACTATGACAACATGAAGCTGCTGTTAACAAAAATAAAATACGTAAAATACGAATGGAAAATATGTGGTGATCTAATAAAAGTAATAGGGCTCCTACTAGGAATGCAAACGGGATACACAAAGTATTGTTGTTTTCTGTGCGAGTGGGACAGCAGAGACAGGAAAAACCATTATACCAAGAAGGACTGGTCTACTAGGGAGCACCTTATACCTGGCACGAAGAATGTTCACCATGTTCCCTTAGTAAAATCTGAAGATATCTTACTTCCACCATTACACATTAAACTGGGTTTGATGAAAATTTTTGTAAAAGGCTTGTCTAAGGATGGAAATGGCATGACTTACTTAAAGCAAAAGTTTCCTAAGATCAGCGACGAGATAGGAATATTCGTGGGACCACAAATAAGGGAGATCTTGACTGATCTGAACTTTAAAACAGTGTTGAGACCAGATGAGCTAGCCGCTTGGTCGGCCTTCAAGAATATTGTCGAGAACTTTCTTGGAAATCATAAAAGTGAAGACTATATCAGCATTGTATCTGAAATGCTCATGGCCTATAAAAATATGGGATGTAACATGTCACTAAAAATACACTTTCTTCACTCACACTTAAATTTTTTCCCGAAAATATGGGAGATGTCAGTGACGAGCACGGCGAACGATTTCACCAGGACATTGCGGCTATGGAGAAGCGATACCAAGGAAAGTGGAGCCCATCTATGCTGGCTGACTATTGCTGGACCCTGCAGAGAGACTCTCAAGATACTCACAAGCGCAAATCAGGAGCAAAACAAATTAAATTGAATTAAATTTGAAATTTTGTTAAGTAAGTGCCCGTCATATTATGACAGAATTATGTAAAAACACTTTGTTAAATAATAAAAAAACCTGACCTGTAAAAATTTTTGTTTGTTTCATTTTGTGTTTAAGGATAGTAAATACATATAAAAAAAATAGCTATGCTTTAGGGACTGCACTTAAAAAAAAAATGTCGACCAGTGTTATTAAGGCTTTTCTTATGGTTTTTTGAATTTTTCAGGTCTCTACTGTAAGTTTTTATTATTTTTTCAGTTTTGAAAAATGGCATTTAACCATTTATATTTCTTTTTCATTAACTTAAAAATGAGAAAAAATGTTTTTTTTATGTATTTACGTCTATTTTTCTCTACGTATTTAACGAACCTATGTTTATGGAATGTCCGTCCAAGCACAAGCTTTGCTTAGTTGGGCGACATATGACAGAGGGCATCATTTTTGAATTAAGTTTAATTTCTTGCTGTGTTTTAGTTAAATGGTATTTTATTTGATGTTTCCTAATTGTAATTTGTAACATTTTTGGGTAAATTGCTTAAATAAATAAATAAAATAAATTGCTTTTATTGAAATCGATTAGTAAATCTCCAGAATAATCGTGTGATATAGAGACAGTTAAAATCGCAACGTTCAACTGCACACTATCAATGCAGAAAATAAAGGAAAATGAATTTTGCCAAAGATCAGATCAGATTCTCACAAATATTATCTGAAGGGGAAATTACTAGAAAGAAATTTTATCTTCCTCAATTATTTTCCCCTCGCTGATCGAATCCGCTGGTAAGAACTTCTCTAGTGTCATTATGCCGTATCCCTTACTTTCCCACACGGATGCATTGATAGGGAGAGTGTTGCTATTGTGTAAAATTTCCGAGTTTGTATGTGTTTGCAAGGCTAGAGATAAAACATATATTCCGAAACGCAATTTGACTCTAACCCTAATGTTATGCAATCATTCAAAAATATTTTTTTGTCTCTATTACCTAGGACAAAAAAAATGTCTTCTTCTTGTAGTGCCGTCTCCTAACGAAGGTTGGTAATCATCTTGCTGATTTCAGTCTTGGAGACCGCCGCACGAAACAATGCGCCAGTGATCAGCTGCAACCACTGTCGTAGATTTTGCAGCCATGATGTCATTGGCCACCCAGGCCGCCTCTTGCCTTGAATTTTTCTCAGGGTTACTACTTCCAGGAGTTCGTATTTGGGGTTGCGCAAAATAATATTTGTTGGTAATTTAATTGTTGCTCCCCATGCAATATAATATGTTCCTTATATCACATAACCATCTCCGGCTATGTGCCTCACATAACAAGTCCGCATCGAATTGCAAATCTAGTAAAACAATCATTCCTAGTGAATTAAGTATAATATTTTAATTCAAAATTTCTTTAATTAACCATGTACTTAAAATAACATTGTACCTTGAAAACAAAGCCTACGATTAAGAGCATTGAATAGCGCAAGAGCATAAGCTAGTCATCTATATAACCACACCATTGCTTTGACAATTGAAAAAATTAAAACTAACTTATTTAAACTACCAGGTGTACACCCAAGCTAAGAATGATTTCATTGTTCATTTTCTGCAACCTATGATAATTACACCAAATCTTGAACGCTGGTATAATATTGTGGTCCCATATTATAGTAGTGCAGAGAAGCTCTACATATAAGAGCCTTAAGGTTGAGCCTTAAAAAAGTCTAAAATGTTGATTTTCCATTAATACGAGTTACCAACAATTTATGCCAGTAATGTTTGTGCTATAATTTTGTTCTTTAAATTACCAACAATTTAGTTGTGAATTCGATAGCCGTGATAATTGTTTCTTTTTGTCTCCTATTGAAAGTGTGTATAGACATTTAACAGACATATCCTTTGCTTGGGCTAGATAGCTGTTAGAGATTTTTATTATCCGGCATATTATCTATCATGATAGTTATGTTTTTATTAATTATATTTTTAGCATCTTTATTAATTACATTATGAACATCGCATTGGATTATTTTAATATGTAGCTTTCCAAATAAATACTTAAAAATTTGAAAATAGTTTGCTCCTCTTAAATTACTCTTCCCAATGTGAGATTTTATGCCTTTAACATTCGCTGCGATAAAAGTCTTAAAAATTAGTAACCTCGAATCGCGACTTGGTGACCGATCAATTTGAACGTCTAATACTACTATTTTAATAATGGTTTTTATCACCACAATTAAACATTCTAACTACAAGCCTCATAGTAATTTCTGTGCTATAATTTTGTTCTTTAAATTACTAACAATTTAGTTGTGAATTCGATAGCCGTGATGATTGTTTCTTTTGTCTCCTATTGAAAGTATCTATAGGCATTTAACAGTAGTCCTTTGCTTCGGCTAGATAGCTGTTAGAGTTCTTTTATTATCCGGCATATTATCATGAGAGTTATGTTTTTATTAATTACATTTTTAGCATTTAATTTTGTGACGCATGCAAGTTTAGGAATGCCTATCTACTGGAGTAGTTGATTGTATTATTATTCCTTGAATAATCTTTTAAAAAAAAGTAAAACAGAATTGAAATAAAATGAAGATATTTTTTTAAGTTATGCGGTCTTATTAAACGGTCTTTAAATTAACAGTCTTTTTATATCGATGATGTAAAGCTAAAAACTAATTATAGTCGTTAATATCAGCAGACTAAAATAAAATGTCAGGGTACATTTAGTAGAAATCTTTATGTTGTTCGAGCTTGGCAATCATATTTACATCATATCAACAAGAGAAAGTTAAAGAATAATCCATAGTTAATTTCTAGGTACATCACTGACTGTTCAATAAAACCGTTTTACTAAAATGAATACTATTTTCAAACTTTCTAGTGTGTTTTAGTTTGCTAGTTTAATAACTCGATTTATTTCATGCAGGACTGAGGAGTTGGAACGCGGAGTTCAATTAAATAGTCGTTGCTGCTCTGCTAACCCACAATACAATGTTAAATCACCAGATCCTTTTGTCTCAATGTTTAGTCAAGCAGTATCTCTGTAGCATCAGAATTTGAGAATTAAATTTTGAAACTATGACAACGCTGTTTACCATGAAAACGACGTATACGTGGGCAAAGTTTTATGAGAATCGGTTAAGTTGAAGTAGTTGAAAAATCAGTCGCAAGATTTGAACTATGCGGTACGTGAAGCTAAATAAAACCATTTAAGAACAAAATTTCAGCACAGACATTACTATGAGGCTTGTAGTTAGAATGTTTAATTGTGGAGATAAAAACAATTATGAAAATAGTAGTATTAGACGTTCAAATTGATCGGTCACCAAGTCGCGACTCGAGGTTACTAATTTTTAAGACTTTTATCGCAGCGAATGTCAAAGGCGTAAAATCTCACATTGGGAAGAGTAATTTGAGCGGAGCAAACTATTTTAAAATTTTAAGTATTTCTTTGGAAAGCTACATAATAAAACAATCGAATGCGATATTTACCAAACATCTGACCAGGATACCAGAAAGGGAAGAAAAACGATTTATCATTTCTCTATTTCAAGCGGCAACATACAGAATAAAAATTGAGAATATCTAGCAAAGGAACGGACCTATGTAATCACCAGCCGATTTCATATACCAGACATCAGAAGACTATTATTATGGAAAAAATATATTATTATCAAATAGAATGGAGCGTTGTTTGGTGAGGGGTATTTCCTTACCTCAAAACTCGCAAGCGGTCACGCGTATCGGTAAAACGAAAAAGCATCCTACTCTTTATTTCTGTTGACAAGATTTCTAGTTTAAACACTCTATCTATGTGGGCATATAACCTCTGATATTTTCCATTTGAGAGAATTAATTACATTCAACTAGCTCAAGTTATAATAATCGACCGGTACATATTTGATGTTAGCCAATCAATCTTTTAAAAATCAATAAATGAAATCCTAATCCTTCCAATCAGCCATGCCCTTTAGGATTATGGTCCTTATGTTTATTTCTCATGAAACAACAAAGAAGCTGCATGTTATGGATGGCTTGAGGTCTTTACTCTTCGTATCAAGGATGACAACACAGCAACCGATAGCGTCCATCAGATAAGCGAAGCGAAATGGGGGTGCAATCTGTCTGTAATTTTTACAGCGTTGCCCTGCTTGATGACAGTGTTTAGTTGGACGGTCTCTATTAGGGCTACCAAAATGAAAATCGATCCCGTTCAGGCAGGTATTTTACAAATAATAATACACAAAAAATAGGTCTATCTATTGAACCTATTTCTTTTCCGATGTTTTTTTTTTCAAAATAACAAAAACTGAACCCACTCTTTTGAGTAACCTCTGTTGCAATATCCATTAACGAAATCTAATGAATTACTAAAAATAGGACCAGGTCATGCATCGTGACGTCACAATAGCAACCGGCTTGCGAAATGCACTCCACCGCACCGCCTCGGCCGCCTGGCCTAAAAATATTATAGCGCAGTTACTAAAAGACATACAAAAGTTAAACCACAACATTTAAGTTTAGGGCTAATATTTAAAATTGAATAATTAAATTTAGTTTTTTTTAAGTCTTTATTACTGCTTAAGCCTTGAATAACATGAGACCTAAACTATATGAATATATAGGTAATGTAGGGGAGCACGGGTAGGAATGAACCTCTTTTTAACTATTTATCATATTGGAATTAAAACAGCAAAATTTTACTGGTGATGACTACACGATAGCTGTATGTATTGACTTCGAAGTTTAAATAACTATCCGAATATTTAATATATTTATCATAAGTTAATAAATTTATTATTTTTCTATAATCATTATTTAATAAATTTTAAGTGAAAAAGTACCTACTTGTCCACTTATACCTAAAAATGAGCTAGTGGGATTTAGTTTAGTTCGTTGTTTTACAGCATGCAAGATGACGTTGAAGAAAGCAAAGTTTTTAAGCTTAGTCTAAAAAGATAAAAATATAATTTAAGAAAATAATTCAGTTAATATTCATTGAAGCAAATCGAATTGCAAACTTGGGATGCCCATACAATCTTAGCCCTCATTTTTGAGGTTTCTTTATAGTGACAGTTCCGGTTTTATACTAATTAAAAATTCACATCCAATTTGCAAATGCCGATTGTCTCATTAACGCTTCTTTTAAGTTATCAAAAAATATATTTACGTTATGGCCATTAAAGAATGTTGCCCTAGGAAAAAAAAAACCTTCAAGAGTTCGGAGAGGTAAGTCTGGGTGGCGTCTTCTAAAATTATCCATCCATTCTACACTATTATTTTTATTCTACATTCTGGTATTTTTATTTATTTTCTAACTGCTATCTCATAAGCTACCCGTCGGCATAATATACTCGTACTACTTCGATGCAAACTCCTGCGCATCTGTGAATATTCGTTAGCCGAATGCCAGCGAACTCGTTTGATTGATTTAATTTCTTCAAATAACGGCGAATAATCGGATATAAAATATTTAATATTCGAGCTACTTATCTAATGCCTTTTCCTTTTTTGAATCAATTCCAAAGCATTTTTATCAGGTATTTTGTCCATTTACCAATTTTAGTTATCATTTTATATATTATCGATATCATGTAAATTAGATTAACTTAACCGTCTTAAAATAGAATTCTCCATTAAATAAAACCATTAAAAATTGTTCAATATTCCTCAGATGGCCAAAATAAATATCACAAATAAAGTAGGAATACCATTTTTGCCGAAGCACAAATTTTAGTGGTGGTATGTGTTGCTAATCGGTTGAGGCAAAAGTTGTTGGAAACAAGAGCGTAAATTTTAGTTTGATCCAAAAATTGGACCTAAAAACTGGTACGTGCCGCGGCAGCAGTGCGACAACTGAATCGTTTGGCGGAAAGCTCTCTTGGAATGGAAGTGTCTATGCCATGTTTTGCAATCATTAGTGAGTGAGTCTGTAATGATTCTGTCATACATACATAGTCAGTCATTCAATATCCCTATAGTCCACTCCTAACGGTACTCCCCTAATCGTTCAATTTTGTATTCTTGTAAGTTTTTTTGTAAGAACACGCGATATTTTACCTATGTGTATATTATTACATCGTTATAGTGTTCCTTGCTCCTATCGACTCCGACGCTATTTCGAATTATTAACGAAATTGTCTCTTAATCCACTACAACATCGCCAAATCCCAAGTGTGTTGGTTGAGAAAATTGAAAATAAACAATATTAACCAGAAGCTTAGGAATATCAATAAAGGGTGTGTGTGTCTGTTGCGGCAACCCTGACACTTGATCTGCTTCAATCCAGTCTCAACCGAGGCGCGGCGGGCTAGGCTAGGCGCGAGGGGGTAGGAGTCGCCAGCCAGGGGTGTCACCATGGCGACCTCGAATTATGAAAGCTTGTGCGCATCACGTGTCGAATATCAATTTATTTGTGCACTCTGATAATGCACTGTACACTCAGCGATGGCGAAAAATAAGATTGATGATGTTAGTAATGCGGTTTGAATATAATAAGTATGTAACTCATGTGCATGCAGACGGTTAGGACCACCTGCTCCATGAAAAATAATGGTTCCAATTCTGAAAATGTGGACAAGATAGAAATTAGGGTAAAAGAGACCACAATAATAGCTTTTAAGGTTCCGTATAAATTAAAACAAACGGAACCCTATTTGTGAGACTTTTTTTTAATCTACTGTGAGACTTTTCTTAATCTAAAAGTGGGTCATACTGCCATGGCTTACTGAAAAAAACGTTCTTTATTTCTTTTACTTAATTTGATTTTGATAAACATAACCATAAGGTAAGGTCATATTAGTACCATAATTATTGTTGTCAATGTATACACATACATATAGCATAATAATAGGTCTAGTGATATAGGACACCCTTAGAACAAATGTATACTTAGTAAGGATGGCCTGATAAAAAATATTTTGCATATATCATTTCATCATATATTCAAAAAGTTAAATAAATAAATTAATCGATTTAAAAAATATATCATTTACCATTTTTGATCTTCGTAGTATTTATTTTGTTACTATTTGCCATACATTTGGGAGTACGTTTATCTCTATTTGTTTTTTATTTCAATGTTTCTCTATAAATTTACCTCGATAATTAATTATTTAGCGAACTTTTTTGATTACAGGTATTTTCATCCCATTTTGATTGACTTCTTCGGTTGTTCATATAAATCAATCCCAAAACTAATAATATGAAACATAAAATGGTCATAATATAATATAAAATACAAAATGTTTTATGTTATGAAACATTATATTATGATATAAAACATAATATAATATCAACAGAATATAAAACATAAAATGGATAGATTGTCGGGAGGTCTCTAAAGAGCGTATAATAATTTTTTTTTTGGAAAAATAAATAAAAACAAAATTTTAGGCGACGCAATTCTTTGCATTGTCAAAAGTCTACATTCGTAGCAACTTACAAAATTCTGCCCAAACGACACCTGGAAATTTCTGAATTCCATTGGCGTGTGGAAGTCCAAACAAACACTTACCAGTTCTCACCAGCACTTACAGTTCTTACCAGCGCTTATATCTAGATTTGAATGCTTTGAACTCCCAGTTTGCTAATCCCCCTTGACCCAAGCATCAAACTACAAACTACCATGGCTAACGTTTGTGATTAACTGGCAGATGCTAAAATTTCCACTTGCTTCATTTATACAATTGACTGTACCTGGTGACGTTTATAGCCGTGACACATCCCTCCGTCCAGACCTGATCTACGACAGCCCCCATCTATAAATCCACACGCACATACACACTCTTACGTACATCCTAATACCTATACGTCTCCGCACACTTTCGAAAATCTGCCGCCACGGATGATATGTTTACGACAAAATGTACTTCCCCTCAAAACATATCGCGACAATGGATATTGTCGTCTTTTGTCGTCTGACATTTGGTCTGACCTTATCGGGGTTCGGCGATCGATTGGCGCGTGCAGTCCGCGTCGTTTAGCTTCAGAGGATTCGCGAAAAAATGGGCTCGTGCCAACTCTTATGAAGCCGGGATTAGTAGATGATTCCTGTCACTTTTGCGATATTCATTTACGATTGATTAAATAATTTCATTTTGGGTGCTATAAATATAGCGTGTTCGACGAAATGGCATATTAAATCTGTTTGAGAATGACGATTGTAAGAACTGGCAATAGAAAAACTTAAATTAAATATTTAATTAGTAAAAACGGCGAGCTTATCGCATTACGATTTCTTACAGCCAACCGTTATCTCAGCAACTTAATATATATACATTTATCTAGATATACACCCATATGTAGACATACGTATAGAAATTAAATTATAATATAAATTATATAATAATAATAGATATATGGGTATTAAAAGGTAAGTAATATTTCCTACTAATATAAAATGACAAATATTGCACTATAAAGACTGTCCAATTAAAAGAAAAGTGGAAGGGAAAGGCGTGGAGGGAGGGGGGGGGGGGGGGGATGTTTATTTAATATTTTGAGAAAGAAAATTTTTCAATAACTCCTTGAAGGAGTGTAACGAAGTTGCATGGCGGATAACATGCGGAAGCTGATTCCAGAGTTCAGAATAATACGGAGAATTACATTACAGAATACGGAGATTAAATTACAGAAATATTACGGAGATATTATAATACCTTCTATTAGTCTATCCTGAACATTAAAGTGCGTAATTATAAGTAATCAAACCAGTATAACAAATAAAAGATAACATATTTATATTAATAATGTTTAAATAATAAAAAAGATGATTTAAAACTTTAGTTTTAATAATAGTTCGTGTTTAGGGCGCTATCTACGCTGCGCCGCCATACTGTTATACCTCAAAGTCGCCACATAGAACATAATAAGGGAAGAATTTTGAATGTTTGGAACTGTTCAGAAATCCAAATATTTCATATTCGAATTTAGCGCTATTTGTCTGGAATACCGAGGAGGTGTGACAGTGACCGACCAAAACATTTTGCTTAATTTGACTGTATACTGAGCGGTCGCTCGAATATCACAGTTAGTATACTAAATACTTGTAACTATTGTTTGAGAAAATATCTCACGAGTATATAAGACGACTATCTCCACATAAGTTCGCTGAAAATAGAGAAAGTGGGCCAAGCCGTCACCTGTTATCCATTGCGGTTTCAATGTTCGGTCAGGCAAGGAACTCCGTAACTCAAGTCAAGCATACGTGATAATTTCATTGCCGAGTTATTTTCGGAAGACGAAGAAGTATCGATTTAGGTTTGTTGTTACAGGAATTCCAATGCAGACGATTAAAAACAAACAAACGCCTTTTTCTTCTTAATCTCTGACTCTTTATTAATTATAATTCTAATTATAATCGGGAGCAATGAATCCGGGTCACCAACATAAAAATTAATATAAAATCGAAGACTATCGCGGTTGTTTGACATTATAAATAGGATAGAAAACGAATTGTTCCTTGAATTAAGATGCTAAACAGATTCGATATTTATTTATTTATTTATTTAAAGCAATGCACATAATACGCGACAAGCGTAACAAATTATATTTAATATCTACACTGCACTAAAACCCACAGCAAGTTGTGTCACGCTTATAGTGAAGATCGGTCCCATGTCGCCCAACTAAGTATGAACACTTGTTCTAGGGCAGACATATTAAACAAATACTAGTTTTAAAAGAAAACATAATCAAAAGAAAAAAAAGTAGTTTAAACAAAAAGAAAAAAAGCGAAAATGGAAAAAAAACATTGAATTAAATATATGTAAATATGCATAAAAATAAAATATGTAAATATATAATTATAATAAAATAAAACATTGAAGTAAACACTGTCAACATTGACATTCACTAGCTCTTCAACATTATTTTTTTCTAACAAGTGTTTAACTGTCAAATCAGTGCTAACTACTCGCGAAATTCGGATCACCTGCGAAACCTTCAAGATCTATGGGAATACGAGGCCATAATCGCTGAATTCAGTGAGTTGCAACGTCAATTAATCGATAACTTTTTCTTGCAAACCCCAGGCAACTACCCCACATTACCCACAAAAGTCGACTTGAAGTCGACTTGAATGTTCTCGCAACCGCACAACACTACAGAGCTGTCAAAAGGTTCGGGGTTGTCAGTGTGGGATTTTTCCCCAATTTCGGGAAAATCTCGAGAAGAAAAGAAAGAAAAATCAAATATTTTTAAAAACTAGACTACTGGAGTCAGCTATAGGCATCATAATATAAAATTAAGTCGGATCAATAACTAAAACTAAATTATGGCTCCGATTTCACCAGTGTGCAAAAAATGCGATAAAGAAATCAGGGATGCGACTGATATTATAAAATGCTTGGATTGCAAAATTATGCTCCATGCCACATGCGCCACGGACAAAAAACTTACCAAATTAACAGTGAAAACCTGGAAATGCGACCCATGCTCTGCTGGAAAAACTATAAAAAATGTACTTTCGCCACGGTATACCGTCAGCGCCACCGGCCAATGTAGCAGTGATTCCAACATATCCATTAAGTCTATGCCATCATCAAGCCAATCTCCCAACGTGTTTATGTCAGAAACCTCCTTCAAAAAGGAATTGGCCTCATTTAAGTCTCTTATTACTTCACACATTGCAGGAATTATTGAGGACAAATTTCTTTTACATGGAAACAAATCTAATGAGATTGCTGCACAAAATAATGCGATACTAGAAGCTATTTCACTAATGTCTTCAAACTACGACGAAATAAATAAACGGATCACCAGTGTGGAGCAGAAATGCGCGTCCATAAAAAAGGTGGAGGAAACCAATGTGATTCTCAGCAAACGTGTTTCTTTCCTTGAAGATAGACTGGATGCGATCGATTACCAGCACATCGCAACGGACGTGGAAATACGCGGCCTGCCTGTTACACCGCAGGAGAACCTGAACCAATGTATATCGGATATTGGCAACGTCATCAGCCATAAAGTGGACTTTAGTCAAATACTCCATATTCGACGACAGTCCAACACATCTAAAAAGACTCCGCCATCTGTTATTATAAAATTTAACAGCCAAGTACATCGTGACAACTTCCTAAAATCGTCCAAATCTTTCAATATAAGATGTAAAAGCAATAGTAGCAAGCTAAACACGTCTCACTTAAAAATAACGGGAGAGTCACGACCGGTATACATATCTAAGCATTTAACAAATAGAGCAAAATACATTCAAATGCTAACGAAGAACTTTGCAAAAGAAAACAACTATACATATTGCTGGACAAAGAATGGTCAAATTTTTCTTAAAAAGCAAGAAAATGGCAGAACTTTTCATATCAAAAACGAGAATATTCTGTCACAAATTAGGTAATCATCTATTACCTATTTGTAACGGCTTACCATATAATTCTTATTTCAATTTTTGTGTGCATTGCTATGTTTTTCCTATTTTTGAGTTTATCGATCCTGTTTATTTCTCTGTAATTAGTATTATTCTTTATCTTTATCTCAAGATGCATAATTTACTGTATTACTATTTTAGAAATAGTTCAAATACAAAGGAAGCTCTTACACCTAGGTTAAGATATAATATTTTATCACTGATGAATTATTCCGTTATATTCGTATACCCTCCTACCCTAATAGTCCTAATATTATTTTCTATACAATGTTATATTATACTGATACCTACCAATTATTTTTGCTATTATTTCATATACAGTCTTATGTTACCGCTGATAATATTTATTACTTTTATATTCTATTACATTTTTAATAGATCTATTGTTATTATACTTGTTTCATATTATATTATTATAATCTATTTAAAAATTTATGTTTTATCTATTGTTTCGATTTTGTTACTCTCTGGCGAATATTTTTATAAACATGTCTTTATTATTTTAAAATTTCTACCTAAATACAATGACCCCAGAACAGTGTTTTTAAGGTACAAGAGGACGCTTGAGTCACACATTATACTCAGATTGAATGTCTTTGCTGGTAGCGAAAATATAATCATTTTTTTTTTTTACATTCTATATTCTCTTGGTTTAAAAGTTATATTGAAAATAACCTAAGTTCATCCCTGCACACATTCTATGCACTATTTAGGCACATATATCAATATCACCCCATCCCACTCTAGATAAAACCCTTAATGAATTTAATTGTCCTTTCAGTAACGAATCCAGTCTAGACGTTGAGGAACATGGTTCAGAGGCAAACGATATGTTGAGCTCCGACGAACTAGTTAATAGTCCGTCTCTCCATAATGTACTTTTAACCACTTTTCCCACATTCAAAAATGCATTCAATATATGCCATATTAACGCTCAGAGCGTTCCCCAACATTATCCTGACCTGCTAGCTACATTCTCTGGACTTAATATTCACGCACTTCTTATCAGTGAAACAATGCTGAAACCATCGCTGCCTTCGCACCAATTTCCCCTGCCGGGTTTTATTCTAATACGCAACGACAGAGTCGGCTGGAGATGCGGTGGCGTAGGTATTTATCTAAGATCTGATCTTCGTTATAAAATACTGTGCCAATCTCCATCGAATGTCCGCGGTCGTCCAGAGTATCTCTTCATAGAGGTGAATCTTCAATTCACTTCAATTCTTCTCGGTGTCGTATACTGCCCTCCCCAAATTAATTACTTTCAAGAATTAGAGTCACTTCTTGAAGGTCTCTTACCTAATTATGAACATTCAGTACTTATGGGCGACCTCAATACCTGCCTTCTAAAACAGGATTATCGTTCGTCTAAGCTATCTCAAATTATCTCCTCGCTCGATCTCAATCTACTCCCACTTGAAGCTACCCACTATGATAAAGCGTCCCGTAGTCTCATTGATCTAATTATTACATCTTCTCCGGATAGGATCAACACCCATGGGCAGTACACCGCTTCTGGATTCTCGCACCATGACTTACTATATCTCTCCTATAAAATCCGAAGTCCCAAGCCACCACCTAGGTTTTTGTATCGGCGGGATCTGAGGTCCATGGACTACACGCAGTTGTCTCATGATGCATATAACATGGAGTGGCATAACGTTGTTCATTTGGGGTCTGTAGACGAGAAGGTCGAATTTCTAAATAAACTCATTATACAGCTCTATGACAAGCACGCGCCGATTAAAAAGATTCGTATTAAACACCCAGCTTCTCCCTGGATTACGGATGAAATCAAGGGATTGATGGCAAAACGGGATAAACTTAAATCTAAATTCAAAAGTGCTCCCTCAGATGAACTGTGGAATTCGTTTAAGTTGTTGAGGAATCAATGTAACCAATTGTGTCGTAATGCCAAAAGATCCTACATTTGTCGTAATCTTGCAAATTCGAGCCCAAAGAACACCTGGAAATTTCTTCATTCCCTCGGAGTGGGTAAAACCACGTCAAACCCCATGAACTCCAAATTTGACCTAAATGTTGTCAACGCCCACTTTGCAAAACCACCATGTATTCTTGAGGATGATATAAAGGCTGCTTCCATAAAGTCTATCCGTGAGGAGGTTCCGCATAATGTTAGCAAATTTACGTTTTCTCCAGTTCGACAAGCGGAAATAAGAAGAATAGTAAGAGGAATTAAGTCTAGAGCGTATGGATGTGACAACATAAACAAAGACCTAATCCTACCAATACTTGAAATATTTTTACCTACACTCACACATATTATAAATTTTTCTATTTTTAATTCAGTAGTTCCAAATTTATGGAAACAGGCTATTATCATACCCCTCCCTAAAGTCCAATCGCCAGATTCTGCTAAAGATTTCAGGCCTATTTCAATATTACCAATATTCTCCAAAGTTTTAGAGCGGGTTGTTTACACCCAGCTTAATAATTTCTTAGATAACAACAAATTGTTAGATCCCCTTCAGTCTGGTTTCCGCCCTGGTCACAGTACC
This sequence comes from Micropterix aruncella, assembly GCA_944548615.1. Lineage (NCBI taxonomy): Eukaryota > Metazoa > Arthropoda > Insecta > Lepidoptera > Micropterigidae > Micropterix > Micropterix aruncella. The sequence continues at coordinate 17,813,122 of OX155965.1, forward strand.
ACTACTGTATTAGTCAAAGTTACCGACGACATTAGACGCGCTATGAATGATAGAAAACTAACTATTCTCACGCTGCTTGATTTCAGTAGCGCATTTAATTCTGTCGACTTTGAACTTCTCCTTGAGCGACTCCGATCGCTCAATATCTCTAGAGGAGTGGTGAGTTGGTTTGACTCCTACTTGCGCGGACGCTACCAGTGTGTTAAATCGTCTGAGGGCCAATCAGACTTGCTCGAGCTCACAGCTGGTGTCCCGCAAGGGTGTGTCCTATCCCCACTGCTCTTCTCTATCTTCATTAACCCGATTGCCAAGGGCTTAACTACATCCTATCATTTATATGCTGATGACCTTCAAATTTACCTCCATGCCAGACCTGATGACCTGCCTTCTGCCGTGTCGACTATGAACTCTAATTTAGAACACATATCAAGTTGGGCCGAAAAACATGGCATAATCATAAATCCAGCCAAATCACAAGCGGTTGTGATTGGTGGCCAGAAACTCAAGTCTAATACTAATAAAACGTCAATGTCACCCCTCAAAATAAACGGTAATATTATTGAGTATACCAAAACTGTCAAGAATCTTGGAATAGTCATAGACGAATTTCTTTCGTGGCAGGCACACGCCAACCAAATTAGTCGTCGTATTTTCAATGGCCTTCATAGCCTCCGAAGGTTACAGAGATTCCTTCCAGCAGCAACTAAGCAAACTATAGTAAGAACACTGCTACTTCCAATTCTAGACTATGCTGATGTCGGTACTATAGATATTAAAGAGAAGATACTGGATAAATTTGAACGGCTACAAAATATCTGCATACGATATATATTCGACTTGCGTAAATTTGATCACGTGAGCGAATATCGCGATGGACTTCATTGGCTTCGAATTCGTGAGCGCAGAAATCTGCATGCCCTCTCACTCCTTTATAAAGTCCTAAATAGTCCCATAGCACCTCCTTACCTTAAAGACCTCTTTCTCCCGTTAGGAAGTCATGGTGTTCCACTCAGGTCAAGTCAGGACAACACCATAGCAATTCCACTACATCAGTCTTCTTTTTTCACTAACTCATTTAGCGTCCATTCTGCTCGACTTTGGAACCAGCTTCCGCATGCTATTCGTCATGCAAAATCCTTGCCCTGTTTCAAGGCGTTACTGAAAAAACATTTTCTCCCTCAAAATATCAACTAAGAACCAACCCTCCCCCTATCCCCTCCCCCCTTCCCCCTTTCGTTGGGTTGTTGACTGGATAGAAGCATAAGAACTTTGTAATATCTATCATTTTATATAAGCAGTTATTTTTATTATTATTTATCTGTAGTTTCTATGTATTTATTATTATAATATACATATATTATATTATAAATTATATTTTTTTAATTTTGTATGTATATTTGGATGTATGTATATGTATATTTATGTGTATATGTTTATGTATGTGAGCTGTATTGATACTTTTATTTAATATTACACGGTTGGCTGTAAGAAATCGTGAAACGATAAGCCCGCCGTTTGTACTAAGTTAAAATAGAATTTAAGTTTTCTTTACCCATGTATTTTTTTTTGTTAGTACAATAAAGGTATTTTTCATTTCATTTCATTTCATTTCATTTCATTTCATTTCAAGTAAATAGATAATTAAATACACATATCCTTCAGTTAATAATAAACTATATAATCATATTTTAAATTATAAATAAAATTTGTAATACATATTTGTAAGAAAAATAAAAAGTCACAATAAAATTATAATACCATTAATAGTAAAGTTTCTAAAAAAATTAAATAGTCACAAAGAAAAATTAAAATAATAGAAATAGTCACAAAGTGCAGCCAAACAAAGCTAGATAGTTAAGAGTTCTTGGTGTATTCTGTACCTTCCTGGCCCAAGCATCCACGACACCAGTTGTTTCTTAAAAATTGGAATGCTCGGGCTAATCTTTATACCTGCAGGTAGGATGTTATATATCCTAGGACCTAGATAAGTGAAATTTCTTTGGCCAAATGATGTACTTCTTCGGGGAACTGCAACGTAGTCACTAGTGGCACGTCTTGTGTGTTTAGTTTGCTGGGATTTAATTTTTTCCTTAAGAACGATCCGACCTAAAATCATTTTCACATATAACATTCGCACTTGTAAAACATGCATTTCCTTAAATGTGAGATCTGATGCATACGTGAACGGTTTTCTTAATATTATTTTGATCAAACCTTTTTGCGCGACAAGAAGTGGTTGAAGAACCGTTTTCGCACATCCTCCCCAACCAATAATGCCGTAGTATAAAATGGACTCACATAGCGCATAATATGTCAATTTAATAGTACGTCGGTCTAATATGTTGCGGAGATCCCTAAACACGTAGCCAAGTTGTCTAATTTTTGTGGATAAATAATCAATATGCCCAGACCACCGTAGGTTGTTGTCGATTATGATTCCAAGATATTTAATAGAGTTTACCCTTTCTACGTTCAAACATCGGCAGGTCAGCTTATTGTCACAGTCATGTATAACCAGATGAAGATTTTCTGGTGCTTGTCCAGCTTTTGTAGCACTAAATGCAACAAATTTGGTCTTGCCGATATTAAGTGTGAGCAAAGCCTCATCCAACCAATCTTTTACCAATTCCATCTCGTGATTTGCCATTTGAAATACTTCATGCCAATTACTGCCTTGAAAAATAATTACTGTGTCGTCAGCATATGTGATAGTTTTATTTGTCACTAGATCGCATAGACTATTAATATAAACTAGAAACAGGATCGGTCCCAGAACACTGCCTTGTGGTACGCCATAATTTAAGTTTCTCAGATTGCTATTAACATTTTCAATGCACACATATTGTTTTCTGTCAGTAATGTAACTTCTGAACCAGGCTAATGTCTTGTTTTTCGCTCCTATATCCTGTAGTCGCTGTATTAGACCGTCATGTGGGACAGTGTCGAACGCCTTTGCTAGATCTAAAAAGACAGCTAAACATTTTTCACCTCTGTCTATACAAGATGACACAGTTTTTGTTAGCTCGGCCAAAGCATCTGATGTACCTAGGTCCTTAAGGAACCCAAATTGGTTTTTAGAGAAAAAATCGTTCGAATTTAAATATTCTATTAGCCTTTTCTTTGTTACTTTTTCAAAAATTTTGGACAGTGTGTTAAGCAAGGAGATCGGTCGGTAGTTTTGAATGTTCGAATGATCACCGCCTTTGTAAATTGGAATTACTTTTGCACATTTCAGGCACTCTGGAAATATCCCTTGTTGGTAGCTAATATTGACTAGGTGACAAATGGGCCCGATTATATAATCAATAGCACTTTTATATATAGAAACACTAATTCCGTCCATGCCCGAGGATGACGAATTTTTTAGTGAAGTTATTATTGTTTTTACTTCTTCTTCAGTCGTTTGCGTCAGTTCGAAGCTAACTCCGTTAGAATCTAACTTAGTGGAGGCTAACTTCGTTTTTTTACCGTGGTCTGAAATTCCCTTGTTGAAGTTAAGTTTATTTTTGGCAAGTTCTATATAAAAACGATCTTCAAACCGACCCAAAAATATAGCTCGATTTTTGAGGCCTGTAAAGGATGTAATACCACTGCAAACCCCGGGTGTGTATAAAGTCGAATGCAGCTGCGGCCTAGCCTACGTTGGACAAACGAAACGGCCCATAGCCACGCGACTGACAGAACACATCAAAGCTGTTAAAAACGTTCAGCGAGAAAAATCGGCGATCTGCGAACATATATTGGATAGCGGAAGTAACCACTGGATGCAGTTTCAAAACCCCATTGTTCTATCCAAGGAACAATTCTACTTTCCTCGCATGATCCGGGAAGCCATTGAAATAAGAAGAACTCCGAACTTCAATAGAGATGACAGCTACAAACTCTCTTCTACGTGGAACCCTCTTCTTAAAATGTTCCCGCCGCCGAACGCCGAACGCAAAGACGTAAAACAGGATACAGTGAGTGTTGTGTGCAAGACGGATTTTAAAAATTCCCGCGCTCAGAGCCCGGCCCCCCACCACCGTTATAACCTACGCAGTGGCGGCAGCGGTTTGCGGCCTACCCGCAAAACAACGGACTGACAGCTCTTCAGTCTACCCTAGACAACGGCGGCTGCAACGTCACCGAAACGTCGGGTCCTACAAATTTCACGCGGTAAATTCGTTTTCTATCCTATTTATAATAAAAATTAATATCGCGTAAACTAAGAATGCTAGCTTATTCAATTTTTACCACATTAATAATGCATACTGAATACCAGGAACGCTTCTTATATATTTTTGTGACATAACAGAATCAAAATCAAAAACAAATGCTGTGAATTGTAGTTCGATTTTCATAAAAAGTGCCATAAAAAGTTTCATAAAAAGTTCCAAAAAGTTTCATAAAATGCCTAACAGTGTTGACCACAGTTAATCAACTAGATAACTTCGTTAATCCGTTAACCAGAAAGTTAACTGTGTTTAACCATTGATCAGTTGATGAAATAAAAAAAAAATAAAGTTAACATTAAAAGTTAATACTAAAGCTATTACGTTATGCTAGTTCAATAATCGATCAATTAAGGATCTGAAAGAAGTAAAACCCTAAATTTTCGCATAATTTATGATTTGCTTTAATTCTTGTATGATTTTAAAAGATTTTTCGCAGAACACTATAAAAGTTAAACTAAACAATATTTCTGTTAGGTCGGTACAATGAATGTAAAGCTACAATAAATGGCATTACTTTACAAACAGTTAGAAGTGTTATTTATTTTATTTGAGTAGTAATAAATAGCCTATAAAATATTTTTTATTTGAATAAGCTAGAATCCTTAGTTTCCGAGATATTCAGGTTTATGTCGGTGACCCGGATTCATGGCTGCCGAGTGTATTTTATCTGTCTGAGGTATATTAATTACTAGCGACCCGCCCCGGCTTCGCACGGGTGCAATGCTGATACTAAAATACAGTACAGAAAAACTGTGAACGTTGTATATAAAAACATAGCGGCCCGCTCTGGCTTCGCACGGGTATAAAATATATAGCCTATGTGATTAAAATCGATCCAGTAGTTTTGATTTATTCATTACTGCCCGTGGCCCGCACGCGTTAAATTTGGAGTAAAACAATCCCCCTTTCCCTATACCATGAAGATTTCCTGCTATCTTTGGAATATCTAAATTCATACACTACATTTTTACTTATTTACTTTTTACATTTTTAACTATTTATTTTATTTTTACAACATATTACAGAATGTCTTTATAAGCAACGTTCACAGCTTTCTTGTCATTAGATACATACCTGTGCAGAATCACACACTCTCATATATACACAACTATGACACATACACGTAGATGTACTTACACACACCCATTAAACACACATCACAATCACACACATAAACACACTCATCCTACTATATTATACACACTCACAAATCGAGAGAACATGATAATATAACATAATATATAAATATTATTACACAACATCGCGCACATTAACTGTATATTACCAGGAGACTATTTTGGCCGTAATATTGTTATTATTATTTATTAATTTAGGACCTGAGCGCTGTTTTTCTCTTTTGTTGTAATAAAATAAATAAATAAATAAATAAATAAATAGACAATACAAACATGTTTTCTCTGGAGGTCACTCTTGAAAGAGCGACATACAGTTGTCCATGTGAAAAACAGTCAACGCTCAAATCTAAGCCTGCAACGTTGAAGGTTTGACCCTGCGATTTATTAATGGTCATTGCAAAAGATGTCTACCGGAAACTGTAAACGTTTAAATTGGAAGGGTAAATCCGATGGTATCAGAGGGATTCGGGGAATCAATACATCTTCTCCGGTACCACATCCTGTGAGTATTGTGCACTCTATTATGAAAGTTTTCAATGATTTTACCAGCAAACGCGTGCCATTGCAAAGTTTAGGTGGATTCAGGTTTCTTAATAAAATAACAGGACAACCTACTTTCAACACCATTTTTGTGAGGAGGGAGTCCAGACGGGTTCAAAGAGTTTAGAAATTCTGTAGGAAAATGAACAGCTTCTTCCAAATCGAGAACAGTATCGACCGAGTAGTATATTTTCGTCGGCGCATCAATCTTTGAAAGAATCAAGTTATTTACTTTATCTACTTGTTCGTTAGTTGGTGACAGAATCGCTCTTTCTTTAAACCAAGATATTGTCTTATAACTTATGTTATCAATGTCAGGATAGACATTGTTGACTAACTCTTGGATGTTGTCTATCAAAACGCAAAGGTTTTCTAGGTCAATCCTTCCCTCACTTTGTGTTAACTCTCCATTGCCAACTTTTAGCAGCATCTCTGGAAATAGCCTGTTCTCACGTAAAGATGACGAAACCCTCATATTAGTTTTAAGCTTTAATTTATTAACATGTGGCCAAAGGTTGGATCTTTTTAGGCAAGCATTTATTTCGTCAGCACGTGTTCCTCGAGTCACAACTGGTAGGATTTGACGGAAATCTCCTGAGAACAGAATTGTACATCCACCCATAGATGAATTTTTTACTCCGTTTTTTTTACTCCGGGGAAACCATAAACCGCAGTACCTTGTTTTCGCCGTTGAAAAGTTTTAGAACTCTGGTTCCATGTATCCTGGAACCTGGAACTCTGTCTTGAGCACATAACTTGAAGAATGCTGTCAATGTTGTATCCCGCGGGTTATTAACAACTTCTTGTATATTGTTCTCTGTGAAATATACTCTTTGTCCATTTTCTAAATGAACTGCAAGGTGGACAATTGTGGGAGCCCGGTCGTGCACTTCGAATGATAAAATCCTCCATACAGCTTCAGAGCTGCAGATGTAACGTCCAGACTGATATTTTTCCACTTCATTTGGTGATTGTATGCTGAAAGTGGCTTGATCACTGCCTTTATTAATGTACTTAGTAACATATTGAATTGACTTTATTGAATTGCACAACTCTACGTTGATGTGGGCATCAAAAATTTTCAAAAGGAGCGGATTATAGGGAACGATCCATCGGTTATCAATATCATGGTTTCGGGCGGTAGCATTTTGCCCACCCTGTTCTGGCGATCGTCGACGATATTTGGGATATCCGTCATCGCTAGTACTTGTTTGAGTTTGGAACGACTTCGGAAATTTTTTGCTGCATTTAGAATCTCGCATACATGGAGAATTCGGGTTTAAAGTCCCGCAAGGGCCGTGTACCATATGTTTCTTTACGATTTCGTACAGGATAGGATCTTCATCTTTATCCGGTAATTCAGCTGAAATAACCCTGTCAATTTGGTTTGGTCTAATTTTGTTCACTAACCACACCAACAGGTGTACATGTGGCAAGCCACGTTTCTGCCATTCTATTGTGTACATATGACAGCGCGGCGGACCGAATATATGAGACTTGTTAATGAGGTGCAGGAGTTTCTGTACTTTTAAATGGAAGACTCTGTTAACTATATCGTATCTGTCTTGTGGAGTTAAATTGGTGTTAATATTTTCTTTGATTTCCGGCCAATTTGGGTTACATGTTGCAGTATAATAATAAATAAATCAGGTTTGCCGTAATTTCTTACGTAAGTCATGGCGTCTTGCGATTTTTCGTGTAAATATCGAGGTCCACCTGTGAATGATGAAGGTAGTATAACCAACTGCCCAATGCCGTTGCGGTGTTCATTCGCCTGTAAAGCATCCTGAAGATGAACGTAATTTTCAGCTCTCAATTTAGTTTGATTATTACGGATGTAGGCCAATCTCTCAGATTCAATTTTCGCATATTGATCTACCAAGTATTGGTTTGTTAACATTCCATATCTAAGCAAAGTATTGAAATTGTTACGTCTTGTCATTATACGGTAGCAATAGTTTTACACTGTTTTACGCAGAGGTGTACCACCGATTGGGTCAACTTGAGAAATATTAATGGCATAACCATTTTCTCCACGACATAGCATCAAAGGATATTGTAAGCTGTCATAAGATCTGTGTAACTCTGAAATTTTGTGCAAATTATCATCACGACTATGCAATACAATATCTCTTTTGTCAAATTGCTGTCCAGCTATCACCACTGCTACTTCACTCGTGGAAGGCGCATTGTATCGTCCTCTGTGTTCTCCAACAGGAACTTTATTTGCATGGATTACGACATTAAAGTCAGGAGTATCTGCTGGAACACTCTCAATCGCAGTTTTGAAAGACTGTATGTAGCAATTATGAGAATGTAACATATCTTGGAGAGATCTAATCAAATCTCTATCAATTGGCTGTGCAACACTTGTACACCGCGTAGATGCTTGTGTATCTGGATCTGCAATAAAATATATTTGCAGAAATTTGTGATCATCGGGTCGAAGTGGTAGCAAGCTTCCAGCTAAGTGGTACACTTGCCCTTGAATTTTAAATGTAGGCATGAACCCACGCTCAACGACTTGCTTACTCTTAAAAGAGGTCATTTGAAATGCGTTATTATAACGGCGTATATTGCGCATGAATTGCTTGGATTTCTGATGATCACCCGTAAGAAGAGAGTGAAGTGGTTCAGGTGGAGGGAGAACTTCTTCTAATTTGACTTTTCCTTGTAAGCAACACATGCCTTTCGATTCGTCCTTGAATTTCAATGCCAAGCAATGTTCACACACTACTGACATAGTACCTATTGATACTATACGATCGTCCTTATAAGAAATCGAAGGATCGTAATTCATGGCAGAATTTTCTTTATTCACCCATGAATTAGTAACTCGTGCTGATGATTCTCTGGCTCTCTGTATTCGATGTCTTTCCCTATCTCGGCTGCGGTGAACCTCACGCTCTACTGAAGATTCTCTCTCTCTCTCAGCTCTATATCTATCCCGAAGCTGACTGAGGCGAGCCTCACGCTCTACTGACGATTCTCTGTCCCTCTGAACCGTATGCCTATCTCGATCCCGGCTGCGGCAAATCTCACGCTCTACTGAAGATTCTCTCTCTCTCTCAGCTCTATATCTATCCCGAGCCTGACTGAGGCGAGCCTCACGTTCCGTTGACGATTCTTCATCTCTTGCTGAACGTACTCTTCTGGCATTCACTGTACTACGACCTATGTTCGAACGACGACGTCTTCCAGACATGACTTTATAATTTCTGTACAAAATTTACTCAGTTCTATATGTATGATTACCTATGCACAAATTGCCATATTATTAGTATGTGCCGCAGTAAAAAATATCTAAATTCTTACCATTTAGAAACTAAAGATAATCAGCAATCATAAAAAACAAAAGATACCTATTCTATTCAGTTCTTTTTTTTTTTACTGAAATACCTCAACTTAAACAACGATTTTAATTATAAAAAATAATTTGCTATTCGTGCGACTAAAAACAAAAGATAATCAACAATTATCAACAACAAAAGATACCTATTCTATTAAGTACTTTTTCTGAACTTACATATCTCACCTTAAATCACGATTTTTGAAAATAATTTCCCTAATATTAAATTGATCTAACTGTAAATTTTAATCAAGATCTTAATAGAAAATTGCAATCCATAAATTATGGTTTTATTTAATCTAATCTTATCTCACCTTATGTAGGTACTTATAATTGCAATAAGTGCGATTTAAAAATTAACCTTAGAATAGAATATAATTTATATTTTAAACTACTATCATACAATTATTTATCGTAACTTACTTATAATTACTGATACGTTGTCGCGCTGAAAAGCACGTTTTTATTACCTAAGTATTGCTATTTTCCTCGCTGGAGAGCTCCGATATAATAAACGCGTCCGATCGCTGCTAAATTCAAAGTGCTATAGGGAAAACCGCGGCCTCAGACGCGCTACTTATAGGCACGCTCTTGCCGCACCGGGCGGCCGGCCGGTACCGCCGCAAACGCTACGTCCCGCAATTTTTAAATCTGTAATATCTTCGAAAATATTCACTTAAATCATACGGTGTAAAGGGCCATATAGATCTATATTAAATGAACAATGTATTCAAGGTATTTAATTGGTTAAGGATTAATGCTGTATTGGTTAAAATCGCTTCGAAAATTAGCCATTATTTGTCGTAAAAAGTAAATGACAAAAAAAAGTTATTGTGGGTTATCCATAAGAGATAGACATATACCATCACGGACTTTTCTGTAGACCTTTTTAATGTGTACAATACTTAGTACATTATTTTGATAAAACTCGTAGGGTTCAGCCTGCGTTTGCAATGTAAGCGGAAAAAATGTAATTATTTACGACATCCCATTAGAAACCTCAAAAATAGCAGTACTTCTCCACTATTTAATGGATGTTATTATACATATAAACCTTCCTCTTGAATCACTCTATCTATTAAAAAAAACCGCATCAAAATCCGTTGCGTAGTTTCAAAGATTTAAGCATACAAAGGGACATAGGGACAGAGAAAGCGACTTTGTTTTATACTATGTAGTGATGTGGTATATGGTCAAACCGTTCATTAAAATGCGAATCTTTGTAAGATCTAACGTAGTATTCCATCAAATGACTCAAAGTTTCGCTGCTTTGCATAATTACTATTGCATTATTTTTAAATTTGTATAATTAGGTTTGACTAGCTCACTCTTTTTAAGCAATTATGATTATCTAAATACTAGCTAATTGTGCATCTTTTTTATGATTATATTAAGGTTAACAATTTTATATTATCAATTTCACTTTTATATTATTAATTTTATATTCAATTTTTCAGCTCGTAAGAATTAATAATAATAAGTCTTAGTGTATAAATTCCCCCGAATTTCTATATCCTTCAATACTTATTTTTTAATATTGGTTTATAATATATTTACAACAATTTAAATGTCCGACTTAGAACAGGCTATTGCCTAGTTAGGCGACATTAAAATAGGATCACTGGCAACAGTTTCTGGCATAAAATTTTATCAGTTTTTTTGCTATTGGATTCTCGACTATAACATTGTAATTGTATATGTTCATTTACTGGAGATAATTGTAAATTACCAAATAAATAAATAAAATAAAAAAAGCCATGTTTTTAAAACTAATTATATATCCGCTGAGCCATGGCATACGAGTACATAATATATATATACATACTAGGTTTGGCCATATATTATAACTTATAACTGCACATAATGATGAAATAATTTAGTTATGTAAAACATTTATTACACTCTAGGACTTACACTCTAGATTTAATATTCAAGGGCGAATTGGATTCGTCTGTAATGCTCTTGAATAATATTTGAAACTAATAAATACATTAATTAATCAAAACCAGAATTCTGCGGGGCACTGGGAAGACGAATTAGCGGGCTGACCTCGCTCCCTTACTACCAGATTTTGTCAAATTTCTCCATCCTCCAGAATGGTCCTAGATTCGAAGTCGCTTGCGCGGCCTCTACCTCATGTTAGCGGTAATTCAGTTGCCCGTCAATATCCTACGGAGTCGGGCGGCCAACAGATTGCTTGAATGGTGGGTGACGTTAGGTCAACAACAACACCCGTTGCTTAGGAAACTTACGTTTCAAGACTCCTCCAGTTATTCGCCGGAGTACACAAACGATTGTCTGATGCCGCGTGATGCGCAAACCACCCAGTACTGCCTAAGAAGCTCCCCCTATTTAAACCTCCGATCCCACCTGTCCACGACTGGGCTTACAGCTGCAGTCAAAGTTTATCAGATTCCTTTTTCAGCTTAGTCCCTCTTCAAAGAAGCTGCCGGATGGGCGATGAACCAAGATTTGAGCCGGTTAACATACAGGTCATTGGACACAAGCATCACGGAACCGTTAGGTAGCTTGGGATGCCTTGTATAATTCTTGCAGCATTTTTATCCCGTACATTAGTATAATTCATAAGACTGTCGCTCTGCCGTGGCGACACTAACGGCATCACTGTCACCATAGATTATGTGCACGGAACTCTACCTTTAGCTCACGTACACTTCCACGCAATTTCACCTGGAATATTCGTTATAAATTTTTCACGATTATTTTCATTTCGTACAGAGGACGTGAGCAGAAAGTATTCACATTGTCGGCCGTAAAGTATTCCCAATTACATGATCCCCGGCGAGTCGGGATATAAAAGGGAAGAGGGGCGAAAAATTACGTGCCCGAATGATCCTGAGGGTACATCGCGCGGGATCTCGACGTCTGATCTACCGGGATGTTCTTTGCAATTTTGCGTTTGCATACAAAGTACAACGATAATATTAAATAAAGAAGACGGATTACTTAAATATTTTTTCTTAAATACGGTTGTTTTATAGATTATTTAATTTAATGCTTAATATTTTCAACTTAACATGTCGCTAAGCAAACATACAATTGACAGTCAAATTCATAGTCATACTTTATTAATACCAAAAAGTACAGGCTGTGGAATACGTTATTTTACATTGGTGCAAAAAAACTCATTATCATTACATGTTTATACTCGTACTTTTTATATAAAGGTATAAGTTTAATAATAGAAAATAATCAGTCAATTACAAAAAATATCAATGTCAAAAAAAATATATAATCCATAAGCATTTCAAGAATAATCATCATCAGAGTATAACTAAGATAACATTTTGCAAAAACAAAATTTATTTATAAAAATCAAAAATAAATACGCTAAAGGTTATACAGAGTGGCGGAGAACTAACTGACATGTTTAAACTAGTCATCCTACTACTATTATAAACGCGAAAGTTTGTAAGAATGTATGTATGGATGTTTGTTACTCTTTCACGTAAAAACTTCTAAATGGATTTTGATGAAACTTTACATTAATAGCTTACACATCAGAATACCACATAGGCTATAATTTATAAAGATATATACTTTTCTATCATCATTATCACAGCTTTTCATCACCACGCGGGTGAAACCGCGGGGCGCAGCTAGTATATTATATACGGAAGCGGGAAAAATTAAGTAAATGTGTCTATAAATGCGACCAAGTATGCCATTTATTACAATTTTTATTGTTATTTATTTATCATTTACAACGGTATCACTTATCGTTACAAGATTATTTTTTGAAAACTAAATCAGGCAGATGGCCTCTGTTAGTTAAAATGCAAGATTGCTGGCGCGCCGAACAGCGAGGATGCGTTCAAAAACTTTCTTCACTGTCTGCAGGCTCTCTGGCGTCTGCAATGTTCGTGGAGGTCCGTGCTTCCCGTCTCACGATACCGGTTACTTCAACTTCCTTTACCAAAGGCAATATGATATTGCATGACGTCACGTGACCATGTCGACCAATATTAAACTGTCTTTGATAGACATGCTGCACTTCCGTGTCAAAATTTGGTTTGTAATAACTAAGAACACAGGTTAAACGTAAAATTTGGTTTGTAATAAAAAAGAACACAGTTTCCAACGCTCCATTGCGACTGACATACCGCACCGGCGCAATTAATGAAAAGGCGTCTCCGCCTCTACCATCCCCCCTTCCGCTAACCACATCAAGCTACCGCGGCGGCGCACAATTCACATTTAAAATGTATCAGTAGGATCTCCTCCACCTTGTGTAATATAAAAGACACACAATAATTACGTAATAAAAAATGTTCATTCAACAAAACCAAAAAAAAATAAAAAATAAAATAAACAAATAAATTCGATGAATGCCATAATTACATTTTAAAATCTGAGACAGCCTGGTCAAATTCCTCCAAATTATTTAGAGCATGCATGGCTGGGTCTCTTTTTATGAATTTCTTAATTGCAACCTCTGGAGTTTTTTATTTCTGTTGGCAACAAGTTGAAAAATATAAAGCCCAAATGTAAAATGTTCAAAAACGTCAAAAATACTTGAAAAACATTACATATGATGCATGTAAAATAATCTATTTTACAGTGCTATTATAAGTACTGTATTGAAGTTACTAGTTATTAGTACAGCAGTTAGTAGTACAGACTCGAAAATGACCATTAAAAAGTCAATTGCGTCACCCCAAGACTTTCCCGGCAAGCAAACAATACCCGCCTCCTCAAACCCCCCACCCCTTCCGCGTCACCCCCTCCCTTCTCGTGCCCTAACTCCCGATCCTCTCCCCCCACGCTCCAACCCCCCCCCCCCCGTTAGTGAATGTGTTCGTTTAAAATAGCGAATATATTTCTCAGATTTTTGTAGTCTTTTAATAGTATATTTGTAGTACTTTAGTCCTATATTTTAAGTATTTTCCGTCGTATTAAAATGGTATTTATGATGTAGAATTTTCTTAAATAAGGTGGATTTAAAAAATATGTTTTTGTCGCTTTTATATGAGATATTCAAGCCAAAATTTTACAATGTGGTTTCGGCCCAACAAGGCAACGTGTACCGAATTTTAAGTCTTTAAGTCCAGTATTCTGAGATTGAAGTATGACTAGCGCGCCCCCCTGATAAACCGTTTTAAATCACAATCGGAGAAAGTATTTCAGACCAATCGGAGAAAGCGTATGGGCGCTATCGTGGAGGAATACACACAGACAAACAGAAGTGCGTTCACAATACTTTCCTTCTGCCTGGAAAGTAAAATTTATTCGTATATTAACGCTACCTAAACAGCGTTCATCATTATCAACATTCCTATTATTTTTCAATTTTGTTATGATAATTATCTACAAGACAAGAGATAGCTTCATAAGAGTTGTAGAATTATACTTTCACGAACCAGTTTCATAAACATAGGATTTAAATTTTGCCGAACTGTTTCTTAACAACTTGTACTGGGAGTGAAATATAACGGGGCACGACCTACCATGCAGCGATCGAGCTTATTTTTTTCCAGCTTGGAAATCCATTTTGCCGTCGCACACTGTGCTGCGATACCACACATAAGGGGGGTAGCACACAAAGCATTCCTGATCCAAATTGATATGTTCGAAGTGGTCGCGGCGACGCACCCCCAAGGACTGATTTAGGGATGCAACGGGCATATTAGAAGGTTGCTGTTTTAATCCGCGCACCGTGAGCCCCCTCCGCCCGTGCGCCACTGACATAATTAGGGGTGAATGCCCCTCCACCTTTTATGAGGGTAGAAAAATAAGGTGTTTTTATTACTGGGGACAGTCGTAGATAGGGGTAGGTCGGAAGGGGGAATAATATGTGTAGCTAATAATTCGTGATTGCATGTTGTAATATCGCTGTATTTAATATGATTTTAGTATATCAGAGCGCGGGGTTATGAGCAGTACAATTTATTTGGAGTTAATAAATCTGATGGAAATAACAAACTCATATTAAAAATATACTAAAGTATCTTGATCTGTCTTTTAAACAAGACGGTTCCAGGCTGAATGATCGTCAAAAAATATATCACTTACGTTAGTTGAACACTTTCAAGGTTTTATCCGAGTGAGACTCGTCCTCAAGTCAGAGTTAGTTACGAGCCGTGCCCGAGTCTTTACATGTATACCTAATTACATAAAAAAACCTCTCATAAGTCGAGTTATACAATCTGTAAGTCAGCATAAGTTGAGCTAAAGAATTTATATATTATTTTTTCTTTTTGCCTTTGTGATTCCTTATTCACACAACGCGCTAATGAAACTTAATTTAGTAATTAAAAAATACACTGTTATGATCTTAGCATAGCATTAGAACATCCAAGGTGCTAGTTAAATAGATTTTTAAAATTAATATTTAATACAAAAAAATATTACGTTATAAGAAAAATTATGGATCTTTCATTAAGTCCTAAAATTGTAATACTTTCCGAGAAAGTATTTTTCAAATCTCTTCTCGATCAACAACCTTTATAGTCGAAGCGGTTAGTCCTATATTATGAGAGAATACTGCAAATTGTGATAAAAGCACATCCTTTTGCACACGTGTTCATTAGACCCAAATGGTCGATTTGGCCCTCCACTTCGACATATTTGGCCCTGCGGACTCAAAATAGCAGCTGTTTTCCAAGATGGCCGCTAATAAACGCCGTTTAGAGATTCCCATCAAGCAGTCAACATAGGTGACTGCTTGATGGGACTGCGTTCACCGACTCCCGCAATGATATTTTCAGCAAGGAATCGGAAGAGTTCTACCTTATTTTCAGTGTTGAGAAGGTAATTTTTCCAATTGCTCGGCAGTGAGCCTGTTGAAACGAAGACAAATACATACAAGAAGGGAATAAAATAACAAGTTAATCGCACTTAATGCGCTCGAAAAAACCATAACTGGCTGGATCATACAAGTCCTACTCAATGTTTACCCGTTTAGCACAAACATACGAGGCCTGCTTAGAAAGTTGAACCTTAAGCTGGTGATCAACATTCTCAACGAGATCAAGTCCAGCGAATATTCAAAATATAGAAGTCTTGTGTTCGACTTCTATACAGAGTAGCGCCAGACATTTCCTGCAGGCCTCTCTTCAGCAGCATGTCTATGTTGACTGTGCCCTCTCTGTATATACTGAAATGTTGTGACGTCATTAAAAATAATCCCGGCATAGAAACCTCGTAAACTGTCCCCCAGTGAGGACAGAAATGTGTAAAAAGGGACCTCAGTTCTGTCGTGTTAAATATTTTAAATCTATTCCACACAACATCAAACCAATGCAACAACTAGGATTCAAACAGACATTAAAGCACTGGCTCAAAAATGAATGTTATTACACCGTGATTGGCTTTTTAAACGATTATGGCAAATAAGTAATATAACATATTCTTATTGTATTTCTCAGACATTTTAAATTTTAAACATTTATATTTCGTTCTTGCTCCAAATCTGAGAAACTGTAGATAGTTTAATAATTCCACAATGACATTTTAATTTCAACACAAACTGACATTTTATTTAATATATAGTAATGGAAATTTACTATAATTACATCTAGATAATAATTATAATTGTTATTTTTGCTATTATGTCTAAACCTTAATACTTTTCGGATTTATTTTCCATAAACTGAAGTTGAAATATATTCAATTTTAATAAAATAAATATTTTACGCCTTATAGGTAAAATGCATAGCATATAAAATAGTACCTATTCATTTTATACGACCTACTTACAGTTCACAATAAAGAAAATATTATTATTATTATTATTACTATACTTCCGTGGACTGTATATGATTCAAATGCAAACACCTGTATATTCCGAGTTTACGATTTTGCACTGAGGCAAACGTTACTGACGCGCTAGAAAACTCTTTGCCGCCCAAATGTGGCTAAAATATTTGCGTGTCCGCCAGGGCTTTCCAGTGGCCATTTATCTATTTAGGATTTCCGGTCGCGCGTGGACTGCGCCAAAATTAAAATAAATGTCCATGGGATTTAAGTCGGTGTTAACATCGCACCGCGGATAATACCTATTCCCTTCCTCTCCACCTCCCTTTCTGCGACCCTCCTTGCTAGAATAGCTTTTACCGGAATTAACAAAGCGACTAAAACCGATGTCATGGCGACGGGGGAGACCCTTCTTAAAATTATGAATGTGCAAACCGAATGTAGCCACATATAAATTCAAGATAATAATAACAATATAGAATTGCCAGTCTAGACTACCTAGAGACCTACCAGACTAAGAAGCTTTTTTTTTTTTTTTAATTTTTATTCGGAGAACAAATACATTTTTTTAAATATTAAAATCTCGCCAAACTGGGATACAGTTTGTTAGCGAGATGTTGGCGGTATACAGTTTGTTGCTGTTGGTATACAGTTTGTTGGCGAGCTAATGGGCCCTGTTGCAGTTCGGCCACAAAGACCCAATTCGTTCAGGGTCGGTCATACTCACGGGGCAATACCCATCCGGCGGCCTCCACGCAGAGGGGAGAGACAGGGTAGGACACCGGCCTGTGGGCCAGTCTCCCCTAGGAGTCAACCTTCGGGCGCTACTGGACGGTTTGCGCACCGTGCGGCGTAAGACAATCGATTGTGCACTCCGACTAACAGCCAGAAGAGTTTGGGAACAGTAATGTTTCCTATATAGCGGGGTGGTTTTTAACCTTATGGCAACTGCACTTGAAACGACCATTCGACCACCCGATCCCGGGTGAATAAGCCGGGCAAAGGATGCTGCAGTCCGCGATAGATTCGGTAGACACTGTATCACTGCTTCATAAGGGAGAGGACCGCGCAAGCAACCTCGATCCTGCAACCAGTCAGGAGGTAAGAGTGTAGGAGGTATTCTGAAGGTTAATTCCAGGCGGAGATATCGTTCCAAACTGGTAGTCAGGGGGCGAGGCTACCCGCGGAGTAGATTTCTCGTTGCCTCTCCATAAGGCGTTGGCCTCTGACGGGCAGATGGCGTAGCTAGATTGTGGATTATTATATTCTAAAGTGTTCTGCGCTCACCTCCCGGGAGACAAAACGATAAATATCGTTGAAACTTCCTGAGGTGACGGATTCGCCCGTTGTAGTTGACAGCTCTAGTAGTTGCTAGTCTAGACTGATTAATACTGATTATCCTACCATTGTAATAAAGCAGATGCTACTGTCAGCGAATCACTTACCCTTAGTTACCCGTAAAATCTACCTTGAATTGCAGCGGATTCTTGCTGCGGCTTCTTGCAGCGGCTTCTTGCGGCATCTTGTTTCTGGCCCGAACGGGCCAGAAATGCAAGATGGTGACCAAAATTTCCATTAAGTCTGTATATATTGATATATTAGGAAACAGGGTCACAAAACTAATATATATATTTCGAAGAGATTAGAGGTGTTATGGACTGATCTACAGTAACAATTGATACTTTTGTTTATGTCAATCCATTATAATATGATATCACCGGCTAAGATAATATTATCTATACTAATATTATAAAGAGGTAAAGTTTGTGAGGTTGTAGGAAGTAATCTCTGGATCTACTAAACCGATTTTGAAAATTCTTTTACCAATAAAAAGCCACGTTATTTTTGAGTATCATAGGCTATATATTAAGCAGAAAAATGAAAAGACGTTTTCGTGGTAGTCGGATTTGCAAAGTAAATCGGAGAATAAGCGGTCGAACGAAAACGTTTCTAACTAACGCTGCCTTAACGATGAGAGATATATGATTGCGTTCTAGAGAAAAGTTGTAGAGCTTGATAATGCCTACAAAAAAGTCAGCGACAGCATATGTCTACCTTTTATATTTAAGTCACAAAAAGTAGTATTTTATATTTAAAAAATAATTGAAATCAGGTCGTGTTTATTGGTCATATTATCAACAATTATGAATTCTTATCAAAATAAGTAAATGTATCGTCTTAAGTGTTTAAAACAAAAGACTTTTCCTTTTTACTGCAAATAATTTCCCTTTTACTGCATAAATAGTTAAAGAGATAATACGCTCACAAATAAGACATGCAAAAGAAGACACTCACAAATAACGGTATTATAGTCATATGCAGTAAAAATATAACCCTTCTTTTGGGAGTCAGGAAATAAATCATAGCACTCAGTACTAACCGAATCACACTCATAATTTCATCACAGGTCAGTTCAGTTTTACCGCCCAACGAAGTGGGCACGGGTCAGCTAGTATATTATATAACGGTTTAGGTCCAGTTATAAAAGATCAGAAATCAGTCTTTAGCGTGCTCAAAGGTCGGATCTAAAATACGATCTGGTTAAAGTTCTCTTTCTGTTAAACTTTTAAATACTAAGAATACTGCATGGTAAAAATCAATGGCAAAGAGCAATAATGCTTTTGCTGGGATCATATTATCACTGGAATAAAACATTGCTAGGCGAACGTAACCCATTTAATCGCCAATACGTCGAGAAATATTTTAAAAGAATTGGAAACTTTTCAGTGTCAAATTTTTCATTAAAACTCGGCACATATTCATTATTTCCATTTCCTGAAATGTTGTTTTTTGCAGAATTTAACTGAAAAATAATTATATCTGGAAATTTTTTAACTGTTTTAGAGAGTTCATCAGCTTGCTGACCTAAACATTGCATACATTTGCATTTGGTACATTTGCGTGTTCAATTTTTCCGAGTTACTTTATAACATTGTCAACAATGTGGCTATATGTATAAAAATATACGAATAAAGCACTATTAAATTAAATTAAACATTCACAACTTACTGACTTAGAAATTCACTAAATCTAAAAATAGTAAAGCTATTTTGTGTCATTGTTATTGATATGTCTACTCGCATTACTCGTAAGAAAAGTAATAAATAAATTGTAGTTGCATAGAACTTTGGAACTTTATTTAACTACTGTATAATATTTATAGTCAACACTTTTGTAATTACTTATTTTATTTTGGTTATGCTATGTATTGAGTTGGAGCTTCTGA
Source organism: Micropterix aruncella (assembly GCA_944548615.1). NCBI lineage: Eukaryota > Metazoa > Arthropoda > Insecta > Lepidoptera > Micropterigidae > Micropterix > Micropterix aruncella. Next base: position 17,833,303 of record OX155965.1, read on the forward strand.
ATGTATCCCCCTTAACCTTAAACTATCTAAATATCGTTCTGAAGATTTTATTGTGAATATAAGGTTCTGGAAATACATCAGCTGTAGGTTTTTATATAAATCAAATAATGAATAGTTTCTTCAGAAGAAATCAACTGCTAAGAGCATCTTTCTTTGTAAAATTTTCTATACCACGCCACCATTTAGCTAAACATTACGTACATAAGGCCCAAAAAAAATATCTGAAATCCAAACGTATTTAAACTTAACCCCTCAAGCGGCGGGTGTAAATCTTTGCAGTCAACTGTCATTTCTGAGAGTTGAAGGTCAAAAATATAACACTTTAGAAAAACGATCATAAGAAAAAAACTACTTGATGGATCATAAAAAAAAGAATTGTGAAATGATCGCATTGAAATTTGAAATATAAAACATTAAAACCTCATTTTGTAAAACAATTAGATAATTATGAATAATTATTAGGAAGTTGGAGAACTGAAAAAAAAACACTTATTCAGCGATATCGACGTTTTATCTCAAAATACGAAACCCTATCTAGAAATTGTAAACATATTTGTGTACGTTATTACATGCTTTATCAAATTTATTAGTTTGTTTTATCTATTTTCATACATTATATCCGAAGAGAAGCTACATAATATCCGAAGAGAAGCACAGCTCCGAGCAATGGCAGCACTCGACTAAGTGCCCCAGAATACAAACAATTATATTAGGGATTCTAGACTACGAGAAGTACGACTGAATAATTGTACAATACATAATTTATCCGTCTTTCTAACACATATCTAACAGCGGGTGGTTGCACTGTGATTTTGGTGTAAATTCAGTTCGTTGAGAGCGCGGATTGTCGCGCTGCGCTCGTACCCGTTTTGGGACGTTACTGAGCATTGACTACGATACATCGTACCCGATTCGGGACGTTACTGTCTTGAGGGGTTAAAGTAAACTTTAGATATCCTCAAAGGAGTCATGTGCCATAAACTCTGTCCTGAAAATAATTTAACAAAATATCTATAAAATGATCAAGGAATTTAAAATTTCACAGAATTGACAACGCAATGCAATTTGTATTTTTCTAATACAACTAAATAATGTATATGTTTTTTAAGGATACGCCGTAACCAGAACCAAAAAAATTCTTCAGCAGAAAAGAGCATCGTAAAATCTTATCTAAAGAGTACTTCTTCAATGACCTGAAACTATTATGTATTCCGCTTCGATATTTCAGTGCCTTAACCCATTAAAGCCTGCCCATAGATCGGCTGGTACGATTTTGATTAAATTTTGATATGTGTGTTCAGGGGACCATAGAAGTTGACAGAAAAAAAAAAAGTTTTTTTACCTGTAAACACACCTGATATATGAAATGGGTATTTAAATACCCGATAGGCATTGGTGTGTTCGTTTTGACGACTAGCATAAATCACCTACACTTGGGTGGATTGCCATATAATAATAAAGAAGAAGATGAAGTAGTAACTGCTTTCACTTTGATATACCTTTTAACAATTACCGTGTGCATTTTAAGGTTATTATTTGTATAAAGAACAACCTGACAGCGTTGATTCGTAAAGATTCAGAATGATTAGTCGAAAGAAAGTTCTTACTGCTACCGAGCTGCAAGCTGTTTTGGATAATTGGTCTGGTGGAGATTGTGATGTAGATTATAACTTTGGCCAATACGCAGACGCCGTTAATATCGTCATAACACTACCCGATGCGGTCGATTCTGTTAGTGACAATGAAGAATTAGACGACAATTTTCAATTGTTGCACGATGAACTGGAGATGCCTCGTGAGATTGCCGGACATTTCGAAATCGAATGTAATTACGATGATACGATCGAACACATGCCATCGGGCTGTGGTGATTATGATACAGATGTCCTAAATAAACCCAACCTTGAACAAGAAGAACAAGATGGTACGCCAGTGGCTTCAACATCTAGTGGTCGTGGCCGTAAATCAACACTGAAATCAAGGAAGGCACCGAAGCGATCCCTAATCGATGAAGCAATAAAACCAAAATGGTCTCGGTTGCAAAATTATCAATTCGATAAGATTCCATTCGATGATACGGCCACTTCATACAAAGCGTTGTATAAACGGATTGGTGCCATGAATCCTGTGCAGCTTTGTGAAATATTCATCGACGAGGACGTGTTGAACCTGTTGGTCACTTCCACCAACCGATATGCTGCGGCCAACAATTGTCAATCATTGCATCAATTGGAGAAATAAAAACATTTTTGGGCGTGTTGTATATAACCGGTTACCTCACCTTGCCGCAAACATATGGTTATTGTCGTCATCCGGGTAGAACAACAATTATCATCATCAGAGTAGAACGTCAACTTCCGGGGCACAACTGGTAATGCGTTACGATCGTATCGATCATTTTATCGGAAAACTCAATACACGTCGCCGTTGTCCGCAATGCGGTAGCAAAACTGAATATGGTTGCTTGAAGGGCCAGGCTAACTTGCAACCCGCTCCTTGCTTCCTGGATTACCACAACGGTGTTGTATCAGATAATATGAAGATTGCTAAGGCTAAATAACGTATCTGTTTATGTTTCCTCAAGAAAATAAAACAATTCAGATTTAAACGAGCTTTTATTCACTCCAAAAGATTGTTTTCCATTAGACCTGGTTTGACTGCCAGGTGTATTGACATATCGCTTTGGTTTTTCTTTATTACATAGATGACACCTAAAGCTATCTGGTAAGGGTGATAGTTTTTTGCTTTTCCCATTTCCCTATATTTGGCAGCACTTTTCCTGAGCATTTCCAGACAAAAAAAAGCGCGACTTTTACCTGTAAAATAACAAAGGTAAACCGCTGAAAATTATACTGTTCTATTATTTATTTTTTAGGCCCATTCTGTGCCTTTACAAAAACAAACAAAATGCAGCGATATCTCACACCTATTCCAAGCTAGATTTTTTTAGGTGTCAACAATTTTTTGGGTATTTAAATACCCAGTAGGCTGGAATGGGTTAATGCATGTCTGATACAACACAGCACGACATTCTATTCATGCTATAACTCAACCACATAAAAGACCAATCCCATTTCAGATTAATTAGTTTTATCTGTCATCGGACCATTTTCGGTCACGAATGTGAAAACGGCTGAATATTTTCAAGCAGGAAACCCGCACTTCCGGTGGTCACGTGGGCCGCTTTGAACCGCGACAGGAAATGAAATACAATGTTCGCCGCGTTTGTAATGTTTCCTGATGGAGTTGCAAATTGGATCTCCCTATACCTATGCCTGGTTGAATCCTAGTACAAACTATACTAATACAGGTTAAATTGTACTTAAATATGTATTTACGTATAAATCATATAAAGAATATCACGTTGGGCGTTAATTCTGAGGATTCTGATCATATAGAATATGTACAAGAATAATGGGTTAAGGTCATTGCCGGCATGTTAAAAGTTTGTTTCTTTGTTTCTACTCGTTATTGTGAAATTTCACAATGAGCGGGTTTATTGCCATACGACAATCTCTTACAACTAGCCCTATTATTAAGTGTTATATATGAATGTGAGCATGCAGCATGTGTGTAAGTGTGTGCCTTGTTATTGTATTCACTCGACGGGATTGAAACGCAATTCCGTTAATTTTATCCCAACGGAAAATGGTGACCCAGCTGGGAATCGAACCCAGAAATTTACAATGTAAGATCAGGCGAATTTGTGTCGTTGCCGTCGTTGTCGTTGCCGAATTTGCGTTTCGGACAGGGTTATTCGATTGTATGAGGTACAATCATCGACCACTATGTAAGCATGTACCGTCTGTACTATCCGTTTTATTTCGACGTATAAGAAGCACATAAGACACTACAGTATTTTCTGGACGAAGTACGGATGACGACGCTTTGCAAAGGCAATATGAATAGCTTTTCCACAGTACAATGAACTGGGATCCAGTGCAATGGTGTTACTACTATAACATTGCGTGCAATGGCTTTACGTCTAATCAAAAACTTCACATTACGTGGCTTTCTTAAGTAAACAAAACGTCGTAATATACAGATTTAAGAGTTCAACATAATCAATTTCCGTTCCACTATTACGACTGGTAAAATTATTTTCCTCCGTATATTAGCAACACAGCAATATAGCTACAGTAATATACAAAGTGTTTTATCAAATTTTAACGATACCAACGTAGCTTAAACAAGTAGGTATACGACATTTTATAATTATTATTATTACCATGGTCATGCTCTATCGGCATTTTTAAATATAATTATAAGTTTAATTTTAATTAACTTAACTGTTTTATATTTCATCACATTTTATATGTTTTATTTTGATACGCCGTACATATAGTCTTCCTTAGATCGGTATATGGCCTAGTTAGGCAGATTATGCAATGAATAAAATTTAAATATGTTTTTTTGAATGGATAAAATTATTTGTTTGATTTCATTTGATAAATGAAAGCATACATTTTAATAAGCGCAATTGTAGACCCCGTGACCAGTGATCTCAGTTCTACTTAGAGGTTTCAATATATTGCGGTTTTGGGGTACGATTCTATACCAGTTTATTTGTCACTTTTTTTAGTTTTAAGTGTCATCTATCATTCTTTTATATTTTACCCAAAAATAACCAAAAGTTAAGCAGAATTATTATCTTGTATTTTCGTCGTCTTTTTATATGCATTTCCCAAAGATAGTAGTGAAAACTTTCCGAGGAAATTGCTTTTTTTTTGGTCAGGTCATTATATTTTTATTCATATTTTTTTTTATCAAAACAGTGTTTTGCATTCTAAAGACTGCTTTACTGTTATTAAAAAAATATATATGATTACTTTATTTCTAAAGTCATAATAATCTATAGGTATAACACTTAAGCCATTTCTCTTCCTTTCCTATATTAAAAATGCCCCAGATGAAGTCCGTGGACGACGAAATAATTTTATTCGCTGATGTTAGTCCTTCTTTTTATCAACGCAAATAGAGACACATTGGGTCAAAGTAAAACAAACCGTAGGTGGACTTAGTGTTATGTTATGATAAGTTATGAAGTTGTGAATAACTAAATAAATTGTAACTTTATGTAAACAAATCTTATGTAAGTCACTTTATGTAAGTACAATGTCAAATAATTCAGAAAAATCTTTGAAAAATACAATAAAATTTATATAAAATCGAAGACTATCACTGTTGTTTGACATTATAAATAGGATAGAAACGAATTTACCGCGTGAAATTTGTAGCACCCGACGTTTCGTTGACGTTGCAGCCGCCGTTGTCCAGGATAGACTGAAAGAGCTGTAAATCCATTGTTTTGTGGGTAGGCCGCATACCGCTGCCGCCACTGCGTAGGTTATAACGGTGGCGGGGGGCCGGGCTCGGAGCGCGCGAATTTCGAAAAACCGTCTTGCACACAACACTCACTGTATCCTGTCTTACGTCCTTGCGTTCGGCGTTCGGCGGCGGGAATATTTTAAGAAGAGGGTTCCACGTAGAAGAGGGCGCTACAAATTTCACGCGGTAAATTCGTTTCTATCCTATTTATAACTAAATTGATAATGAACAACTACGTATAACCCCCCAATAATTCTCGATTAGGGGGGTTTCTCAATGCGTTAGTTTAGAGGGCTAAACTAATCGGTCATTTTTTGTCATAGTACCGTTTGAAAAGGTATGTGAAAATTACTATACTCTGTTTGTGCGGTCTGAAGTGGAATTTTACGTTGTTGAAATTGTCCTTTTATCGAAATAGTCATTTATTTATCGAAATAGTAATAGTAAATTATTTTCAACTGTTCTCAAAATAAAATATTAACCTTCGGTTTTATTCCTTTTTAAAATCGTTTTACAAAACAAATCAATGAAATAATAAAATATCGAATTATTTTTATAATACTATGACATTTCAAAAAAGGTAAGGATAAAAGAGGGAAAAGGGTATTTATATGATTATTATTATTTTTCAACAACTTGTGCCAGATCTACCATACAGCAAATAGTCACTGCACTCCCCTACTGCCTACCTGATAACACCATCCTTGCTACCCTCCTCGATTAGCCGCCTGTGGTGGACAATCAACTTCCAAGCTTCATCAAAAATGTAAACAATCAGAGCGTATCAGCGTAAACAATCAGGTGACAGTTTCCATTCCGATCAACCATCCACTATCACCCGTGGGAGGCGATGATATTTTTGCCGAATTTCATTGAAATAAAAACGTGAAATATTTGGAAATAAAAAGAGAGAATATTGAGAAGTGATTAATTTACCGACTTCAGAATAAGGAAATTATCAATCCAGTTGTATTTTTTTTATGTTCTTTACCTTAGAACTTACCTACAACATTAAGGAACCGATTTGGAAAATTCTTTTTTATTCGAAAGAATATATTTACAGATTGGTCCATTTTTATCAAAATTCAGTTCTCATGATGGGATCCATGAGGAATTGAGGGAACTCCTCAAATATTATTATATGAAATTAAAATTTACATGTTGGTTCAATTTCGATGAAAATTCATTTATTTTTATGGTAAACATGACCTGATTCTACATACTGGGTTGGCTCCCGACGAGAGAACTCCACAACGGTCAGCAGCCCAGACCCCAAATTTTTTATACTCATTCAGTTATGATAGCCCGTTCTAAATTTTATCATGACATGGCTGCTGCACCCAGGGTTGACTCCCGACGAGGGAACTCCTCAAAGGTCAACAGCACATACATAAAATTTTATATACGCATTCAATTATGACGCCTATTCTTAGTATCACCATGACATAGCTGCTGCACTTGTAATAAAATTTGAAGTCGGTTTTTCTTTTTGTTAAAATTTTGTCTATTATGTATTATTTTGAATGACAAACAAACATTTATGGCGTGATGAATAGCATCGAGCTGCACACAATAGAGCAAGGCATCTGAATCATTTAAACTGTAGTTCTGTAAACCGACGAATTCGAGTGTATTAGAACCACCATCTTGAAAAGGATTTAAAAAATAAAAGAATCTTACACATACGTCGTTTTTAGTGACTTTAAGGAACGGACGTTTTTAGTGATGTTACGTTTCGGTTGTGCTCCTTATATGCCAGACTCTCCTTAACCCTTTAAGGACCATAGGACATACGTGTCCCATGATTTCAAAGATGATTTTATAAATTATAGAATACGAATAATTTGTATATTTTTTTATGTGATTGTGACATCGGAACATATTAGCAAAAAATATACATTATTGTTTAAAAATATGCCGTATTTCTTTTTAAATATCGCAAATGACCAATGAACTCTGACCTGATTTTAAATAAATAATAAAAACATTTATGGCGAATCTTTCAATTTGATTGTACGTATGATTTCTGAGTTAAATAATAAAATAAAGAAATTTTTGAAAAACTTTTTACTTTGCATCTTACATGTCCCATCAATTTATACAAAATATAACGAACAATTTTTACAAAAATTGACATACATGTTATTTACATCGCATTTTAACAGTTTTATGTATTAAAAATTTCCATTCTCTACCGCAAAAATTAGGGTCCTCAACGGTGTAAATTTCAGAAATGGGATAAAAAAGGACTCCAATCAAACTGATTACCATTTTTTTGGAATCAATGTGAAATAATTTATCAGCTATTTTCCAATAACAGTATTAATTTTAAATCTAAGCTTCATTATGTTAAACAATATCAAAATTGCAACCTTAGCAGGGAAAGGAAGAGTCACAAAAGCGAATATTTTAGTCACCTTCCCACATAATACGCTAGTAAGGTTACACTGTTTCAGAATAAACCGCCTACATAAACTCGATACGATATATTTTCGACGTACTTATACAACCACCCTCGCTCAAGTGTAACCAGGCTAATAGCGAGCTTCTTGCACCTCATTTATTTTCATTTCTCCAAATTAAATCATGCACCGCTCTGAATGAGAGTAATTTATAGACGCCCTTACAATTTGCTGCCCCCTTCCCATGACACGGAATGCTGTTAGCATCGGACATTATCGAACCGGGAGGCAAAAACAACATTATGTAATCGCGCATAGCGAATGTATTTTCGACATTTTGTATCGTTCAAATGTTGTTTTTTACGTTTAGATCAAAATTTTGCAGTTACATGATAACAAAACATCGTGTTACACAAGACTTTCCTAGCTAGTAGCCAAAGATTGATTATCTAAATATTAATTTCATTAAAAAATGATGAGCGAGAGGGCGCCGGCCGAGAGAGGTCATGGCCGGCGGGCGAACCAGGTTGGTTTCCATTGCGACGCCTCAGGCGACACGGTTCGTTTTTTGGGCGAGTTAGGGCTAAGCGCCAAGAAATGGCGTTATTATTTTATTAAAATATATGGCGAAATTGAAATATCATTAGGTTAGCTTGTATATAAAATATCCCAACCAAAAGTTCACAGTGTGACTTCTGCACAACGAAATTTTGTATCCGTATTCAATGGGAGTTAATAGGCCCTTGCTGAGTTGGCTACGAAGACCCATTCTGTTCAGGTTTGGTCACACTCACGGGTCAACACCCATCCGACGGCCTCCACGCATGAAGTGCGAGCCTGGGTAGGACTCTGGCCTTGGTCAGTTTTCCCTGGGAATCAAACTTCTGGCGCTCCTGGACGGTCTGCGCACCGTGCGGCGTAAGCCAATCGACTGTGCACTCTGACTAACATCTTACGGTGTCGACTACAACGGGCGAGCCCGTCACCACAGGACGTTTTAACGATTAGTCGTTCTGTCGCCCTGCAGTGAACGTAGAAGACTTTGGACAGTACAATTCTACGTCCAGCTATGCCACAACCCGTGAGAGTCCAACGCCTTACCGCGAGTGAGCCAGGAATAAACCCGGCGGGCTCGAGATACTCGCGCCCTCACTTCCAATTGTGACCAGATTTCTCCGGTCTCTCGATTGGTTCCGAGTTCGAGGTCGCTTGCGCGGTCCTCTCCCTTACCAAGCGGTGAAACGGAGTGCACCAAATCTGTCGCGGACCAAGGCGTCCTTTGCCCGACTCTGAACCGGGATCGGATGGCCAATGGTCATTTCAAGAGCAGTCGCCGTAAGGTAGGCAACCACCCCCGCTCTATAGGAAACAATACAGTTCCCAGACTCCCCCGACTGTTAGTCGGAGAGCTCAATCGATTGGCTTGCGCCGCTCGGTGCGCAGACTGTCCAGGAGCGCCAGAGGTTTGATTCCCAGGGGAGACTGGTTGACCCAGTGTCCTACCCAGGTTCGCACCCCATGCGTGGAGGTAATCGGATAGGTGTTGACCCGTGAGTGTGACCGACCCTGAACACATGGGTCATCGTGGCCACCTCATCATGGGCCCGTTAGCTCCCTCTGACTAACAGTCGGGGGAGTCTGGAAGCAGTACTGTTTCCTATTATAGAGCGGGGGTGATTGCGGACTTTACGGCGACTGCTCTTGAAACGACCATCGGCCATCCGATCCTGGGTGAACAGCCGGGCAAAGGACGCTGTGGTCCGCGATAGATTCGGTATACACCGTTTCGTAAGGGAGAGGATCGCGCAAGCGACCTCGAACTCGGAACCAATCGAGAGACCGGAGTAATCTAGTCACAATTGGAAGTAAGGGCGCGAGTGTCGGCCCACCAGGTAACATCCCTGACTATCTCGCGGTTAAGGCGTTGGCCTCTTACGGGCTTGTGACGTAGCTAGATGGTAGACTGTTTTCGTCCCAAGTCTTCTACGTTCACTCCAGGGAGATAGAACGACTAATCGTTAAAACTTCCTGAGGTGACGGGCTAGCCCGTTGTAGTCTACAACCCAAGTATACGTATTCAATTATGATAGTCCTTTCTAAGTTTCACGATAGGGCTGCTGCACCCAGGGTTGACTTCCAATGAGGGACTCCTCAACGGTCGGACGAAATTTTGTATAGTCATTTAATTATGATTCATTCATGGCTGCTGCACCCAAGGTTGTTTTGGGACAGAGCATTTAATAAAAGCTTGTTTTAAAAAAGTGTTTTTACTTATAACTTCATTTACACAGAAGATAAGCATTCTTTAATTCTGAGATATAAAGGCAAACTCATGAAGAGTAGTTTCATGATCAATGATAATCGTTTTATTTATTTATTTATTTATTTAAGAATTAATTACTATAAAACATTGATTAGCTTACAAAAACAACAGGAACCGAATGGCAAAACCTTAACCTTTTGCTTATTTGTTTCTGTCACCCAACTGGGACTAGCCCGTTCTAGGGTGGACAGGACTCCAATATTACAATCAAGTTGGCTTGATTGCTTGGTTGCCTACAAATGTACAAGTTTTAGTAAAAAGCTAATGACAGTAAATTGCCCTAAAATGTGGTCTTCAGAATAAAATAAAAAATAATAATAATAAAAAAATATTAAAAATATATAATAAATAAAATGCAATTCCATTATTAAATCGGCAATAAATATAATATAAAATTCGATTAAATAATATAAATAAAGTTACAAGTTAAATAATATAAGTAAAGTTACGTTACATCGATAGTTTTTGCAAAATTACTTAATTAAAGTCAAATAATATGAAATACTTGACAGGTACATGCATGCATTGACAGTTTAAATATCAATTAAGTAGTTGTTTAAATGTAGAAATGTCAATAAATTAACATAAATATATCGTGTTTAGTATGAAATGAAAGGTGTGATTGAGTACATTCCGGAAATATAAATGTATCGAAACGGATAAATACATAAACCACAAATAATTCATAAAAAACAATAATAAAAATTATTATAAATATAATAATTCACTTTCTGTAACGGCAGTCGTGTTACTCATTCTTTTTAATATATTTACTTGAAGAATTTTATTTGTATCATTCTACTTATATAGTCATCTGTACCCGCCCTATATCGCCAACAAGCGCTAACTTCATTATGAACAAAGTGCGCGAACACTTATTTCGCAAGCAATAATATTTTGCCCCGGGCACACTCGCGTAATATCTCTAGTTTACCACTCAGTACTCGGCTCGAAGACTCGTTGAAGTCTTATTACGTTACTGGAACTATTCGCACGAATCCAGGATAACTTTACTATATATGTCGGAGGCAGGTGGAGCTCTTCGTCTAATGTATCAGAGAGTTGAATATTATCACGTTACTTCCTTGCAAACTTCAAGTAGCAAACGTAATCCCTTATTCAAAGCTCTAATTATAGAGTGCTAGAATTTCAGGCGAAGTACATTACCATGTTGCAATAATATATGTTATATTAACATAACAGTTGTTGTAATGGTTGCTACTGAGGAACTGCACGTTTCGGTCTTGTTTTATTTCACAGATGACCTTATTTTTATTGGATAAATAATAGCCAATGGAATACTCTTACACTTCGTTCGTGCATTCCAAGAAGAGATGATAAAAAGTAAAAAAAATCATGGCGGCTTCCGACACCTAGAGATGTAATAATAATAATAATAATAATAATAATAGAACTCTTTAATCATAGGAAAAGGCAAGCTTATTGCATGCAGGCAATAATTTAGAGCTTATCTATACTATTGTAACAACATTATGTGCGAGTAGATGCTACATAACTTAACCTATATAAAGAGACTAAGACAAAAAAAAGAGAATAGAAAGAAATATATATTTAACTCTTTGTGGGCACAGAATGTGACACGCCAAAATAATCCTATAAGGACGTTAAAGTTTAAAAAGGAGGAAAATGGGAAGGGAAATGGTATTTATGTGGAAGATTACAAATGATCTCTTAGTCTGTTTTTAAAAATCGTTATGCTTGGCGTGTTTCTGACATTTTTCGGCAAAGCATTCCAAAGACGGACTCCATGCATGGTGAAAGAGGATAAGAAGAAGTCAGTGCTGTGACTAGGGATAGAGAGTAGCAAGTTATCGCGATGTACGCGCGTTCTCTTAGTCATTTCATAATTGAATCGATAGAGTATAAGAGCAGCATACATATTATACAGAATGGGACCCAATAAACTTTCCTAGGGTACTCCAGCATGAATTGAGCCGTATACTTGTGTATTATGTATATGTTCCACGTATGAGTATGCTATTATGATAGAATTTCCTAATAAGTAAAATGAAGTCCTTCATATTGCATTGTAAAACTGAACTGATATGGTTTGGAAACAGTTTATAAGTATTAGACTTCTTAGCAAAACGGATTCCAGAACCTTATAGAAACGAGTACAAACTAATTCGGACAATACGATTTGACATCTTAGTTAGATATTTACCAGGTTTAGGTATTATTATAGTAGTTAATCTTGTGAGTTCTAGGACAGCAGGTAAAATATGTGGGTGCTAGATATAAAAAACGGTGAACTACACTCGTAGCAATATTACGAATTACTTAAGATTAATTTGTATACGGATAGATATATTAAGGTTTAAAAGGATCATTTGCAATTCATCTCTGAGAATAATATGATGCATTTGCTGGTCTCATATTCTCATCAATTTGAAACGTCTCCTTATAATATGTCTTGTTATGTTGATTTTTATACTAGAATATCTAATAACTTAAACTCATGTATCGACCTGCTATTTATTTATTTAAGCATCGGAAAACATATACAGCAAACTTTTACAGAAAAAATATTTGACCGATAATCGTTTCCTGTGATAATTATAATTTGAGAAATGTTTGTCCATTTAAACTAATAATTACGATGCCATACTAGATAATAAGTTCATAAATATACATTCTACAGTGAATTGAAAGAGAATAGGAAGAAAGAGTTGGACGATGGTATATAGATATATAGATATATAAAATAGAATAGCTTTATTGTGCTATAAAAACATTACTAAATGAATATTACACTGGTTTAAAAAAAGACAATGTATGCACAAATGGCATACTTATCGCTATAGTGATATCTTACAGTCAACCATATATAGATATACAATATAATACAAATACGTCCCATAGCGATTATATAGATATAGATATTTATACTAGATACTGTGTTGCATAATAAGTATATACCTATGTATTTTTATTTTTATTTATTTATTTAAGAATAAATTACTATAAAACATTGATTTGCTTAAAAAAAATAATAGGAAACGGATGGCAAAACCCTAACCTTTTGCTTATTTGTTTCTGTCACCCAACTGGGACTAGCCCTTTCTAGGGCGGACATGACTCTAATACTACAAACAAGATCGCTTGATTGCTTGATTGCTTACATATGTAAAAGTTTTATTAAAAATATTGCCCTAAAATGTGGTTTTCAAAATAAAAAAATACATATAATAATAATAATTAAAAACAAAAATATTAAAAGATAATATGACAAATAAAATGCAATTTCATTATATAATCGGCAATAAATATAATATAAAATACGATTAAATAATACATATATAAGTTAGATTTAGGAAATGTTTATTGCAAATGCTTGTGTGTTTGTTATATAATATTTTATATGTGTATGTAGGTGAGCTTTGAGATGCCTTCGCAATATTAGTCAGTGAGCTTTGAGAACTGAACCGGTTCGCGTTCGCAGAAGTGCTTCGTGGCGCCCCTGTTTCTTTACGGCACCCCAAGGCGCCGCGAACTCTTAGGAAACCACTGGTCTAATAGTAACCTCAAAAAGACGCACCGGTTGTACTTTCGATTAAAGGGAGCTGCCGATTTATTTCTTAGCCGTATTGAACGCAATTACTGCAGCAGGCAAAACAAGCTTTCTAGAATTCGTGATTAACTCTGGTTTGCGATGGGATGTACATATTATAATAAACAGTGCGACAGGCTAGTTCGACATGTTTCGCACTGTGGAGGCTTGCGGCCAAATTGTCAAAAGAAACGCGGCCATATTGTCGAAGAAAGTGCAAACATGTCTGATAGACCTTGAAATTTAATCGTGGTCAAAGTTCATTACAAGACCTTTCTAACAAGTCAAAACGGCTATGATACGAACTTCCATCATGGAATGCCAGTGCCTATTCTCCGGCTTCGTCATCAGACCGTGGTCAAAGTACATTCCAAGACTTTTCTAACAAGTCCAAACACAGCTATGATACGATGTTCCATCATGAAGTTCCAGTTCATATCTTCCGACTCCATCATCAGATTAGTTCGACAGTACCAAATTATTGTATTGTCATTAGAACTACATACAGCTGCTAATTTTCATGACGCTATGATCCTTGGAAGATGGTTTAATTAGTTACCTTAGATTCCATTACATAGTTACATACAGGTCGACCTAATAATAGCGTGTTAAAAATAGAAAATATTATTTTTCTTCACAAAATTTTCTAACAAAAGTTGCTTACTTGCTAGTACTTATTCACCCCCTTCATAGATGCTGAGTACTAAAAATCATCCTGTATAAGCAGACCTGTGTATTTCAGTTCAGTAACAGCACTGCAAACCCATCGGAGTATCTCGAGCTTGTACAAGGAAATCGAAAAGCGGTTGTTTTATTCGACGATTAGAGGAGGGATTCCGGTGCGACTCACTCCTCGGAGTTTGTTGAACTCTTGGCCTTGCCTCACCGCCTGCAACTCCAGAGGGAAACTTTGGTTCGCCGATAAATTGACTCGTTCATATCGGATTACTACGCTCTCTTTGCTACTTAGCCTTTTCTGTCTTTCGCCATATCTTTGAACGCTCCGCAGTTATTACTCTATGAGAATTATTCCAAAATGCGAAGTCTGCTTTGGATTTGTCATAAAGGGTTAAATTAGATCAAGATTTAATAAAATAGTAATGTGCGTACGTTGAAAAAATCGATTTTAATGCGGAAAAATATCTCATTGTTTCCTATAGGAAATTGAGAAAACTTAATATACTCGATTATGAAATCGTAAGTCATGTGCTTGAGGAAAGGGAAATTTCCAATTACCTGCAAGTGATTTTCGATTAAAAAAAAACTCACTTTTACTTATCACATCTACTCACATACAAATCGGTATCGAAAACTGTTGGATATGTGTTAAGAAATACACACAATCTCTCAAGTAAAAACTAGTTTGAATGCTCCTATAGTATCCTTGTTAACAGCAAGCTCCAATTCTATCGCATTGTGTGCTACCATTGCTAGCATTCATCACCACCAAAAAAATGCGTTTTTTCTCGTTACATTATTATAAATATGCCTAGGGTGGATCGTTTTTTTTTTTTTCAGAATTTCATAACCTTCTTATACGAATAAGATATTCTATGATATATAAAATAAGGGAAAATATAATTAAAAATATATTTTTTGTTAAAGTACTACCGCAAGACGGATGAACTTTAGGTGTTCGAGCGTTTTTATGATAAAAGTCAAATTGATACAGGGAAACAGGCATTTAATATTTTATAATATTTATATGAGAGAACATATACTTGTAACCTTTTGGTTACAATAAAAAACTTCAGATACATTTACTAGGTTTTTTTAGAATTAAATCAAGAAGAATAAAAAAAAACCGTCGAATTTACATTGGACGGTAATCACATTGGTGTTGAAAACGGGCATAAGTTTTCGTGGTTCCAGGAGATTTCCTATGAACCTATCTCAATGTGGTCCGCAGACATCACCAGATGTTTCCCTGGCTATTTTAAGCATTCGTTCTGTAGTCAGTGTTGCAGGTAAACCCCTTGATAGTAGGTAGTAATGCCGCCGGGTGATCGGGTTTTCCGCGTGGTCGGGTCGTATCACGTGGGGAATACTTTTGACTTACCGCTTCCGTCTTTTGAAGGGGTAGCAGGATAAAACAGTACACGGGAAAATGGAATTGTCTCTATATCTCTCTTTAGTAGTAAAACTGCTCTAGAGGATTAGCGGACTGATTCGACAGGGCGGGGAGGGGGCACCTGCAATGTGCGTACATTAAATTATATGCTACTCTCTATTCAGTAAGCATCATTTTGGTTATTCATTAATATTTATTTTGCAAAAAAACAATTATTTCGGGTCTAAAATCATGGAATAAAAATAAGGACTTTGACATATTTGACAAAAATTCAATCCTCTTGCGGCAGTATTAAATTATGGAATCGTTTTTTTATTATGTTTCTCATTACCTCTATACAATAGGCCATCTTCCGCATAGGGAGGCTTCGATAAATAACATTTTTTATTCCTCCATGTAAGTACGATCCACCCTACTATAGATATTAGCTCATCACATACCTAAAGGGCTCTCTAGACCATTAAGCATGCTTGTCAAGCATCGCGTCGCGGGCTGGGAGGTGATCGTAAACAGCAGGAAATATGCAAATATTTTTTTGTAATATTTACCAAAAACGCCTAATTTTGTAGTTGTATACCAGGAAGTCACATCATTTATGAATCAATTACGTATAGTTAACGTGACTCCCTAGTATAAACTACAAAATTAGGATTTTTGGTAAACATTACAAAAAGATATTTGCATATTTCCTGCGGTTTACGATCCCCTACCAGCCCGCTACGCAAAGCTTGTCAAGCATCCTTGATCGTTCAGAGAGCCCTAACAGTGCAAAAGTGCCATTATCTGCGAATGTTGATATTATAATTAAGGTATTGCTTTTCTGCAAGATGACTGGTATTACGTTCGGTCATAAGATGAAAGTTGTAAACATTCCTTCTTGTATAATACTTACCCACACAATATATTATCTAACCCTGACAGCTGAGATCAGCATATTTGCACCGAGCGACTATCTAAGGGCACTCCGAATTAAGTTGCTCGCAGAGTGCCTAGCGAAGATCACTCATGCCAAAACGTCTCCGCTAAGCAAGGCCACTGCTGTATTAAAGGGGGCTGTATGAGCTTACCGATGAGCTTACAAGGTTTTTAGACCACCACAGCTTCATTATTAAAGTTAAAATTATAATTAGGTAAGTATCTAAATATGTCTAGTATAGTAACTTGATAAAAATGTACTGTATAATGTGTTATAAATTACGATCAATAATTGTTCGTGGGTAGTGAATTAGACTCACTCTGATACCCACATATTTTTCAATGCATAAATAAATAAATGAATAATATTCTTTCCAAAATGCGGAGCCTGCCTGCTTCTAATTTGATATGGGCTAACTTAGATAAATATTTCCGTAGAGCAATATCGTATTATGCTAACATTTATAAATTCGATTGTTCCACCCTAAGGCTTTCCCGGTAATTATTCAGGGACGTTATCTCATTCAATTAAAAAATCGAATTGCAAGCAGGCATCGCCTTAAAATGTTCAAATTTCGTACGAGCGACACAACGCGATGAAGATTTTAATTTCGAACGTCCGTCGCGCGATATCAAACGCGCAACGCCACAAATTTATGACTAGCGCGCTCTATGGTGAACCTATTTCAACCACGTTATTTACACCTCTTGCCATGATCAAATCATGCCTGCATGCCAGATAACGCGTTTGGATGCTATATTGAAAAATATTGAAAAATATTTATTTGCAGCTGTTGTTATAAAAAACATATACAAAAAAACAAGAACACACCGATTAAAAATTAAAACTGTAAATAGACAAAGACTATGAAATAAAGTTACAAACGCTGCAAATTAGGGGTATCCTCAGGATATCTCTTATCCTGGTTTTCAGGACACACCTATTAATTGTTGGTACATATATGATTTTAAAATAAAATAACCAAATCAAATAAATCTTAAAATAAAAATCCAAATAATCATAATCAAATAAATACACAAATCGAAATAATCAAAATCAAAATATTTAACATCAAATGATATTAAAAGAAAATAACGTAATTATCGTGGAGGAATACATATAAACATACAGACAGACCAGTTTGGAAATGCCCTAATCGTCTCGGGGGGGGGGGGGGAACAAAATATATATAGATCCGTCTTTATATCGAATTTTGTGAATTTTGCGCGTTTACGTTTCCTTCTTGTCGGTTGGTAGGTGGGTAAAATAAAAATCCAAAATAGTCGGTTGTATCATATCTCCCAGAGCGTTTGCATCGTACACGTATTTGTATTCCATAATTACATAGTTTACTCAACATTCTGTTCTTCCTCTGTTGGCTCTTACCATTATTTCAACATTGTGATCTCGTCTCAAAGAAGAAATATTAGGTTTTATATTAATAGATAAAGATCCACTTACAACTTGATGTTTATTAAGATCGCCAGATTCGCCGATATGGGTAGTAATAGCTTACTAGTACTGAAGAACCATTGTTCAAACGTCAATGACACCTTAATATTTCTCAGGCATAGGAGTAACACTAGTAAACTCAAAGCATAGTGTTTTCTTTCCCACAATCCCCTCCTCAATATTGTCGGTCGAGGAAAACTTGTCGCCTTTATAGTAATAGGTAAGTGAGGCAGGGCGGGAAGCAATGTGCCGTTTAGCGCCACGGGTAGGTACAACTCGGTCGCAGCTAAAGTTGTAAGTTTAGTATCGAAGTTGCATTGCGCTACGGAGCGCGGGGCAATTTTGCTTTGAAATCAAGTAGTATCGGGAAGCTCTGCGAAATGCCACTGCTTTCATTCGAAAATATAGGAACAACGAATACACTTTTGGACAAGTAGGTGTATTCGCATTTAAGAGAATACATTGTTATTTATCCAAGGGACACCTTAAACTACTAACCTGATATATTTTATGTAATTTAATATAATATAAAATAATTAGAGATACAACCGATTACAATCGTAATCGACTATTATTCGCGTTTTACCGATTAATCAAACTTGTCGATTGTTGCTAGCGGGAAAAACCGAAGTAAGAAAGCAATGACAAATCTTATAACAAGTAAATATTTTAAAAAGTATAAAAAACACGACTGCCGTTACATAAAAGGAACTATTGTATTTATAACAAAGTAGAGAGGACGCGTTAAGTATTTAACATAAGAACAAAATAAGACTGATTTTATTAAATATTGTCTTTATATTTGATACATTGATGCAATGCATCTTTCTTTATCTTAATGGCATTTGATTGAAACCTCAAATAATTATATTAAATTTAACGCCCTCTATACTCATTTGTATGTACTCTTTTGAACTATCTTTTTACATTAGTACCATTTCTGGTCGCTTGATAGTGTTTATTAAGATAAACAAAATTGATGAGAGCGATTTGACCCGCTTCCCATGTATTGAGCGATTTGAGCGATATTTATGAGCGATTTTTGCCCATAATCAACCACTATCCTGAAGGTCTAAGCAATTCAAAAATATATATTTCATTGAGGTACCCGATTTTCCGTTAGCTTCTGGAACCATTTGTTGTACTTTACCTGTAATTATTTTTATTACGGTTTTTTACGACATATTTGATATAGTATATAAAGTATGATATTTGGGAAGGTAGGGGAGGGGGGGGGGGTGATATGAAAGGTTCATACTTTATAGTAAAATTTTTAATTATTTTCATATTGTAATGTTTATTTTAATTTTTATGTTATTGGTTTAGTCTACATAGCATCAATGGCTCCATACGTATATAAATAAATCTTGACCCGAACATTGACTTACTCGTATATGTGGTCTAGGAGGTTTACAGTTTGAGATTACAATATTATTAAAGTCTATAATATTATCTGAAAAGATTCTATAAAGTAGTGGCTAATTGAAAATTTTCAACAAATGTTTCATTGGAGAAATATATATATATATATATACTAGCTGCGCCCAGCGGTTTCCCCAGCGTGGTGATGGAAAATTGTGATAATGATGATAAAAAACCATATATCTTTATAAATTATAGCCTATGTGTTATTCTGATGTGTAAGCTATATTATTGTAAAGTTTCATCAAAATCCATTCAGTAGTTTTTGCGAGAAAGAGTAACAAACATCCATACATACATACAAACTTTCGCGTTTATAATATTAGTAGGATAGTAGGATAGAATTTAAATTTCGAATGTCGATTTCTTAGATTTTTTTCCTACTTTAGTTATCGTTATATTTTAGATAATTCACACTATATCTTTATAAATTATAGCCTATGTGTTATTCTGATGTGTAAGCTATATATATTATTGTAAAAAGTCATCAAAATCCATTCAGTAGTTTTTGCGTGAAAGAGTAACAAACATCCATACATACATACAAACTTTCGCGTTTATAATTTAGTAGGATATATTACAGAAGAAGTAATATTATCTACTGTGACATTATGATTTTTGAAAAATATACATATTTATTTGAAACAAAACGATTATAAATTTTACATTGCTAGAACACTTTTTATGACATTTATTAAAGGAGTTTGTCATATTGTTGGTAATTTTGATATTAAGGAATTCTAATAGGTAAACGTTTGTAATCAGGCGCACAGACGGGTCTACGCGTCGTCCGAATATAAGCATTAATTTAATTTAATTTGTTTTAACATGGTGGATGGGTAATGAGGCTACATCTGATACAGGTAGAACCTATACTTTATAGATATAACCGTTTTATGAAAGAAGAGGTACGAAACCATACGCAACTCGGAGGGGGTGCGTAGCTCACCTCAGCGCCACAAACTCTCGAGAAACCACAAAGCAATTCGAACTACCGACTAGCTCACTGCTGATGGTTCTCGTGCAGTTAAACCACTAAGCCCCACTCGTTTACTTGGATCGGCTTAACTCACGGTTCAGCCCCCATCTGGCAGCCTCCACGTAGAATTTCGAACGTGGTAAGGATTCTGTTTCCCTGGCTCGGCATGATGGGTCAGTTCTCCCAAGTGATGTTCTTCAGGAGCAGTTGGGTGGTTTGCGCGTCGTGCGGCGTCAGCCAATCGACTATACACTCCGGCGAATAACCGGGGGAGGGGGGGGGGGAGGGTGTCTTTAAACAATAAACTGTTACCTAAGAAGCGGGGATGGTTGATGACCTAATGCCAGCCTCTCCTAAACCGATTCTCTGACCACCTGATTCCTAGTGGTAAACAGGCAAAAGTGAATTGCCACTTAAATTTGGTTAAAGCCGCACAAAGGATTTCGAACCTGTACCCAGACGAGAGAGTATGGAGAAATCCAGCCAAATATGGTAGTCAGGGCGCATGGTTTGCCAGCTGCATTCTTTTCCAAGTACCTCGCGGTAAGGCGGTGGCCTCTGACATACATATTCTCGTAGACAGACGGTGGACTGTTTCGTCGCTAAGTCTACGTTCACTACAGGTTGAAAGAACGATCAATATCGTTATACTTTACTGGGGTGACTGGTTCGCCTGTTGTAGATGACAACTCACAAGTACCGACTAGCTCAGGTAGCAGATGGGTAATCCACTGACGTGGCGACGGACATCTTAGCGACTGATACAACAAGACACGATGGCAGAATGTGCCCTTCAGTCTGGCAACCATTACCTCGAGGCATAGACAAGACCAATGTCAAACAGATTGCTTCTGAAATCGCGGTGACCTCCGTATAGAAGTCTAACCACAGGGAAAATACAGTTTCGTATCATGTCCTCGGTCCGAGCCCTGCATTTTCTTGTAGTTCAAGAGCCAGCGACAAAAAAGTGCATGAGCAGCGACAAAAAAGTGCATGAGTTTTGGAGAAGCTGATACTGTTAAATCAGGCAGTATTTTTACCATAGGGTACAGTCAGCTGGCCAGATTCCGGGACACCATAATGGCGCTGGCGTACTAAGAAAGGTATAATTTTAATTAGTATCCCCAAAACGTTTTGAAATAGCTGAAAATTCATCAGTAGACAGTAGATGCAATAAAGAACTCAAAACATATGGTTAGACTGCTTCATAATCGAACGCGTGGCGTCAGCATCTTCATACCATTATATTGAGGTGTCCCCGAATCCGGCCTGCTGACTGTGCTCTGGCATTTTATGGCCAAAACGATGTCTGATCTGAAAGTATTAGGTTTTCCAAAACTCTTGCACTTTTTTTGTCACTGGCTCCCTTTAGATAGTGGCTCCCCCTTCAGAGGCCTTCTATACAACATAAGGTATAAGTACGGCCGCCACAAAAGACTGACAAACAAATTTTTCTTGTTCAAAACATAAAAACTTAAATAAAAATCTTAGCATAAGCTGGATTACACGGACTTTTTGGATAGAACTGGAGTCAACATTATCGAGCGGAAAAGTCAAAATGCACATTAATATTGCAAGGTTTTGGCCCCTTTCGCGTAATTCTACTGGGCAGAAGTACTTAACATCGCTATTTAACAGCGCTTCTTCCACTCGACTCGTAAAAGCTCGGAAAAAATGGGTTAACTTAGTGAGTGCGCGACTACCGTCGGGCTAACGTACAGTACAATGAATCAAGTGTAGCTTTATTGGAAAACTATGCAAATGGCCGAATACGAGTCGGGAATATTGATTGAGCCATTAATACCGCCTTCCAGCTATTCGTTAGTAAAAGCATCCCGAAAGAGGGATAAATTGAATCAGTGGATTGGAAATATTTACTGTTTATCATAAATCAAGCTAAATACTAACTTAATATATTTTAAACACTTATTTATTGTGGTTAATACCCCAAATACTATTCATTCCAGTGCCGTAAGGGGCGTCCTATAGGTTTAATTTTACACGACTGCTATCAAAAAAGGAGTGTAATGTGTTCAAGGTTCATCTATGTATGTTTTTTGATTCTTTATTCAACCGTAACTTCTAAACGCTCAAACCGATTTAAAAGTAATTGGTATTGTTAGACTCGTTATATTATCCAGAGTGTCATAGAGTAACTTTAACTGTCTGAATATCATGTAAATAGTTGTTTAAATATACAAATATCCAAATGTCAATAAATTAACATAAATATAGAGTGTTTAGTATCAAATGAAATTAAGTACATTCCAAAAGTATATTGAATTTTGAGGAAAATATATAAACTACAAATATTTCATTAAAAAACCGTAATAAAAATTTCTAACAGTAGTCGTGTTTTTTATTTCTTTTAATATATTTACTTGTTTTAGAGCTTATAATTGTAATGCATTTGCCAAGTAGCCGAATTACTGTAGTCTATTTTACTTATATGTATTTTATTTTGCTAGAAATCCACTATTTTTTCTTCAAATGAATTTTACACCCAATCGCTTATACGAATACAATGTTATGCTATGTTGCTTAGTTAAACTATTTCTTACTATGAACTAGTCAAATCGATCAAATCAAATCGCATTTATTGTCTTCAAAAAACTTTACACAGTTGTTTAGACATTGTATATAGCCGCTTAATGTTAAAATAACTTTAAAATGTATACTAAATATTTCATTAGAGACTCACCACATAATTGAGTTATATTAGATATTTATAACTACAGATAGTCATGAAATTATAATATTAAAATTAAATGGTCCTGTAAGTAAGAATTATAATTGATTATGGGAGACAATTAGAAATAATAGTAATAATATAATAATCAATGAAATGGTACAAATGTCAAGTTAAATAAAAAAAAATCGAGATGGAAATTGTCAGTAATCTAATTATAATTCGTTAATATTATATAATTCTCTCGCAATAAGGTAGCCTTTTAATTTCGATTTAAATTGGGTGATATTTCCGTTTCTACATATACTTTTGATATTCTCAGGCAGTTTATTGTAACACGCCATTCCAACGTAATTTGGATCCCTTTTGAATAATTCCAGAGATGGACGGGGTAATGCTAAATTGTGCCTACATCTGGTGAAATGCGAGTGAATTTCTTTTTGGGTCTTCATTTTTCCTATGTTTTTTAATATTAATTTTATGCATTCAAATATGTATAGTGATGGTAGCGTTAGAATACTGAGATTTTTGAAGTGACCACGACATGATTCATTATGTTTAAGGTTTATCAATATTCTTATGGCTCGTTTTTGGAGAGAGAAAATATGTTGCCTTAAAACTACTGTACACTGTGTCCAGAAGGGAATCCCGTAACGAAGAATTGACTCGAAATAGGCAAAGTATATTATTTTGGTGTGTTTAACACTGATTAGTTTCCTTATTTGCCTTAGTAAGAAACAGGCGCTGGATAGTCTGTCGCTTAATTCCTCTCCGTGAGCATTCCACCTTAAATTTTCATCTAAAACTAAACCCAGAAATTTATGGCTTTTAATATTGGCTACTGTGTTTGCACCGATAATTAAATTTTGACTGTTTATAACCTTATTTTTTCTACAAGATAGGAAAATGGATACTGTCTTGGATGTGTTTAGAGACAGATTATTTTTCTCGAACCAGGTATTCAACAGAGCCAATTCATGGTTTAACGTTTTCACTACATTCTCTATTTTGGCATCTGCAAAGCTTATGCTGGTGTCATCTGCATACAAAGTTACATTTGAGTGAGCTACTATAGATGGGACATCATTAATATATAGAATGAAAAGGGTCGGTCCCAGGATGCTTCCCTGAGGAACACCGCTCTTCGTTTCACACTCATCGGAAATGGTTCTCTTCAATACGCCACCTGTGCAGTCGTCTAATTGTACAACTTGTTTTCTTTTTGAGAGATAGCTGCTGAACCATTTTAAGCTATTTCCTCGGATTCCATATCTGTCGAGTTTAGTTAGCAGTGTTTGATGGTCTACCATATCGAACGCTTTTGATAAATCGCAAAATACGGTACTTGAATAAAGTTTCTTGTCCATGTCATTGTACATTTTTCTCAGAACGTTGTTCAGTGCATCGATTGTACCTTTA
The DNA here is from genome assembly GCA_944548615.1 of Micropterix aruncella. Lineage (NCBI taxonomy): Eukaryota > Metazoa > Arthropoda > Insecta > Lepidoptera > Micropterigidae > Micropterix > Micropterix aruncella. The sequence goes on from OX155965.1 coordinate 17,857,875, forward strand.
TTTCTTCTGAAACCGAACTGAGATTTTGTTAGGATATTTTTGTTTTCTATGTATTTTAACAACCTTGAATTTACTATTTTTTCAAGCACTTTGGAAAAAACAGGTAGCAACGCTATTGGTCTGTAGTTGTTTATTTCAGTTTTTGGACCTTTTTTATGTATAGGAATAATTTTAGCAATTTTGAATTGATCCGGGAAAATTCCATCTCGGAGAGATATATTGAATATATAGGCTAATTTGTCAACTATAAACGGAAGTGTCAATTTTACCATGTCTATTGCGATATCGTCAATTCCTGAGGATTTTTTATTTTTCATGGAATTCACTATTTTTGTTATTTCAACAACATCAGTTGGCTGCATGAAGAAAATATGTCTGCTGTAAGGTATATTGTGCCCACCTGTTAGATTGTTCTGTGAGGTGTTTGATTGTGATATTTGACCGATTTGGGAAAAGAAAGTGTTGAACATATTCGCTACTTCTGTTTGATCTTCGACCGTATGGCCCTTTCGGTTAAGAGTAATGTTAGAGTAGCACTTTTTTCCTTTGCCCATTTTATCATTTACAAGCTGCCATAATGCTTTTGAATTATTTTTCAAATTTAATATTTCATTTCGGATTAGATTTCTTTTGGCATTCCTAACCACTCGCCTATATATTTTCTCGTATTTATTTATAAATTTCATAACAAAATCATCGCATTTAAACTTTTGTATAAAACGAAGGGACCTCAGATTCTTAGCCGAAGCTTTAATTCCCTTTGATATCCAGGATTTCTTTAGGTTAGGATTTTTTATTTTTCTTTCTTTCTCGGGAAAACTGCTGTCAAAATGAGACTTAAATTTTTCGAAGAAAAGAGTAAATATTAGATCAGCATTTTCGTTTTCGGAATTAAAAATATCGTCCCAGTCGTCACTGATAATTTTGCTGAGAAATATTTCTTTGTTTGCTTTAGAAAACAATCGGGACTTTTTATAATATACCTGATTTTTTGTGGTGTTATTAATTGAGACGAAGATACCTTCATGATCTGAGAGGCCAGTAGAAGAGATTTTTGAAGAAAGTAGGTCAGTACATAGGTTTGAGAATATGTTATCTATTAATGTGGCTGAGTGCCCTGTGATCCTTGTTGCAGTGTCTACATATGATTTTAAGCCATATATATTCAGAATACTGCACAAATTATATTTGGCTACTGAGTCAACTAGGAAGTCTATATTAATGTCCGTGCATATGACGATTTGTTTATTTTGAAATATTTCTAATAGCCGTGACAATCTTTTGAAGAATATAGTAATATTTCCGATTGGCGATCGATATAACGAAAAAATATGAATACGGCTTTGCGTCAATTTTACTCCGCAGCATTCAAAGTGGCGATCGAGGCAGAGATCAGCACACTGCAGTAATGGTTCACTACCAAGATTATTTTTGAGTTGTACCATAGTCCCCCCCATTTTAAAAATACTCCTGTGTTGGTACGCTCCAATATAAAAACCAGGTAAACTTAGTGAAATGTCTTCATTTTTCTTCCCCCAATGCTCAACCATACATATAATATTAATATTTTTATTAAGTTCTAAAAGTAGTTCCATGTCAATCAACTTATTTTTTAGACTATTTATATTCTGGTAGAAGATTGAAAGATCTCCGGAATTTAATAAAGTTTTCGAATTGTAAGAAGAGTCAGGCTTTTCATTTATAGTATCGCGTTGAACGAAAAAAATGCGACTTTTGCTGATTTGTCGGTTGGTAAGTAGAACGTCGTGTTTCGTAAATTGGAATATCTTCGTCGTAACCTGCGTTGATAGGATTAATGTGATAGTTTGATATTTTTGAATTATCATAAAAAACTGGTAGGTTTTTATTTTCAGTATAGCCTAGGTATTCCTTTCTGTATTCGGTGACCTGTATGCTGTGTATAATATTTTGACAGATTGATTCAGTGCATGGTTTATTTTGAAAAGATCCCAGGTTTTTGATGAAGGTACAGTGTTGGAATAACTTGGAATAGCACTCAAAATTACGATTTATTTCCATTTCTCTTAGGTAATTACTATGTAAAACCTCAGTAAGGTAGACGTTAGTTTTATGTGACGTTTTTAGGCTGTAAGACAGCTCAGTCAATAGTTTAAAAGGATTTTTGTCATTACTTCCTCCCAATATTACGAGATGATCTCTCGTCGTCATGTTTTGAGCGATTTTTTCAATGTCATTTGAGATGGTTTCGAAAGTGGCGTTTTCTTTTATATACCCAGTGACAGCATATGTTTTTTTTTTACCTAACAAATTCCTTAGGCCGATTGTAATACCTTTGGCCTGCTGATCTCCTATGACAATGATTTTTCTTTCTTTGTTCGATGATTGTTCATTTGCTAGAGGTTCGGACACTTTGAAATTGTTTATTATTATGTTTTCCTCGGTTTTATCAGTCTTTATATCATGTGATAAGGATTTGTTAGTATTAATAGTAATTTCATTACTTTTAACTGTATATTTTGGTAGGGATGAGGTTGTAATACTGCTAATATCTGAGGATTGCTTTTTCTCATTCGAGTTTTTCCCATTTAAAAGCGTTACAACCATATTTTTGTACTTTTGTGCTCTGTTGTCAGACTGGGTTAACTTCTCTTTCAATTGGCAGACCTCTTCGTTGAGTAGCGAAACCTCATTGTGGGCACTCTGCAACTCGAGTTCCATTAATGCTACTTTTTCGTAGATAGCAGTTTTGTCGAATGATTTGTCGTCGTAGAGTGTGAGGTTGGGAGCGCTAGAACGGCGTGTGAGATTGAACTTGCTCAAACTCGTAGTTGACAGGATAGAATCAGAGTGGCAGTCGCTGAAACTGTCGGAATTTAAATCGGTATTATTCTGTATTGCCACCGCTGACACATTTTGTGTTGTTCGGCCGCTTTTTTCATTTTTTTTTGCCGTGCTTGTGGCTTTGGGTAGATCTTCCCGATCTTTATTTTTCTTATGTTTTTTCAAGTTATCAGGGTTTTGTTTTAGCACCATCGGTTTACCGCTAGTATTTAATTTTGTTTTCGTTGTAGGCATACCTCTGGTAATTCGTTTGCTCCTCGTAAGTTTCGGAGATAGAGACATTATTCTCAATATTGTCCTAAAGAAGTAAGTGCAAAAATCTAATTTTCAAAATTATATGAATATGGTCCGTTGATGAAATTAAATTACAATATAAAGTTTTATAGTCCTATCATAGAATAGATGTGTGCATATAATCAGGAATGTCAGTTAATTAAAAATTAATTTATAAGTATGAAAATAGTTCGTTAGTAAAATAAAATAAGATATAAAATAAAGTTTCGTGGTCCTTACATAGAGTTAAAAGAGTGTGTATAGTCGGGAATCTCCAATTAATTACAAATTAAAATAAAATAAAAAAAATAATAAAAAATAAAAAATAAAAAAAAACAAATATTAAGATAGTCCGTTGATAAAATTAAATTATAAAATCATTTATCTTTACAGAGAGAAAAAAAGCGTATTTAGTCAGGAATGTTCAATTGTGGCGAGCCTCTATAACCGTGAATATAAAGATATAAACAATTGATTAATTAATTAGAAAATAAATAAATTACGTTTGTGTTTGATAATTTCTATAATAAAATCTTAATTATGTATACAATTATAATCGAGAGTTCGAGGTGTTGTAATCGAAGCTTGTAGAATTTAGAGCCGACGAATAGCTGCATAAATCGTATTGATTTCCTTGTTTTCCGACGGAATAGCGAAGTCGAAAAGTTGCGTTTACTCCCTTATGGTCGACAGATATGTGCTGATTGCGGGTAGCTCGATTCAATTTGGCGACGATTAAAAATACATATTTTTATATTACGTGACGGTGACGGTCAGTACGAAAACAATAGCGATAGTCGCCGGTATTGCCGTTTAACTCTGATTTTTATCTGAAAGCAGCCGTCATAATATACGGAGTGAACCAGTCTCTTGATTGATGAACGAAGTGAGTTGTGAACGAGATTCAATTGAACGAATCACTATTTGAAATTTTGTAGAAGTGTAGTTTTTTACTTTCCTGAGTGTTTCGTGGTGATGTCGATTTAGTGATGTTTTGTAGTGGCTGCGGATACTCCGATGCTGTAGCTATATTTTGAGGCGAATATTCGTGAGTAGATTGCACTTTTCACTCGTTGAAATAATTAAAACAAAACGGATTGCTTATCTGACTGACTTGACTGGCTTGTCAATTTCGAATGATCCTACAATAAATGTCATATTTAAAATAGTTAAATTTATTACTTCAACCTGTTGTTTACATCCTTACTAATTATATGTAATGTTGGTGATATTGATAGGGTCATTAATTGAAATGTTACAAATTATAGATTATGAATAGAGTAATCAAAAGATGATCAAACTAGAATAAATTTATCAATGGAATTTTAAAACTCAAATATTCAATTTAAATTGCCAATCGCTTCCTCAACTGTTAAATTATGCGAGACCACATTTCCACCATTAAACCCATACACCAACTAGGGTTGTCGACTACAGCGGGCGAGCCCGTCACCTCAGGAAGTTTAAACGATTAGTCGTTCTATCTCCCTGGAGTGAGCGCAGAAGACTTGAGGACAAAACTGTCCACCGTCTAGCTACGCCACAAGCCCGTAAGAGGCCAACGCCTTAACCGCGAAATAGCCAGGAGTGTTACGAGGCGGGCCTACACTCACGCCCTTACTTCCAATTGTGACCAAATTACTCCGGTTCCTCAATTGGTTACGAGTTCGAGGTCGCTTGCGCGGTCCTCTTCCTTACGAAGCGGTGAAACTGTGTTTACCGAATCTATCGCGGACCACAGCTTCCTTTGCCCGGCTGTTCACCCAGAATCGGGTAGCCGATTGTCATTTCAAGAGCAGTCGCCGTAAGGTCCGCAACCACCCCCGCTCTATAGGAAACAGTACTGCTTCCAGACTCCCCAGACTGTTAGTCAGAGTGCACAGTCGATTGGCTTACGCCGCACGGTGCGCAGACCGTCCAGGAGCGCCAGAAGGTTGATTCCCAGGGGAAACTAATCATAAGGCCAGAGTCCTGCCCAGGCTCGCACTTCATGCGTGGAGGCCGTCGGATAGGTGTCGATCCGTGAGTGTGACCAACCCTGAACAGAATGGGTCTTCGTCGCCAACTCAGCAAGGGCCCATTAACTCCCCATACACCAGAAATTATGTGATCCAGGATTCGCTGCAAAGCCCCATTTGGTTTCCGCACAACGACCGTGACCTGTGTGGATACGAATTAAGGTGGACCATTGCCTATGCGGAATATCATAACCTGGGACGTGGACACAACAAGAGTGGTCATCGTTCGGTCTCCCGTAAGGTTAGCGCAGAAGACTTAAGACGAAATACAATCCACTGTCTAGTTACGCTACCTGCCCGTCAGAGGCCAACACCTTATGGCGAGGCACCGGGAAAGGTACCCAGCGGGCAGCCTTAGCCCGAGCTGAGGGAGTTTCTAAATAAACAAAGTTTTCTATGTTTGAAAGCCATTTTCTATACTGGCACCTCAAACTGAATCCGGTCAACTAGAGCTCTCAACTACAACGGGCGAACCCGTTACCTCAGGAAGTTTTAACGATATCAGATCTTTCTGTCTGCCGTAGAGAAAGCGCGGAAGACTTGGGACGAAAAACAATCCACTGTCTAGTTACGTCACCTGCCCGTCAGAGGCCAATACCTTACTGCTCTTGAAACGATCAGGAAAGGACGCCGTGGTCCGCGGTAGATTCGGTAGACACCGTATCACCGCTTCATAAGGGAGAGGACCGCGCAAGCGACCTCAATCCTATAATCAGTCAGGAGGCAGGAGGTCTCCTGAAGGTTAATTCCAGACGGAGATATCCTTCCAAACTGGTAGTCAAGGGGCGATGCTGTTCGCTGGTTACCTGACGGGCAGGTTGTGTAACTAGACTGTGTATTGTTTTTCGTAACAAGTCTTCTGCGCTCACCTCACGGGAGACAGAACAATCTAATATCGTTAACACTTCCTGAGGTGACGGGTTCGCCCTGTGTAGTTGACAGCTCTAGTTGACCGGATTTGGTTCGAGGTGTCAGTATAGAAAATAGCTTTCAAAGATAGAACAGTTTGTGTTTAGAATCTTCTTCAGCATCTCAAATGGTAAACTATTTCCAAGTCATCTACGTATATAAATTTTCGGGCAGCTTTTTCCGGTATATCTACAGTATTCACATTAAATAAGAGAGGGGTTAAGATATACCCCTACGATATATTACATAAGTACTATATAGTACTAGATACAAGTAACATAGACTCAATTTCTAAATCATGTTTTTTCTATTCTCAATTTATACTCTCCTACCTAGTTCTGCTTAGATTGGCTTGACCGATTCTCTTTTTTATATTTATGTATTTAATTTGGTCTTAGCGGGATTCGTTACTTTTTAAAATATGCAGATGGCACTATTTAAGGTAGCATAAAAAATACCAACCTACCCTACTTTTACAACTCCGAAAATTTAATTTTCGATACATATTGATATGACACGTGTGACGCGGCGCAGACACGTGCACAATTGTATCGACGTCACTAAAATATCCCGCCATTTTTGATTGGTAGTTTTCCAGGGCATTCGCTACCCTAATAAGTCCCTCAGGGCTTTGGCATCCGCTCTAATTTATTTTGGCCCTTTAGAAATATCGATTTCGTTTCGAGATGCTATCTGTATATGGCGGAAGCAGGGTATATCGTTATTTTTATGACGTCATTGTGCGTAATGGTGTCTTAGATAGCGAATGATTGAAAGAGGAATCTTCGATGCTCAACATCTCGTCAGATATAGATACATTCAATATATAGATATACAGTACCGCTCAAAATATTTGGGCGCCCACTTTTAATGTACTGATTATATACAAATATACTGAAAAAAATCTGTTTTTACGGACATTTGAGTACTTTCCCGAAGGGCATTTATATCGCTCATTTATCAAACTTGTTAAGGCGCCTATTACCTAGTAGGCCATAATCTCTATAATAAAAAAACGGACATTATCGAAAGTTCAGGAATAAAAAAAGCGTTAAAAAATTGAGGGAATAATTTATTTATGCTATGATTGTATTTGCTAATTAAAGCTAATTTTTCCGCTGTTAGTCTAAATCAACTTTTAAAAGGAAATATCATTAGGGCTACCTAGAATAAATTGAATATTGTCTTCCAAAAATTTTATACTACCTGAACTTTAGAAATTCCTGTTGTTAAGTACACTTAAGTACATTCCCGAAGTGCTTTTATATCGCTCATAAATCAGAGTTGTCTAAGCGCATATTAACTAGTAGGCCTTAATCCTCATAATAAATGTATCGTAAATCAATAAATTACTATTTATAAGAGGGTAATTTAAAAATTCTAGGAAGAGCTTATTTATTTTATTTTTGGTAGCCCTAATTATGTTTCCTCATTTAAGTTAATTAGGCAAACAACGCCTAAATAAGCTTTAATAAGAAAATATAATTAGGCCTGCCTACTATAAAATTAACAGGAATAAATTACCAATTTATTCCTGAACTTCTATTAATGTCTGATACGGTTTTAATACAGATTATAGGTGGCAGGCGTTTAAACAAGTTTGATTTATGAGCAATATAAATACATTTTCGGGATGTACTCAAATGTGCTTAATAAGAAAATATAATTAGGGTTGCTTACTATAAAATTACCTGGAATAAATTACTCATCTGTTCCTGAACTTCTTTTAATGTTCGATACTTTTTAAATAGGGATTATAACCTACTAGATACCAGGCGTTTAAACAAGTTTGATTTATGAGCAATATAAATACGTTTTCGAGATGTACTCAAATGTGCCTTTTTTATTTCAATTATTGAACTAGCATTTGAACTACTGAAGTAACTAAATCATTTGCAGAAATTAATATTAGAAAATCGTTTAAAATTGTTAAAGTAAATCTCGTAATTTTGTTAGAATTCATAATTTTAAATTTTAATCTATTTGCTTCAAATTTCCAAAAACACATTATTTTTCTTTTATTTTTTACAGATTGCGTACTTTTCTTTAATATTTAATAGCATGCAAACTGTTTATGAAATTATTATTTTACTATTATTTTAAATAATATTAGCCTGATTATTCCTGTCCTGAATAGGCCTCAATAGTCCCATAGCACCTCCTTACCTTAAAGACCTCTTTCACCCGTTAGGAAGTCGTGGTGCTGCACTCAGGTCAAGTCAGGACAACACCATAGCAATTCCACTACATCAGTCTTCATTTTCACCAAGTCATTTACCGTCCACTCTGCTCGACTTTGGAGCCAGCTTCCGCATGCTACTCGTCATGCAACTTCGTTGCCCTGCTTAAAGGCGTTACTGAAAGAACATTTTTCTCCCTCAAAATATCAACTAAACATCAACCCCCCCCCTACCCTTTCCTTTTATTTTGTTTTTGATTGGATAGTCTAATAAGAACTTTGTAATATTTATCATTTTATATAAGTAGGTTTTTATATATCTGTAGTTCCTATGTATCTATTATTATATATATATATATATATATATATATATATATATATATATATATATATATATATATATATATATATATATATATATATATATATATATATATATATATATATATATATATATATATATATATATATATATATATATATATATATATATATATATATATATATATATATATATATATATATATATATATATATATATATATATATATATATATATATATATATATATATATATATATATATATATATATATATATATATATATATATATATATGTATATATATATATATATATATATATATATAAATTATATTTTATATGTATATATATGTATGTATGTATGGATGTTTGTATATTTATATATGTGTATATTATTTATGTATGTGAGCTGTCTTATTGTTACTTTTATTTAATATTACAAAAGTTGGCCGTAAGAAATCGCAGAATCATAAGCCCGCCGTTTGTACTAAGTTAAAATAGAATTTAAGTTTTGTTTACCAATGTAATTATTTTAAGTAATATAAAGGTATTTATTATTTTATTATCATTTTTATATACACTTTTTGTAATTTCATAATTTCCTCTAATTAATTATCTGTAAATTGAAATCAACCGATAATATTATATGACTTTTTGGAACTTCTGTAAAATTGTAATAATAATAACAGTAAAAATAATAACACGTCCAAATTATACGATCTATGTAAACAATAATTAAAAATATAATTAGTATCGTTTCCGAATTCAGCGGCAGTTTTAAAGTTACTTACGTTGAAATTCATGGAAAAACAGCGATGTAAATTCATACTTACAAATCAGAAAAGAAAAATAAATATAAGCATATACAAGTATATGTTTTAAATTTCAAATATTGCTGGTGTAATTAAGTATATAGTTATTTACTCTAAATGTAATTCCCATAGACACTCGTTAGAAAGCTAATAGATTATACACAATGTAAAATTACATACGTAAAAAATTTATTTATTCATGGATTAATTACTATAAAACATTGATTTTGCTTAAAAAAAACAGGAACCGAATGGCGAAACCTCAACGTTTTGCTCATTCGATGCTGTCACCCAACTGGGACTAGCCCGTTCTAGGATGTAGAGGACAAATTCCTCGGACATATTGTTAATATATAGGGTGAGTTTTAATTAACCGGTATCCTTAAAGGGGTGAATTAGTACGAGCAAAAAGGCAACTTCTGATCTGATAAATAAATTAAAAAGCGCTGAGCATGATGCGCCATCTAGCGGTTGGTTAAATATCGCTAATATTGTTTATAGCGTTATTTTATTTACCGCTAGATGGCGCAGCGCGCTCAAATGATTGGTAAACTTTTATTTAGCAGTCAAGTTCTTTAAATTTTTAAATAAAAAAAAACAAAAATATAAGAAAAAACTATTTTTTTTCTTTTTTTTTCTATATTTGTTTGTTATGAGTTTCTTATCTACTCCTACTGGTTCAACCCCGTGAACGATGTCAGTTAATTAAAACTTAGCCTTTATATAATTTGAATTATTTCATGTCATTGTAGGATTTGCATGCTATTTGGATAAAATCTATTTTGTAATCCTTGCTTGCCTCGTGGTCAATATGCTTACCAAATAAAAGCTGGCTTGAGTGCACGCTTATCAATTTAAAACATTTCTTTTCAGTGCAGGCTAAGTGTATAAATAACTATATACACGTAGCGTGATTATAGATGTCCTTGGCGAAGGTTCTATCGTCATAGACAATTGCACGGGTGAGCGCGTGAGTCTCAAAGCCGTAATAACAATGTCTTTGTCAGCTTGTCTCAACACGCTCCTCAGTCACGTCCTCGGCCCTCTCCAAGTACAGAACCCTCCTCCCCCCCCCCCCCCACTCCTCCCTCTCTCCCTTGCGGCTGTAACGAGTGCAGCAGAGGGTGTTCAGCGGCGGCGACAGGTGCCGTCGTCTCCTGAAATTCTTATAATCTCGCCTCCTGCGGAATGCTTCGCGGCTCCGCGAGAGAGAGAGGGGTGTTATGACAACGAGGAATAATTTTACTTTCATGTAGAAGTAATACTTACATAGTAGGTAAAATATAGAGTTTCCGCGATATACAGAATTTTTACCTACCGTGGCACGTAAGCGGGAACCGCAGCAGTAGGTTTATGTGATCGACCCCCTTTACTTAGGCGCAAGCCCCACACAACGGACGTAAGACTCGGATAGGGCGCACACGGGAAGAAACGTGTCTGCGCCTCGTCTTTTCTGTATGTTTTGCGTCGCGTCTTTTCTATACATTTTGTATGAAAGTTCTTTAAACGGACTTCGCTTTCGCCACGTGACCGTGCCTTACGTCCGTTGTGTGTGGCTTGCGACTTACCCATTTTTCAAATTGGATAACAAGCTTTAAGAGTTTAATTTATGAGAATAATCAAGTCGTTTTATTTGCAGTTGCAATCTTGGAATTTTCACTTATGTGTTTTAATGCTAACGTACTGGGGCACAAGAGGGATTTTTGCTTTCTTTCAGTTCCGTCTGCAAATTAGCTCAAATTCGAGAGCACTACACACGAATGCTAAACTACTAAAGGTTTCTTTTTTCACTTGCGCGAGCACTTACCGTAAACAGACAGTGGCGGTAGTCCTAAAGTGGTAGTCTAGTTAGTAGACTACCCAAAGTGGTAGTCGCTTGTAGTATATCGGTTGAAAGTAGGATTTAAAAAATGTTTTTTTTTCAAGGCAAAGCGAACCAAACGCTCCGCAATGCGGTAAAAAAAACTTTTCAAATAATAACGAAATCTAACGGCGAAGTACGACATTGATTGGATTGATAAATAAAAAGACAAATCTGAAAATCTAAAATCTGATTAGATATTCATGATGGAATAACTACATCTGAAGAAATTTAATACAATGCTTATAGTACGAATTAAATACTGGCCCGAAAGGGACTACGTAACCTTATGCCAGACTTCTTTGTTAGCTCAATTATTTCCAGCGATTTTGTGTATCAACATAATTTTCATACACATGTATTCAAAGTCAGTTTATGAAAATACTTCAACCTCCGTTTTGGATTAAAGTTGTTTATCCTTATCCTTTTATATAAACTGCCCAAAATGCGATGTAAGCAAAGATAAGGCACAGAACAAACTATGTGTTTGAAATCATGAAAATATCCTAAAATAACTATCTAAAAAAATAAAAATCTTGGCGATTATTTTTAACAATATCTCAGGCTAACGAATAGCTTCGTTAAAGATTCGAAACTCAGAAAATTGATCATTTCAGCTCTGCATCATCGCAATCACATATATTTCTTGTAAAAAATAAATTAGTTATACTGCTAGTTATAATCATACTAAGTCCCAAACTTTTATAAATGGAAACTCCTTCCATAACCACCAGATCGACCATAAACACCTCACAAAATCGTTGAATCTACGTTTATTTACTGTAAAACTTACTCAAAGGACTCTACTTAGTAATTCTTAAAATTACCACATTTTCTAATTGCCATTCCTTTAGTAACTTTTTGAATAAGCTTTCCACCTGAAATATTATTCTACAGCGAAACTGTTGTTTAAGTAGGTATAACATTTAGGATATTTTTAAACCGATATTTATATGCATAGCAGTTAAATTTTATTATGGTCATTTGGACATTTTAATATGGTTATGGTCATTATAATGGATTTGTAATATTATAATACAAAATTTAATATTTGTATTTACATATATATATATATATATATATATATATATATATATATATATATATATATATATATATATATATATATATATATATATATATATATATATATATATATATATATATATATATATATATATATATATATATATATATATATATATATATATATATATATATATATATATATATATATATATATATATATATATATATATATATATATATATATATATATATATATATATATATATATATATATATATATATATATATATATATATATATATATATATATATATATATATAAATATATATAAATAGATATATATATATATATATATATATATATATATGTATATATATCATTTGGACATTTTAATATGGTTATGGTCATTATAATGGATTTGTAATATTATAATACAAAATTTAATATTTGTATTTACATATATATATATATATATATATATATATATATATATATATATATATATATATATATATATATATATATATATATATATATATATATATATATATATATATATATATATATATATATATATATATATATATATATATATATATATATATATATATATATATATATATATATATATATATATATATATATATATATATATATATATACACTTTAGGGTTTTTGGTTAGTAAAAGGGATAGAGTTGAGTACCTTAGCCGAACGTTTCGGAGCCCGTGGCTCCTTCCTCAGCGGCGAGAAGAATACTGGCATCCGCTGCTGTCACCAACGGCTACCCGCTTTTCTTCTGTGGTACTGGGAGAATGGTGATTTGGCGGGATGATAATGTGAATTTAAATTAAAATGGTTTAATTTTGAATTTAAAAAAATACATATTTTTTAAAATTTTTATTAACAAAATATATTTAAAATAGTTGTAGCGCATGTGTGTTAAAAGTGTTTGAACTACATATGTGTGGGGAGGTGAGTGTGTGTGAGTATGTGTGTTGGATTGTGTGGGTGTGTGTATGCCATGAATATGTTAATTTCGTTTTGATGTGTGTTAATAATGGAACACTCAGTGTTGGACGTTTAGTCCGCACCCCTGGCAAGCTCCTAGTACCCATATATGTCCAAGTTCCCACGTTTTAAGTTTTATTTCCGGTGTATTTTCCGGGAATGCCCTAATAACTTTCACAGTGAAACACTCATCGAAGCTTTTGCCATGCGATCGCGCGTGGGTGGGGATTGGAAGATTTGATACGCCTCCTTTGGCTGAGCAACGATGATTATTCATGCGAAGATTGAGTCTATTGGTAGTTTCACCTACATAAAATGCATCACAAAATCTGCATTGTAGGTGGTAAATGCAGTTTTGCGAAGCGCAGTCCGCATGTGTGCTGATTTTGTAGACTTCAGTAGTGTTAGGGCTAGTGAACTCGGTGGCGGGAAAATGAATAGGACACGTTTTACATCGGCTCTTATTACAAGGGAAGGAGCCTGGCGGTGATGGGGTGCTGATGCTGGCGCTAGTGGCAGTGCGGGACAGAATATCACGGAGGTTGGGAGGTCTCCGGTACACGATGTTGGGTGGTGCCGATAAAAGGTTTTTAGTAAGCGGGCTGGAAGAAATAATGGGGAATAAATCTTTAAGAATGGGTCTCAATTTTTCCACCCCAGGGAAATACGTAGTACATAAGCGCAGGGATTCCATCGTTGAAGAACTTTTGGGGGCATTCTGCTGGAAGCGTCTGTGGCTCGGAATTATCTGTTTATTCAGTAATGCAGTGGGATAATCCCTTTTCAGCAGAGCTGATTCGAGCGAGTCCAGAAATTCCTTCCGACCGGAATCCTCATTGCAAATGCGATGTCCACGAATGGAAAGTGAATGGGGAATCGCGCGCTTAGTGTGTGGAGGGTGACAACTGCTGTAGTGAAGGTACAACTGGTGGTTGGTAGGTTTAATATGAACCGAAGTTTGAAAATGGCCTCCCGAAAGAGTCAGGTTCACATCGAGATACGTTACCCTATGGTCAGACACGTTCCACGTGAAATTGAGGGGAGAAAAATTATTGAGGCTTTCTAAAAAGACAGTTAACTCCTCCTTTCCGTGTGTCCACAGAAGAAAGATGTCGTCAATGTATCGCAGCCATACATATGGTTGCAGTTGCTGCGTACAGAGGAACGATTCTTCCAGACAACCCATGTACAGATTGGCGTAAGCAGGAGCCATTTTGGACCCCATCGCTACACCTTTTTTTTGGATGAAGAAATCCCCGTTGAAATTGAAGGCATTGCGGTTCAATACGAATTTTGCTAATTCGACTAAGAAACCGGTGGAGGGTGAGTGAGGCAATGGCCGCAGATCTAAATAGTGCCTTATGCCGCTCAGGCCTTCAGAATGTGGGATGCTCGTGTATATATATATATATATATATATATATATATATATATATATATATATATATATATATATATATATATATATATTATATATTTATATATATATATATATATATATATATATATATATATATATATATATATATATATATATATATATATATATATATATATATATATATATATATATATAAATATATATAAATAGATATATATATATATATATATATATATATATATATATATATATATATATATATATATATATATATATATATATATATATGTATATATATATATATATTCTCGTTAACACCTAAAGCATTCCCGAATCCGATCAAGGGAATCCTTCGTCACGATGTAAGTGGCTTTTATAATTATTTACTTTATAATCATCTTATTGATCAATTCTAAAAAGAATATATACACAAAACTATCAAATATTTCAATATATATATATATATATATATATATATATATATATATATATATATATATATATATATATATATATATATATATATATATATATATATATATATATATATATATATATATATATATATATATATATATATATATATATATATATATATATATATATATTTATATATTAATATATAAATAGATATATATATATATATATATATATATATATATATATATATATATATATATATATATATATATATATATATATATATATATATATTTATGAGTATGTCTTTACTGATTTTGATTTTATATTTCAACATGTATTTAAGTGTTATTTTTGCAAATTACTACTGTGTTGATTGACGTGCAAATGACTATTCATTAGATTTGCTATAGGTACTATTCATAATTATCGTATACTATACTATTTATTTTGTGCCATGAACATTTATTTTTTAAGATTAATTGAAAAAACATAAAAGAGATAGTTACAATATTTACATCAAACATAATTGTTACTTTTGCTGTATTCCTGAAATTACAGATGTTAAATAATTGGAATGTATTGTTATTATCGTAATAACAATACATAAATAAAACAATACATAAATAAATATTAAAAAATAATCCTGAATTGTATTATTTGACATTACGACTAGATCTGTAGATAAGTAGATATATACTCGTATTATATTTTAAACGCAGCTGGGTATACGATGTGCTACGTATCGAAATGCTAAACGCTGTAGAATGAAAGGTTCAATTCTCCCTGAGTCATTTTGCGAGACACTCGAGTTCTTCGAAATCTGAGTTTACAGCAGATTTCTCCCCATCGTGACTGGTGTTGAAAAAACAAATGGAATAATAAAAACACTTAAATGACTGTCGTCGCCACAGAGAAGAAATTAAGGTTAATAACACAGGATACTCGAGGGTCTGATGAGAAATGGAACATCCCTGCTCAAAATCTAAAGGGAATGGCTTGATAAAAGTAGCTAAAATATCACGAATTCGTTCATCAGAAATGTCGTGAGTAAATGTAGCTTTTATCACCATAGGAGACGACACCGCAAGAAGAATATAGGCGTACGAAAGCTGGAGATATCGGTTGGCGAATTTGAAACCGAAACGACAATGCACAGGACAGGCGCCAGCATGAAGACGAAATGTCGGGAGGCAGTAGTACGTGACGGAGCGATGGCCTACACCGAAATGCTGACGAGCATGCTGAAATCCGCTCATAATTGACCTTTCGGGCTGCGCGGTTACTGTCAAATCTGATTATAAATTATATAACTTAGAAGCCTATCTCAAATCGCCATAAATCTCAAATGTCCCTTCTCAAGATATAGATCTATGTAATAATATGATTTTGGGTATCGTCATTAATTAGAAGTTATCCTACATTATACTCTCAGTTGAACAAATGAGGGAGTGAGGCCATAATGCTATAAACGGTCTCTCCTTTAGTTAACATACTCGTATGCCTTTCCGACAGCGAAATTTGTTTTAACCCTTCGATGTCTGGCGGGCGTTGGTGACCTCGGTGTCAGTCATATCCACACTAAAGTATTCTTTCGTTTTGTCGTAAAAAATCAGGCCAAGCTATTTTTTCCTATATTCTATATACTATATATGCAGTACCTACTTCATTAAATGAATATCTTTTGCTATAATTGGAAAAAGTTTCTGTAATCTTGTAAACATGATTTTTTATATAATAATAACACTTTATGCTTTTTTCTTTAACGTCTAAGAAATACGGATACCTTCAAATTACACTGCAAATTTAAAACGAGCGGAAACGTTGCACTCAAAAAATATTTTAAATAGTTTTTGCTGAAAAACAAAAACTCGACTTTTTTATCGTATAGACCCGGAAACAAGATTTTTTTTAAGCTGTCCGATTTAATGAGAAAACGAATTGTAGGATTATTTTTTATCGGAATGTACGCTCTTAGTAGGGTTTGATTTTAAGGGATTTAAGGAATTTATCCTCATTTATAGTTTGTTACCTTGTCCGCACCCATCTCATTTACACAGCACTTTCAACACTCTGTCATCCATACACCAACACGATACACGACCACAAAATAATATCACTCTCTCAATCCCTAAACATACGTCAATTCAATGAAAGCTTCTTTGCAAATATTTTTCATCTGTGGAATAATAAAATAACCATCCAGCAAACATAAAAAATCAAAGACACTGGAAAGTTTTAAAGAGGCCAGCACTAAAAAAATTGCTCACTGGAGAAATTGCAATATAGCTACCAGTTCAATATATGTTATTAGTAGTGCCAATTATTTGTATTTAAATCGCTATATTTTCGTAGTTTCAGATTAAACATATACATCTAGATGTACAATATTAGAATCTTTCTGTTCACAAAATTAATTATTGTTTTTAATTGATGAACCTAAAACTGTATTTCCTATAGCCAATCATTTAGAAGATGTGAAAAAATACGTAATGTACCAACAAAAGAAAGTTATTATTATTATATTAAAAGATTATTTAAATAGATATTATTATAACAGAAGAGCTTATTACAATCTACCATAAAAAGGGACACCAGATTAAGGCATCTTGGAAAGTACTTGTACTTTTCAACTTCCAAGTTTCATCTTTAAATTTATTTGTTTGATTTTTTTTGAGTTTTTGAATCGGATTTTTGCCGCGAGATTAAAATATAAAGACCACACTGAGATAAATACTACTCTATGATACAATGAATTACGCATGTTTCAAGAGGGACTACGTTTATACAAGGAAATACGCATGTTTCAAGAGGGACTACGTTTATACAAGGAAATACGCATGTTTTAAGAGGGACTACGTTCAGAAATGATACCCTGGTGATACCAGGGTATCATTCGAGAAATGATACCCTGGTGCTTATAAAGGCCGAAAAATGACGCGATCCAAAATATTCCGAGTAAAAATGTTGTTCAATGTAACTGTTTTGACAAAGTAGTTAAAATTCGTGCTAATTCAGTGCTGCAGGGGGTGGAACAATGGCTGTATTGACGTCAGTTTATTTCACTGGAATTCAATGCATTTGTTGACTGGCATGTACGATACTTAAGGATCGTTACAGATACTATGCATACTATATATTATAAGTATTAAATAATTATTATATTTCAAGATATATAAAAAGACCTTGCATGCTTGATTAGGGTTAATGCCGACCTGGGCAGCGACGAAGAGAATGGGACAAGAATCTTGCGGAATCCTCTCAAATTGAATTTGCCCTATAAAA
Source organism: Micropterix aruncella (assembly GCA_944548615.1). Classification (NCBI taxonomy): domain Eukaryota; kingdom Metazoa; phylum Arthropoda; class Insecta; order Lepidoptera; family Micropterigidae; genus Micropterix; species Micropterix aruncella. Next base: position 17,876,199 of record OX155965.1, read on the forward strand.
GGATATTTCTCTAATGCGGCGAACGAATGTGATTCCCTCTTTGTCTGCGGGGAGCGTCGCACTATTTCTAGATTGAGAGCCCTGCCTGTTCCAATTTTATGTGGAGATATTCGACTCGATGTCGGCATTGTGAAGGTTACCCTGTATTCTACCATTTTTTATAATAAATGAGAAATTTTAAAACTTCGCGGCGTAAGTACAGAGGCACTTTTATGGCATCATACTTTAATTATAGCTGGTACAACTATACCTTATATAAATGATTATATATAATATTAGATTGCTCAACGCCATAGAGAGGCATGTTTACAACTACAGCGGGCGAACCCGTCACCCCAGTTGGGCGGTGTCGACTACAACGGGCGAAGCCGTCACCCCAGGCTGGTATAACGATATGTGATAGTTCTTTAAGCCGTGAGATGAGCGTAGAAGACTTAGACAATGGACAATCCACTATGTAACTCCACCAACTAGCCCGCCAGAGACCAACCCTTACTGCCCACACCATGTAGTTAACCCAGCGGGCAGAAGAAGCGTTCTCGCTACCAGTTATCGCCAGATTTCTTCGGCCTCCCGACTGGTGACAATTGCCAGTTATATTTCGGTTCGTTAAATTAGTAAGAATCTCTTATTTTATTATTGTTTTATTTGTTGACATCGATTGAGGAGTTTATTGATATTGCATAACTTAGTATTTTATTTTTTTATTTTATTATTCTTAAGGAAACATACAGCTGTTACAATAAATTTGTTACAAAATCATTAAGTTTCAAAAATAAAGCTAATTACATGTTTTCACTTAAACATTCATAATTTAAACACAACAATATCATATTTTTTTTAAAGAATTAACACACATAGAGAGAGGTGGGAACTGGGAAGAAAGGAGTCATACTAAGTAAATAAAATTTTGTGTAAATACACGTTCCATAATATAGTCATACATATTATTTAAAGATATTCTTGAATAAATATTATTTATAATATATTATATATTGCGATTACAATGATAAATCAATACCGTCATTAATAATTGCTTTCTTAAGAGCGAATGATGACGTATTGAATAAGTCAATATCGCCGAGCTGCGTATTACAAATTTTACATACCCTATACATGAAACAGTTTTGTGCATAATTAGTACTAGCCTGCGGAAGGAGGAATAACTCCGTTTGGCGAGTGAGTCGCGATGGTACACGGAAAAATACCATTCCAAGAAGATCAGAACAATCAAAGTAACCTGCTAATAGTTTATGGAAAAACACCACGTCTGCGAATTTTCTTCTTGATTGTAAGGATTGAAGCCCGTGAAAGGTAGCTGCTTCGTTGTAATTGGGAAAGGACACGAAGGAGCGATAATTCAAATGTTTCAGGAACACATTTTGAATACGTTCAATTCTCTTTATGTGAACATTATAGCTAGGGGACCATATTTGAGAAGCATATTCGAGGTGACTGCGGACGAAAGCGTAGTACAAGAGTAATAGAGAATTTTTAACTGCGAAATGTTTTGAAGTTCGAAGTACGAATCCTAACATAAAGTAAAGTAAAGTAAAGTAAAGTAAAAGGTATTTATTTCCAATACAACCATACAATTGTGTAGGAATGACAGTAATTAATCTTAAACTAGTTACTCAATTTAGACAAGAGATGATATACAATATATAGTTTTAAACTTACCAATTTACAAAAACATAGACTATATGATAACAGTTTACAACAAAACAATTTACGGTAAATAATATGTATTAGATTAAATGGGTAGATACGATGCTATGTATTTTCAAAATATTTTAAGAAGTCGTTATGGGCATACATGTTGATTTTAAGCAGATAGACTCGGATGGATCTCTTGAAAATATCGATGTTTTTAATTGCTTTTAATCTTTCGGGCAATTTATTGAAAAGTTTGAGGCCTAAGTATCGACTAGTCGCCTGGAACTTGGCAGTACGTGCTACGAACGGTTGGAGATACAGGGTTTTATTCCTGGTGTCATGCCGATGTACTTCCTCGTGGGATATGGCCGAGCTCTTATTGCAATAGAATTCGCAAAGAGCTTCTTGAGCAAAAATCGCATATACGGTCAATATCCCTAGTTTTTGGAAGTGTTCACGACATGACTGCCGTGGACCAATACCTACTATCGCACGTATGGCTCTTTTCTGGAGAGTGAATACACTGTTGATGTGTGCTGCATTACCCCATAAAAGAATACCATAGCGCAGGTGTGACTCAACTAGCGCGTAATAGGCCGATATTACTTCAGTTCTCTCCAAACAATTTCTGATGCGTAATAGAGCATAGCAGGCTGACGAAAGTTTTGACTTAACATGCTCTATATGTAGATTCCATGACATCTTTGCATCCAGATGTAGTCCGAGGAATTTAACTGATTCCGCAAGTTCAACCGGGTAGTTAACTTTTATAGATGATGTCTTGTTATTAAAATTTAAAATAACAGTTTTAGACATATTTAGAGACATCTTGTTCGCATTAAACCAATCATCAAGTTCACCAAGAGATGTATTGCGATTGGCAGTGAGCGTATTTATTTTATTTTTATTTTATTTATTTTTAAGGAAAACCAACAGCCATATAAAATATTAAATAACAACTTAAATAATAAATGATAGCCAATAACAGGTTCTCACATATAGAAACAGTTTAGAGAATATGGAATTGCCAGCAAAAACGCTTGGCAGGGTCCGGTACTATAAATTTAAAATACGCAAATAAAAATTAAACAAAAGGGACAAGAAGGCAAAAAAAAAACAATATCGAGAAATCGAATACAAAAAAATAATAACAATAAAGAAAAGCAGAAGAGTAGGTACTAAAAGAAGTTGTTGCTGAGGATACGTCTCGCTGATACAACACTAGTGCTGAATAGATCGATATCAACGTCGCCGCAAATCAGTTTATTGAGGTTGTTACTCGCACGCCACATATAGGTGTTTTGCATATAATTAGATGTAACAACAGGTAGCCGAATTGGGATGGTGTGTCTCGTGGATTTTACCGGGGCATTAAAAGATAGGTATGATAAAAGTTCGGTACAATCTAAAGAACCTTGGGCAATTTTTTGCAAAAAAGTGAGGTCACCGATTTCTCGCCGTTTTGCTAGTGGAAGCAGGTGGTGTTTTTTACATAATTTGACATAGTCATCTGAACTGTATTTGTCTTTGGTACGGAAACATAAGTATTTAAGGAACTTCCTTTGGATGCCCTCGATGCGATTGGAGTATTTAAAGTACATAGGGTTCCATATTTGGGATGCATATTCCAGGTTGCTATGTACCAGAGTACAGTAAAGAATTTTAAGAGTTTTAATGGATTTGAAATCTTTGGTACTGCGCATAACGAATCCAAGAGCTCTGGAAGCCTTTTTAACTATTTTGTCTACATGAGTGTCGAAGAGCAGCTTGGAGTCGTGGTACACACCGAGGTCACGAATGATAGAGTCCCTTTGTAACTTGGTACCTTTTAGGACATAGTCGTGTAATACAATATTTCGCTTTCGAGTAAAAGTGACCACACTACATTTGGATGGATTTAAATCTAAGTGGTTCCGGGTACAATAGCGCTCGAGGCGTTCAAGGTCGGCTTGAAGTAGTAGAGTGTCGGCAGGAGATAGAATCGTCTTGAAAATCTTCATATCATCGGCGAAGCTAAGAAGGTGAGAATAACGGAAACACCTGTCAATATCGTTGATAAAGATGATAAAAAGCAAAGGACCTAGTAAAGATCCTTGAGGAACACCACTTGGGATGGGGACCCAACTGGATGTGTAATTATTAATAACTACAGCCTGCGAGCGATTATGGATATAAGACGCAAACCATCTGAGAAGATTGCCACAGATGCCAGTCTTCTCCAATTTGCTTAAAAGTAAGCTGTGCTGAATCCGATCAAAGGCCTTGCTATAGTCAGTATAGACCACGTCAACTTGGTGACCTTTATTCAGCCATGCTGTTGTCAGCCATATGTTGTCAGCTTCAACTACAGCGCTAGTATCGTCTGCAAATTGGGTGACTTCACATTTAGATAGATTTGGACTCAGGTCATTTATGTAAATAATGAAAAGCAACGATCCAAGAATTGAGCCTTGGGGTACTCCAATATTGACAGTAAGTATTTCGGAAGTTGCTACGGACTCGATTAGATCTCTGCCAATATTGGCTATTTCCACTTTTTGCATTCTGTTTTGCAGATAAGTCTTTAATAGGTTATTTGCCGTACCTCGGATGCCATAATAGTCTAATTTTGCAAGTAGAAGATCGGTTTGGACGCAATCAAAGGCTCGACTGAGGTCACAAAAAATGGCAGCCGAATACCTTTTCATATTTAGACATGTATGTATTTGATTGCAACACTTCAACATTGCCTGTTGGGTCGATTTCTTTTTCATAAAACCAAATTGTGTGTTGCTCAAAATATTATTTTTCTTCAAAAACTCACGTATCCTGACTTCTATTATTTTTTCTAGAACCTTAGAGAATACGGTCAATAAAGATATGGGTCGATAGTTTTCGATATTATGTATATCACCTTTTTTAAAGACCGGTACTATTTTTGCCATTTTATAGCATTCAGGGAAGACACCATTACTTAACGACATATTAAATAATATACTGAGGGGTTTAGATAAAATATCACTGGATTTCTTTAGTATATCAACTGGAAAATTGTCTATCCCAGTGGATTTTTTATTTTTCAATGAGTTTATAAATTTGGCTATTTCCATCTCAGATGTGGGTTTCAGGAATATCGAATTATAATTTTTTTTCATTAATTTCAACTTTTCACATGCTGTTGTAATTGGGGTCTGAATTGCAGATGCCAGACTTAAAGGTTTATTGATAAAGAAGTTATTGAATACGTTGCTCAAAACCAGAGCATTTGTTTCGAGTTTTTTATTTATTTCAATGGATAATGATGCGCTAAATCCTTTTCTCAATTTTCCGGTTTCATCGTTTATAATGGACCATGCTGTTTTTACTTTATTTCGTGAGGAAAATATTTTTTGAGAGTAGAATTTTCTTTTAGCTGCGCGAATATCATTTCTTAACCTCGAATACATTTTATTGAAGAGTTTTCGATATAAAGGGTCATATTTGAACATTTTGTTTTTCAATGTGTTTCTCTTCAACCTACAGCGATATACAAGAACGGGAGTAATCCATTGCTTGTTGGTAGGTTGGAGATAAACTTTTTTCCTTATTATTGGAAATGATTTCGAAAAGCAGTCATTTATCCGATTGTGAAACCACGTATAGGCCATACTATATGCTTTTTTCGTGATGTGATCTATGTGGGAGTTATATAATAACTTAGTATCTAAAAGAACACCTTGATCCCGGATTGCATTTTTCTTGGTTATCGAGAAACCATTGACAGTATATATAAATGGTACAATATTGTTTTTCCGCGTAAAACTAACGGTAGCACATTTCGCAACATTCAGGAATAAGCGATTCGAGGCGCAATAAAGAGATAGTCTATCTAGATCATCCTGGACCAATTGACAGTCGTCAAGGGAATTAACAGGTGCGTACATTTTCATATCGTCAGCAAAAAGTAAAAAGTTACAAAATTTAAAACAGGTAGTTATGTCATTGATATAAAATGTAAATAGGAGGGGTCCTAAAAGGCTACCCTGTGGCACACCGGGGGATATACTTGTCCAGTCGGACTTAAATCCTCCAATAACCACACGCTGGCAACGATTTTGTATGTACGATGCAAACCAAGGTAGTAAATCACCATGAATTCCAACGGCTCTTAGTTTTAAGATAAGATTAGTATGGTCCACTTTGTCAAAAGCTTTGCTGAAGTCAGTATAAATAGCATCCACTTGATTGCGTTTACTCATTTGAAGCGACAGGAAACTCATAAACAAAGCAAGATTAGATACCGTAGACCTGCCAGATCTAAATCCATGCTGTTGGGGTAGAATACAATGAGTAGTTGCCGCATATAATTGATCGTAAACTATTTTTTCAAATAGCTTACTGATGACGGAGAGTTTCGAAATAGGACGATAGTTAGTAACATCAATTTTCGAACCTGATTTGTATACCGGTGTAACAAAATCTTGCTTCCGCTCGTCGGGAAAGGTGCCATAACAAACAGACCTCTTGAAAAGTAAGGTAAGCGGCAAGGCCAAAGTATGGCCGCAGCGAAATATAAACAAAGGTGGGATACCATCTGGTCCAGCACTTTAATTGAGATCGAGCTTGCTAATATACTTCTTCACCAATTCTTCCGTGATTTCAATAGACGAGATATTGCTACCATGGCATTCGATATGAGCAGAAGTACTAGGACTAGCTGAAATTGGTTCAAACACGGATTCAAAATACTTACAAAACATATTACACACTTCCTCCCCTGACGCAGAGACACTACCTAAGTACGCTACTCTTTTAGGGACAGAGTCGGACATTCATTTTTTTTAATGTACATTGCATAGCAATCCCTGTTTATAAGTTTCTGCCTGAACCTCAAGAGGGAAAATTTGTTGTAGTCAAGCGGGTTGTGAAACCGTTTAAACCTGTGATGGTATCGATACTTCTCCTTGGTAATATTTTTTAATGACGCCCTATACCAAGGGGGATATTTGGATGCCCACACCAATTTCGTTGGCACATAAAGATCAATTACCCTAGCCAGAATTCGATAGAAACCGCTTAAGGCAGAATTAATATCAGTGTTACATATAAGATATTTCCAATTAAACGCCGCAAGTTCTGCATTAATTGCGATATAGTCAGCTTTATTAAACTGTGTCACCTGCCTGCGCGAATCCTGAAGTGGTTTCATGAGATCTAAGGAATATTCTATGACGACGGCTCTGTGATACTTGTAATCCTCGGGAACTATTGGGTTGTCGCTAGCATAAACATTAAGATTTTCATTGCATAGGACCAAATCTAACGTTTTCCCCATAGTGTTGCGGATACCATTATATTGTCGAAGACCAGCCAAACACATAGCCAAACACGTATTCAATTTTGATTCTGATTTTGATTATGATTTAAATAATTTACTAGTTTGATTATTTCTTTATCAAATTTGTTAAAAATATTAGGCAAATAATATTGGGACATATTTATTTGTAGCTGCAATCTTGGACGAATAAATGACTATTTTTATATGTTTCAAAGACTAAACTTTTTGTGGTCGTCATAATAGCAGATCGATAAAACGCGTTGACAATAAAAATTAAGTCTTCAATGCTAAGGTATTCCTGTATCATATAATAGATTGATGGTCTTCCGAGGAGTTAAGCCCCAAAGAACCCGTTTGCTGCATTTTTTCCGAAACAAAACGCAGGATTGAGGTACGCCTACTTGATGATATGGCTACAACCCTAGGTTTCTTGCTGTAGACACCAAGGGTATTTGTTAAAAAATAACAGTTATTCGAAGGATTTCGTTCGTAGCCATTTTTGTTCTGATTGGCTTGGAACCAACGACTAGCAAACAAAACTTACGGGTTTATTATTAGGGTATGTTGATGACACCGCTGGATTGTTTTTTAAATAAACCTGTATTTCCCCAAACCTGGTCGGACGCCAACAATGCCTATATTCGTTTTGCGTCGTTTTACAGATCCGCGCTTAGCGCTTTCGATCACCATAAATATATAATGTATATGATTAGAAAGATTAATTATTAGGTAAGAATAGATAATTCATTAAAAAACGATATTGTTAGTAGCTTTTAGCGCAGTTTTTTACGCGAGAAGGCTGGATTTTGACCGTTTAATGTGGCTGTCAGCAGAACTAGGCCGATCGCGATCTATGGACATCAGATGGGTCATTTGCTAAGTGGTTCCGTTATCACCATACTCTATGATTGGTGTATCAGCATTAGGGAGCTAATGGGCCCTTGCTGAGTTGGCCTCGAAGACTCATTCTATTCAGGGTTGGTCACATTCACGGGTCAATACCCATCCAGCGGCCTCCACGCATGAAGTGCGAACCCGGATAGAGCTCTGGCCTTAGGGCTAGTTTCCCCTAGGAATCAATTTTCTGGCGCTCCTGGACGGTCTGCGCACTGTGCGGCGTAAGCCAATCGACAGTGCACTCTGACTAACAGTCTGGGGAGTCTGGAAGCAGTACTGTTTACTATAGAGCGGGGGTGGTTGCGGACCTTACGCCGACTGCTCTTTAAACGACCATCGGCTACCCGATCCTGCGTGAACAGCCGGGCAAAGGATGCCGTGGTCCGCGATATATTCGGTATACACCGTTTTACCTCTTCGTATGGGAGACGACCGCGCAAGCGACTTCGAACTCGTAACCAGTCGAGAGACCGGAGTAATATGGTCGCAATTGGAAGTAAGGGCGTAAGTGTAAGCCTGCTGGGTAACACACCTAGTTATCTCACGGTTGAGGCGTTGGCCTCTTACGGGCATGTGGCGGAGCTTGACGGTGGATTGTTTTGTCCAAGTCTCCTGCCTTCACTTCACGGGAGAGAGAATGACTAATCGTTAAAACTTCCTCAGGTGACGGGTTCGCCGGTTGTAGTTGACAACTCTATATGGTGTATGAGCACGTGGCGATGCCTTGTAGAATTTTGCCAAGAGATTACGTTTTATATTTATGTGAGTGAGAAAAAATAAGAAAGTGATGAAAATTTTGCGTATTATACTTTAATATTATACATTAATAACTATGAAAATTATTTTGAACCGACATCGCGACATCAAAAAAAAGAGGATGTATTTTTTTTAAATATTTGTTACCTCAAACTCCGTCATTTACGTCCTATTTAGAACATTCTTTTCTTATTTGAAAGGATATACCTTAGATTGATCCCATTTTTATCAAAATCCTGTTCTGATGATGGAATCCAAAAGGAATTGAGGGAACACCTCAAATACTCATATTATCATATGAAGTTGAAAATGTACATATTGGTTCAGCTCCGATGACAATGCATTTTTTATGGTAAGCATGATCTGTTTCTATACCCAGGGTTGTTTCCCGAAGTGAGGACTCCTCAACGGTCAATAACACAGAAATGAAATTTTGAATATGCATTCAATTACGACAGACCGTTTTAAATTTTACCAAGACAGGACTGCGGCACCCAGGGTTGGCTTCCAACGAGGGAATTTCTTAACGGTCAACAGCACAGACACGAAATTTTGTATACACATTCAATTATGATAGACTGTTCTAAGTTTTACCATGCTGTTGCACTAATAAAACTAATTTTCGTCGGTTTTCTTTTATAAAAAAATGCATTATCGCGTGTCTGATGTTTGCTTTGAATATGTATTTTAATTTATTACTCCATACTTGACTAAACAAGATAGTCATGAGAAGGCAATTTATTTAAGAGAAAAGCTAGCTCTGGTGTTACATTTTTTTGTAGTTTTGTACATTACATATTCTTTTATATATAAATATTTTTGATCTTCAGCGGGTAAGCCGTCTCTTTTTGTGCGTCCTTCTCCATCGCTGCCAAAATTAATACTGACACGATAAATAACGACATAAGACCAGACGATCGATATATACCTATCGCGCGATACTTGATTGAGATCTTAGATTTCTGGGTTGCTATAAATTACGGATACACCATATTACACGCTCGATTAATATAATTACCCTGGATCGCGATAAATAACGAGCGAGTAGCATTCGCCTATGAAGGGAGCGATCTCGATAAAAACTTCGCCACAAACGCATCTCAGGCCCTTTTTCCGCGATTTTCGTACACGCAACCCGATTTTCATGCACCGCATCAGCGCGCTTCAACCGCATCATTACGCCAATCATAAATCACATCTGTAGGAGGAAGAAGAACGTACCACGGCAGACGTACACTTCAGTTTGTCAATTGCTGCCAGAATCGCGCCATCTCAGGACGTAATAATTTAACGACCGTTGCTATATTGACACCTTGAAATGAGTCAAAATGGCTTGAGGGGACGGAACAAATCTACTGATCCAGTTCCGCAAAGCTTAACTGAGGCCGTCCTCAAAGAGCGAGGGCACCGGTAAGGCAGTGGGGCTCCCTCGCTCTGTTTACCATTTTCGGATGGATTACTCCTTCCATTACTAGACTGGTCGCAGTCCAAAGTCGTATTTGTGAACGTGTTTCGTCGTGAACTCGAGGCGCCCTTTGCTTGCCTTATTTACTATATACTATATACTAATATTATAAAAAGGTAAAGTTTGTGAGTTTGTGAGGTTGTAGGGAGTAATCTCTGGATCTACTGAACCGATTTAAAAAATTCTTTTACCGATAAAAAGCCATGGTATTTGTGAGTGAGGCTATATATTAATCTGAACAATGAAAAGACTTTTTCGTGGTAGTCGGATTTGCAAAGTAAGTCGGAGAAAAAACGGTCGAATGGAAACGTTTCTTACGAACGCTGCCTTAACGATGAGAGATATATGATTGCGTTTTAGAGAAGGGTTGTAGATCGTGATATTGCCTACAAAAAAGTAAGCGATGGCATATGTCTAACTTTTATATTTAAGTCAAAAAAAGTAGTTTTTGTATAAAAAAAATAATTTAAATCGTTAGGTCATGTTTATTGGTCATATTACCAATTATGAATTTTTATCAAAATAAGTAAATTTATCGTCACAAGTGTTTAAAACAAAAGACTTTTCCCTTTTTCTGCATATAATTTCCCTTTTACTGCATAAATGGTTTAAGAGATAATACGACATAGGTATGGAACCGCGACCGTATCTCAGGTTGGAACTTCTGTAAGACAATATATTTTGTTACCAAATAATAACATTAATATAGTATACAGAGGTTTTGAACAATTAAAATAAACATAATTTATTTAATCATAATCATTTCATTCACTCATTTGAAACCCGGTAATATAGCCAATTTGGCATGCAAATACATACATATATATACAGTAAAAATATAACCCTCCTTTTGGCAGTCAGGAAATAATTCATAGCACTCAGTAATAACCGAACCACACTCACAATTTCATCATAGTTTACCGCCCAACGAAGTGGACACGGGTCAGCTAGTTTAATATAATCGGGTGTATAACGGGTTATTTAATGAGTCCTCTTATTTTCAACGAGGAGGAAAAGTATTTTGAACGCGCTTTTTTTCGAGATGAAGATGGAAATATCCATTCTGACCCCCCCCCCCCCCGCTTGTTGTTGAGCCCTGCAGTGACGCAGTTGATCTCTCCCTGAGACGATTAAGACCATTTCCAGATAGAAGTCTGTATGTGTGTCTGTATGTGTGTGTATTCCTACACGACAGCGCCCAAACGCTTAATCCGATTGAACTGAAATTTGGAATGCAGGAATTATTTGATCACACTTCAAACTCGAAAGTTTTGACTTAAAGAGTTGAAATTTGTTACACAGATGTCAGATCCCAAAGTCTATCAGTATATATGCGTAAACGATTAAATCGAAAGTATTTAATGCATTGCATTCTCTTTATTCGCACTTGTCGCCGACGAACGATTGACCCTTGATATATTCACCGTGCGTTTTGAGTTCCTCTTGTGAGAAATTGATATCACGCTCAAATCTTTCCTTAAGCCCTTGGCTACTTGCCGGGAAAATTTTAGGGTGACAAACCCGTTTGGAATGACAAACCCGTTGGCTCCCTCTGCACAGAAGGCAGCCGTAAGATCTGACCGCAATAATAAAAAAAAACACTTTTCACTTGCTCATCAAACTCTCCGGACTCACCATTCTATATGTAATAAAGGATCATGCCTAAAAGTAGCACTTGGTAATATTCATGAAACGTTTATCTCTCAATGAAAATGTGCGATCTTTCCTCATCTTTCCACCCGCTTGTGTTTAAACTCTCCGAGAATAACTTTTCCCGCCAAATATTGAAAAACACGTCGCTTCCGGCACCCGTCATCCGGTTACAAGGGTTGATGTGACAGGAAGTGCGGCAGGTGGCGTCTGGTAAAGCGATAACTAAGACATGACGAGAAATACGTGCTCGGTGCTACCACAGTATTATAAGGTTACAGTAAGCCATCTCGCGTTTGTGACAGAGCAATCATGCGGCGCAGTGTAAGGCGAGAGGAGAGAGGAGGTACAGCGTTCCCGTTTGCTATACTACATTCGGTATGCAAACGGGTACGCTCGGCAGGGCTGTGTAGCGAATTGTAATTTAGATATTTAAATATTATTCAAGTTTATTGCTGTAATTTAACAATAATATCGCCGTTATGCGTATTACTTGTGCGTTATGCAGATTCAATTCATCAATATATCTCAAATTAAAAAAAAGTTTAAAACGAATCGCTGTATAGGAAATTCTATATTCCTCGTTAAAGCTCAATATAGTTCATATGTAGAAGACGAATAACGGAACTTTTTATTGGTGTATGAAACTTTTGCCGTATTGGGATGATTTTATTTTTCTCCGCGAGTCGTTCCAATAAATGGGATGTCACTTGCCTGGTGAGGAAGAGGAAGGTATCCCTATATTAATTTCCTTATTGGTTAAAAGTAGACCTGCCATGTTTTGGACCATGTTAGTTCTTTCAGCGAAGGGTTTCAATAATGTGTTCCAGAATAATACACTATCTACCTACCAATATCTTCGTTTAAAACCCAGAAAAATACATTCGAACATATTTAATTATTTATTTAATATGTATTTATTGTTTGCAGTAAATTACAAATACTAATTAGGTGCATGATAAATTATTTACAAAACCTACCCATAGAAAACTAATTTAATCTTCCATGACATTGCAATGCTTGCGTGAACAACTTATAATAGAAATCACATGTGTAACATAACACAAGTGCCTACTTTGTAACGATGGTTTTGGAAATCTTGTTTGTAATAGTCGCCAATACCCTCGATATTGTTAAGTAATATATTGATACAACACATAATAACGGTTACTGGGAAGTCAATGTCAAAATAACATTTTTTGTTTCTTCTATTTTAAAAATTTACTCTAAATATGACCTTTTAGTTATTGACTGAGTGACAGAAATATATAATAAATAAATATTGTTGAGTTTTAAAAGAAAATACAGTTGATTCCCTGTAACCCTTTATATGGTAAAAAAATATAAGCACAGAATACAATACAATACAATCCAATCAACTACTCCAGTAGATAGGCATTCCTACACTTGAACGCGTCACAAAATTAAATGCAAAAAATTTAATAATTAAAAACATAACTATCATGATAGTTGTCATGGCTGTAATATTACATTCAATATTACCTACATACAAATAATCAAAATATACTCATGTGATTTAAGAGTCAGGGAGAAAAATTAATTCAACAAATACACTTTGGGCCGAAATGGCACAATGCGTCGCTATGAATCGGCGATCGGCGTTGTGTTGCTCAAATAGTTACTTATTGTAAGAGTGATAACCCGAAGAGCCAGGCTGCGGCAGCCAAGCTGACATATGATGACTCATTGTAGCCCGCGCACTAGGCAGTCGAGAATTCCTGGCTGTGGCAGCCAACAGAATGTACAAATAGAGTTGTCAACTACAACGAGCGAACCCGTCACCTCAGGAAGTTTTAACGATTGTTCGTTCTATCTCCCATGAAGTGAGCGAAAAAGACTTTGACAAAAAAGTCCACCGTCAAGCTCCGCCACATGCCCGTAAGTGGCAAACGTCTTATCCGCGAGATAATCAGGTATGTTACCCAGCGGGCTCACACTCACACCCTTACTTCCAATTGCGACCAGATTACTCCGGTCTCTCGATTGGTTACGAGTTCGAGGTCGCTTGCGCGGTCCTCTCCCTTACGAAGCGGTGAAACGGTGTAAACCGAATCTATCGCGGACCACGGCATCCTTTGCCCGGCTATTCACCTAGGATCGGGTAGCCGATAATCGTTTCAAGAGCAGTCGCCGCAACCACCCCCGCTCTATAAGAAACAGTACTGCTTCCAGACTCCCCCGACTGTTAGTCAGAGTGCACAGTCGATTGGCTTACGCCGCACGGTGCGCAGACCGTCCAGGAGCGCCAGAAAGTTGACTCCTAGGGGAAACTAGCCCTAAGGCCAGAGTCCTGCCCAGGCTCGCACTTCATGCGTGGAGGCCTCCGGATGGGTGTTGACCCGTGAGTGTGACCAACCCTGAACAGAATAGGTCTTCGTGGCCAACTTAGCAAGGGCCCATTAGCTCCCAACAGAATGTGCAGTGCATTCGTGCACTGCACATTCTGTTGAGATAGCCAACTGGCTTCCGCAGCCAGAGCGCGACAAGGCGGATGTATAGAATGTGACGACTGCCCTCAGTCCCCGCACATTTGTTGAAGCAGCTAGACAAATTTTTCATACGCGGCCACCTCGTATGACTCACGGTCACGACTGGTTGCGTGGGCTGGCTGCTTATACTGGCTGCTCAAATTTTTTGGCTGTAGCAGCCCAGTGCGCGGACGCCCTAACACAGTTAGATGACGAAAGCGGCGAAACAGTGGAGCAACAAAGGAGCCGAACAACTGTAGCAATTATTAAACTGTGGTGCTACCTGCCAAAAGTAGACAATTTTAGCGCTCAACACGATGCCGACGCCGGGCAGCCGGAAATATCAAGAAAAGCCAGCGACCGACTTCCGATCAAGACCGCGTTTACAGTCACACCGACATATATAACGGAAGTAAGGTAACGTGCGATTGCTGGATATAGATCGGTCGTCAGCCATCAATTTTCATTTTAAATATTTATATTTATCCTGATGCAGTATCTCAATAACCGATTTATTTTTATTTTTCTTCCATTCCTTTATTAAATTGTTCATTCAACTCCGAAGAGGCCCCCTACTTCATTATGGTCATTTTATTTATAATCGGTTATTGAGGTTTTGTATACTGACTGATTTTTAACACAAAATATATTAATATATCTATCTACCTATATATTTATGTGTTATTATTAAATAATAAAATTTTGTCTAACCTTTTTCATATCTTAGTCTTTAATATGGTGAGTGTTGACTTAAGGTAATTATTATTTTTTAAATTACAAGTTAAAACTTATTGTTATTAGTTAGCAAGTCAATTTCAGATGATTGAGACAAAGTACAAATGTAGTTTTTTGTGATCGCCGTTCCCCTGTGATTTAAAAAAAAGGAAAAGTATATTAGTATTACGGACGTCAGGGCATTTCTTTCACGGGGGATTCTGCTCATCAAACTAAACAAGAAAATTGAAAAGAAATATTTTCTGCCATCTTTTTCTCCTTACAAATCTTTAATTGATTACAGAAATAAAAAACAGGTAAATACAACAATAAAAATAGTATGAAGCAGAATGTAAGTATTTCTAATTATAACTATTATTTTCTCAAAAAAATAAATACGTCGTGTTACAAGTGTGTGAATAGAGATAGACTTAATTTCAAGTGCAGTCTTGCAGTCGCTCTTGCGCGCCGAGCTCACCCCCTGCCCCCCCCCCCCCCGCCACCACCGTTATAATCTATGCAGTGACGGCAGCGGTATGCGGCCTACCCGCAGAACAACGGACTGGCAGCTATTTCAGTCTACCCCAGAGGCGGTACGGCGGCCGAAACGTCGGGTGTTATAAATTTCATGAGGTAAATTCGTTTTTTATCTTTTTTATATAATTTATATTTTCTGCAAAAAAAGCGAAATGAACAATTAAAGTGGTTCTTCTAACTATCTTTACTGCGTTCAATAGCGTTTAATACCAAAATAATACCAAAATAATAACAAATAACTACGAGTAGTAAGGCATTTGTAAATCTTGTATTTCGTGAGTGTGTAAAGCCACTGCACATCGTCTGGTCAAAGTTTTATTAAAACTTGAAGCCTGTGAAGTAACGACTACTCATCACGGGCGGCTGTTTGCCCGGGCGTCCGCCCCTGGAGAAAACTCAAGGATAACTTTGTGAAAATTTTCATTTCGTCGGTAAATCTCGCGGCTAGCACGGGAAACAATAACCCCGTCGCAAACACTTGAGATGCACCAACTTGGAATAATGTATGATGGAGAAGCGGCCGGCGATGGGGGAGAAGGTTTATCATGTGAGACTCTCTGGCCTTTGTTTATGGTTTAGTTAGACTGTATCAGCCGAAAACCATAGATTTTAGATTGAATATGGTTAGAAAATGTATGCAATATGAGACATTCTTCTAATGTCTCATATCGCAGTGGCTGTAAAGACGGTAATAAAGAAAAAAACATATTTAAGAATGCATTTAAAAATGCATATTTTTAATCTGAAACAATTAGAAGAAGGTGACCAAATTTGATTACGTAACCAGGACGGCACCCCCCCCCCACCCCTACGTAATCAAGTGTAAGCCTTAGCTCCAAACCCCCCTCCCCTCTCTCCCTCGGTGATTACGTAATATGTAGACGCCCCCTTACAGCATTGAGCAATCTAATATACTATCTATACTGGGTGTTATTACTGCACGGGCATTTTTTTCTGTGGGTGAATCAGAACAACGTAGTAAGCAACTTCTGATAAAAAGTTTTTTTTTATTTGAAAATTTGAAGAAATTGACTGTTAATTAAAGGTTTGAGAAGAGTTTGAACGCGCTGCGCCATCTAGCCGTAGGTAATAAGTCGTAAATAAACAATATCAGCGACATTTTATCAACCGCTAGATAGCGCATCGTGATTATAGCTTTCATACTATTTAAAAATAAAATTAAAAAAACAAATTTTCAAATAAAAAAAAAACAAAAAAAATATTTTTCGTTTTTTTTTTTTAATCAAAAGTTGCTTATTTCGTTGTATTGATTTATCAAAAAAAAATGCTCGTGCGGTAATAACACCCCGTATAATCAATGGTAAAAACGAAGAATGTATTTCTAGAATCCCCCGTGGATGACAAGTCACCTGAATATATGTATGTCCCGTTTCAGCGCGCAGCCGCCTGTCAATGCCGAACGCGAAAACACCATCAGTCGAAGTCGTCGGCAGCTGAAGGCAGGGACTAAAAAAACCAATAAGTCAGCTGAGCGTCTCGTTCGTCGCCCCGCGTCGAATTCATCTTCTGACACGACGTCGGAGTTTTCATATTTTAAAATGCGGCTGATGACAGCCGCCGAACAGGGAGAATCCACTCATATTCGCAGCGTTGGCCCATATAAATGGGCCAACACGCGAGAAAGAATTTTTATTCCATTCTCCCTCATATTATGGCGATAGGGAAAAGAAATAGGATCAATACAAATGAATTCAGACGCTTTTATGTATAGGTTTTGTGAGTTAAAAAAACTTTTTAGCGACTAATCATAACTACATATAATGGTAATAGTATAGCATTAAAATCACTAGCCATCTAGAGTCTCATAAGACTAAATTTTATCTTACTTTTACCGCAAAACATGTTACCCGTTAAGTTAAGGTTAGCTGTAAGATATTGCTTATTGCTTCAATGCAATTATCTCGCCGATTTATCACGAGTAAATGAACTTAACAGAAACAAAGCTTCTAAAGAGCGTATATATTTTTTACCTATATTGGTACGGTTGGCGCAAGAGGATAAAATTAAATATACAAAACGTTTATCATTTTTTTATTATATGTTTACCTACGATAGAATATTGTTTACTTACTTAATCTATTTTTTTTTTTTGTAATTTTAACGAGTTAAATAGTCAGGTATCTATTCTGTACAATTTATTGGAAAAAAAAACAAATTAATACAATTTACGATCTACCAAAACGTTTTTTGCACCACCCGGGTTGATGTTTATTATTAGTTTCTGTGCCACCTCTGCAGGGTAAATTTTAGTTTTTGTACAGGCTCCCTAACCAATGATTCCATAGCTTAGAATACTTTGGCACAAGGCATAGAGTACGTAGTTTTTAATGTCTTCGAATCTAAAATATTTCTTATATCTCTAAATAAGAAAGCCAGACTCCTGACTCTGGTAGAAACTAGGTCTATTGGGTCAGCCCATTCGAGGTGATTATCCACAATTATGCCTAAATACTTCAACGATAGTGCGTTATGCAATGGCACACATTACAAAGTTTGCATTGATGTATTGTTATGGTGTTTGTTGCAAATGGCTGCCCTCTCTTATATATACTGAAAGCTAAATATTTAGTTTTATCAAGGTTAAGCGTGAGTAAGAAGACATCAAGCCCGTAAAGCATCTGCATTTGCCTTAGTAAATACACGCTGCCAGCTACTATCATTGAAAATTATTACTATCACGAAGAGTCGTCTACGAAGGAAATAGCTTTAGTTACTCGGTGTTAGATTGTAAAGATCATATATATATATATATATATATATATATATATATATATATATATATATATATATATATATATATATATATATATATATATATATATATATATATATATATATATATATATATATATATATATATATATATATATTGATAAGGTTTGTAAAGAAATCCGTTTATAGGATGTTTTTATTTAAAATAAAATTAGTAAAAGCTACTTAAAAAGTAGCGAAGGAAATCCCAGCTTGTATTGGGAAATGCTTATGTTTGAATGAGATATACTTACGGATGTGCACGACTTTCGACGGTGCAATGTAAGTTTAAAGGTCCTTTTGCAGTCGACTAACGATCACTATTCATCCATATATCTCATAAATAGGGCTTATCCTTATGCAACACAAAATGCCTTCAATTGAGACGAATTAAGCGAAAAAATAAAAAATTTAACTATTGATCACTTCGGCAAAGCCGTTTTCCAAATGAAAGTGACATTACGAAATAATTCAAATTTCGAATGCTACCAACATTTAAAATATGATACAATTGGCTGAGTTTGTTATCAACGAGCCATTAAATCGAAATAAAAATAAAAAAACCTCCATATGCTCAATGAAATGAAAGAAGAAACTTCAATCTTAATTTCTGGCAGAGGAGTTTATAAAAAAGATTGTATAATGTTATCAAAATAGGGTAAACCTATATAAAATTGTATAATATTAAAAAATTGTAAAGAAATATTGTAGAAAACAGTATAATATTTTTATATTTGATAAGGTTTGTAAAGAAATCCGTTTATAGGATGTTTTTATTTAAAATAAAATTAGTAAAAGCTACTTAAAAAGTAGCGAAGGAAATCCCAGCTTGTATTGGGAAATGCTTATGTTTGAATGAGATATACTTACGGATGTGCACGACTTTCGACGGTGCAATGTAAGTTTAAAGGTCCTTTTGCAGTCGACTAACGATCACTATTCATCCATATATCTCATAAATAGGGCTTATCCTTATGCAACACAAAATGCCTTCAATTGAGACGAATTAAGCGAAAAAATAAAAAATTTAACTATTGATCACTTCGGCAAAGCCGTTTTCCAAATGAAAGTGACATTACGAAATAATTCAAATTTCGAATGCTACCAACATTTAAAATATGATACAATTGGCTGAGTTTGTTATCAACGAGCCATTAAATCGAAATAAAAATAAAAAAACCTCCATATGCTCAATGAAATGAAAGAAGAAACTTCAATCTTAATTTCTGGCAGAGGAGTTTATAAAAAAGATTGTATAATGTTATCAAAATAGGGTAAACCTATATAAAATTGTATAATATTAAAAAATTGTAAAGAAATATTGTAGAAAACAGTATAATATTTTTATATTTGATAAGGTTTGTAAAGAAATCCGTTTATAGGATGTTTTTATTTAAAATAAAATTAGTAAAAGCTACTTAAAAAGTAGCGAAGGAAATCCCAGCTTGTATTGGGAAATGCTTATGTTTGAATGAGATATACTTACGGATGTGCACGACTTTCGACGGTGCAATGTAAGTTTAAAGGTCCTTTTGCAGTCGACTAACGATCACTATTCATCCATATATCTCATAAATAGGGCTTATCCTTATGCAACACAAAATGCCTTCAATTGAGACGAATTAAGCGAAAAAATAAAAAATTTAACTATTGATCACTTCGGCAAAGCCGTTTTCCAAATGAAAGTGACATTACGAAATAATTCAAATTTCGAATGCTACCAACATTTAAAATATGATACAATTGGCTGAGTTTGTTATCAACGAGCCATTAAATCGAAATAAAAATAAAAAAACCTCCATATGCTCAATGAAATGAAAGAAGAAACTTCAATCTTAATTTCTGGCAGAGGAGTTTATAAAAAAGATTGTATAATGTTATCAAAATAGGGTAAACCTATATAAAATTGTATAATATTAAAAAATTGTAAAGAAATATTGTAGAAAACAGTATAATATTTTTATATTTGATAAGGTTTGTAAAGAAATCCGTTTATAGGATGTTTTTATTTAAAATAAAATTAGTAAAAGCTACTTAAAAAGTAGCGAAGGAAATCCCAGCTTGTATTGGGAAATGCTTATGTTTGAATGAGATATACTTACGGATGTGCACGACTTTCGACGGTGCAATGTAAGTTTAAAGGTCCTTTTGCAGTCGACTAACGATCACTATTCATCCATATATCTCATAAATAGGGCTTATCCTTATGCAACACAAAATGCCTTCAATTGAGACGAATTAAGCGAAAAAATAAAAAATTTAACTATTGATCACTTCGGCAAAGCCGTTTTCCAAATGAAAGTGACATTACGAAATAATTCAAATTTCGAATGCTACCAACATTTAAAATATGATACAATTGGCTGAGTTTGTTATCAACGAGCCATTAAATCGAAATAAAAATAAAAAAACCTCCATATGCTCAATGAAATGAAAGAAGAAACTTCAATCTTAATTTCTGGCAGAGGAGTTTATAAAAAAGATTGTATAATGTTATCAAAATAGGGTAAACCTATATAAAATTGTATAATATTAAAAAATTGTAAAGAAATATTGTAGAAAACAGTATAATATTTTTATATTTGATAAGGTTTGTAAAGAAATCCGTTTATAGGATGTTTTTATTTAAAATAAAATTAGTAAAAGCTACTTAAAAAGTAGCGAAGGAAATCCCAGCTTGTATTGGGAAATGCTTATGTTTGAATGAGATATACTTACGGATGTGCACGACTTTCGACGGTGCAATGTAAGTTTAAAGGTCCTTTTGCAGTCGACTAACGATCACTATTCATCCATATATCTCATAAATAGGGCTTATCCTTATGCAACACAAAATGCCTTCAATTGAGACGAATTAAGCGAAAAAATAAAAAATTTAACTATTGATCACTTCGGCAAAGCCGTTTTCCAAATGAAAGTGACATTACGAAATAATTCAAATTTCGAATGCTACCAACATTTAAAATATGATACAATTGGCTGAGTTTGTTATCAACGAGCCATTAAATCGAAATAAAAATAAAAAAACCTCCATATGCTCAATGAAATGAAAGAAGAAACTTCAATCTTAATTTCTGGCAGAGGAGTTTATAAAAAAGATTGTATAATGTTATCAAAATAGGGTAAACCTATATAAAATTGTATAATATTAAAAAATTGTAAAGAAATATTGTAGAAAACAGTATAATATTTTTATATTTGATAAGGTTTGTAAAGAAATCCGTTTATAGGATGTTTTTATTTAAAATAAAATTAGTAAAAGCTACTTAAAAAGTAGCGAAGGAAATCCCAGCTTGTATTGGGAAATGCTTATGTTTGAATGAGATATACTTACGGATGTGCACGACTTTCGACGGTGCAATGTAAGTTTAAAGGTCCTTTTGCAGTCGACTAACGATCACTATTCATCCATATATCTCATAAATAGGGCTTATCCTTATGCAACACAAAATGCCTTCAATTGAGACGAATTAAGCGAAAAAATAAAAAATTTAACTATTGATCACTTCGGCAAAGCCGTTTTCCAAATGAAAGTGACATTACGAAATAATTCAAATTTCGAATGCTACCAACATTTAAAATATGATACAATTGGCTGAGTTTAATTAAAACTTAATTCGTCTCAATTGAAGGCATTTTGTGTTGCATAAGGATAAGCCCTATTTATGAGATATATGGATGAATAGTGATCGTTAGTCGACTGCAAAAGGACCTTTAAACTTACATTGCACCGTCGAAAGTCGTGCACATCCGTAAGTATATCTCATTCAAACATAAGCATTTCCCAATACAAGCTGGGATTTCCTTCGCTACTTTTTAAGTAGCTTTTACTAATTTTATTTTAAATAAAAACATCCTATATATATATATATATATATATATATATATATATATATATATATATATATATATATATATATATATATATATATATATATATATATATATATATATATTATTTTTTCAAATTGAAATTATGTTTATCACTAAATAAATGAAATGATAAAATAATGAAAGGGCACTTATCTGGTCTGTGGTGACCAGGAGTGACTCCACGCCTTTTTCGTTTTCTCTTCTCTCAGTATTTGCGGTTTCCTACTGTGGTATTCGAACCTTTCTACTTTATCCTACAGCGGCGACACAACAATGCGAAAGACGAGAATGAATGCTGGAAAATAATAGGCGATTAGTGTTTCTTAAATATTAATGATTTTTATAAAATGTATATCAATATTTCGGCTCAGCCGTCGTCAAGATATATGACATTTCTGAAATCGAACAATTCGTTGAAAATTTAAATTCAAGGAATCGAACAAAAAGAAATGGATTAATAATATTTTACACGATTTAGTTAAGGTACCATAACCAACCGTGCAAAACGTTATTTTAAAATGAATGATTATAAATTAAAAGAAAAAGCATTTGATGATTATGATAATATGATAAACCTTATTAATTTTGCCTGTTGAGGCCGGAACCTTTGCAAGCGCCTAAAATATAAATATAAGCCAATTCCCAAGATTTGACGTCCCTTTCTTTTGCATTATCCCCAAGGCATTTTATTATTTTAACTTTAAAACATTGATCAAAAGATAAATTATGCGCCCTGGCATGCAAAGATATTGGGAGTTGGCTTTCATTTCCTACACTAGCCCTATGATTATTTAGTCTAATATTAAGTGGTGTTGTTGTTTCACCGATATAAAAGGCATCACAAGTCCTGCACAGAAGTTGATATACTATATTTTTTGAAATACAACTGCAATATAATATATATATATATATATATATATATATATATATATATATATATATATATATATATATATATATATATATATATATATATATATATATATATATATATATATATATATATATATATATATATATATATATATATATATATATATATATATATATATATATATATATATATATATATATATATATATATATATATATATATATATATATATATATATATATATATATATATATATATATATATATATATATATATATATATATATATATATATATATATATATATATATATATATATATATATATATATATATATATATATATATATATATATATATATATATATATATATATATATATATATATATATATATATATATATATATATATATATATATATATATATATATATATATATATATATATATATATATATATATATATATATATATATATATATATATATATATATATATATATATATATATATATATATATATATATATATATAAATACAAACGGAGCTGCCATGGAATTCACCGACCGGAGTCGGGCCCATCATAATACTATTTTTTTACACTTCTGGGGGGTGAGCAGTGGATTCCGGACTTACGAACCGGCTGTGGTAGGTTTAGGACAGCTGTCTTGCCACATGTGAGCGTTCACCTTGCCACCCATTCACTCCCCCTTCGAAGCCATAGAATTTGAGATGCGCAAATCGCAGTTTTAGATAATTTTTCTAAGAAAGAGTTGATTATTTTTCTGGAAAGGCCAAGATCTTTAAAGAGGTGAAATAGAGATTTAGCTGGCAGGCCACGAGCGCCAACTTCCACCGCGTGAAGGTGAACAGTGAAGCCGTTCCGGGTTACGGCATTTGCGAGATCATGGTATTTATTTAATTTGTACTCGTGGTCTTTTGGGATATTTGATTCCCATGGAACAGTTAATTCTACGATAAGAGCCACCTTCCGAGATAGAGAGTAAAGAGTTATATCTGGACGGAGGGCTGTGCATCCGAGACTTTCAGGGAATTTATACTGCTTAGAGACCGAATCAACCTCCAGAATCCAATCTGTAGCTTTCTCGATTATTGAGAAAGGTTTTGTAGTTAAATGTTTTTTGCCTTTAGAGCCATCCCGCACAAACTGTATTGGGGGTTTGGAGGATACTGTCAAACCCTTGTTGGCACGAGCCACTGAGAGACTAATTACCTCGCGAAT
Organism: Micropterix aruncella; assembly: GCA_944548615.1. Classification (NCBI taxonomy): domain Eukaryota; kingdom Metazoa; phylum Arthropoda; class Insecta; order Lepidoptera; family Micropterigidae; genus Micropterix; species Micropterix aruncella. The sequence goes on from OX155965.1 coordinate 17,900,418, forward strand.
AACAGCGAGAACTTTGTCATGGCGGTAAGTGTACCGTCCTTGATCTAAGGCCACCTTGCAGCCAGCTAGAATGTGTCTAGCTGTGCAAGGGGTATTGCTACAGAGGGGACAAGAACTATCCTCGGCAAAGCTCCAACGAGCGAGGTTACTGGGGTCTGGAAGTGTATGCTGAAAGGCATTCAAATAAAATTTCAGCATCTCTGGCGTCCAGTCATAGAGCATTACCTTCCAGTGCATTGGAGGCGGAATGCAAATATATATTGATATTTTAAGTGTGTAAATTTTTTTAAATTATTTTCAATAATATATAAAATTAGATTCATGAAAAGTTACTTATCTGGGGTCCTGGTGGACCAGAAACATTTAAACGATAGTTAATGTCCTCTTTAAATACTTAGGGCAGCGGCACCTGTTTCCGCAATTGATAACCTATGATGTTCTTAGTTATTGCAGCCGAATTACTGTATGCCCTTGGATATAATACGTATAGGAGGATGGTTATGGATGTTAGTAACTTATTTTAGAAGAAATTATATGATTGAGAATATTTCGACACTAGTCGTATTCATCTCTATGACATTTCATGAGATATGCATGAGAAATATATGTATTTATATATATAATATATACATATATATATATATATATATATATATATATATATATATATATATATATATATATATATATTTTCATTGTTTTTGCTTAAATTTGTCTTTAATAAATACATTTTATTTTGGTTTGCAAAAGGATACGCTTTGTTTTTGAGATGTGGATGAAGGGTGATCGTTCGCTAGCGATAAAGGGATCCCATTAAACCTACAGTGTACCGTCGAAAGTGGTACTCATCCAAGAATACATCTCGTTTAAACAATAAGCATTTCCCAGTCCAGTCCGGGAAAACCTTCCAGCTATGTAAGTGGCTTTTATTATTTTTATTTTTTCATCAAAGTGTCATCCTTTAAACGAATTCTTTAAAAAAAAGATTTTACAAAAAACCAATCAAATATTAACAATATTATACAATTTTATCTTATGTTTTGAACTCTTGTAAATATCATATAGCCTTAAGTATAAACTTCTCGACCAGAAATTACGATTTATATCTTATTTCATGGGAACGAGCAAATGAAGTATTTTATTTTTATTTTCATTTAATAGCTGGCTGATAGCGAGCCCAGCAATCGTATATCGTCCCTTTAAAGAGTGGATATATTCGAATTTCAAATCGAATTTTCGAAATGTCATTCCGCATTTAAGAGACGATTGATTGTGATTTTTTTCATTGTTTTTGCTTAAATTTGTCTTTAATAAAGACATTTTATTTTGGTTTGCAAAAGGATACGCTTTGTTTTTGAGATGTGGATGAAGGGTGATCGTTCGCTAGCGATAAAGGGATCCCATTAAACCTACAGTGTACCGTCGAAAGTGGTACTCATCCAAGAATACATCTCGTTTAAACAATAAGCATTTCCCAGTCCAGTCCGGGAAAACCTTCCAGCTATGTAAGTGGCTTTTATTATTTTTATTTTTTCATCAAAGTGTCATCCTTTAAACGAATTCTTTAAAAAAAAGATTTTACAAAAAACCAATCAAATATTAACAATATTATACAATTTTATCTTATGTTTTGAACTCTTGTAAATATCATATAGCCTTAAGTAAAAACTTCTCGACCAGAAATTACGATTTATATCTTATTTCATGGGAACGAGCAAATGAAGTATTTTATTTTTATTGTCATTTAATAGCTGGCTGATAGCGAGCCCAGCAATCGTATATCGTCCCTTTAAAGAGTGGATATATTCGAATTTCAAATCGAATTTTCGAAATGTCATTCCGCATTTAAGAGACGATTGATTGTGATTTTTTTCATTGTTTTTGCTTAAATTTGTCTTTAATAAAGACATTTTATTTTGGTTTGCAAAAGGATACGCTTTGTTTTTGAGATGTGGATGAAGGGTGATCGTTCGCTAGCGATAAAGGGATCCCATTAAACCTACAGTGTACCTTCGAAAGTGGTACTCATCCAAGAATACATCTCGTTTAAACTATAAGCATTTCCCAGTCCAGTCCGGGAAAACCTTCCAGCTATGTAAGTGGCTTTTATTATTTTTATTTTTTCATCAAAGTGTCATCCTTTAAACGAATTCTTTAAAAAAAAGATTTTACAAAAAACCAATCAAATATTAACTATATATATATATATATATATATATATATATATATATATATATATATATATATATATATATATATATATATATATATATATATATATATATATATATATATATATATATATATATATATATATATATATATATATATATATATATATATATATATATATATATATATATATATATATATATATATATATATATATATATATATATATATATATATATATATATATATATATATATATATATATATATATATATATATATACATATATATATATATATATATATATATATATATATATATATATATATATATATATATATATATATATATATTCAAATTGAAATTATGTATTATTACTAAATAAATTAACGTAAAAAATAAATGAAAGGAGACTTATCTGGTCTGTGTAGACCAGGAGTGACTCCACGCCTTTTTCTTCTCTATTCTTTCAGTGTTGATCAATAATCCCTGCTGTGGTATTGGAAGTCTGTTAACTGGACTTCTTCCTGCCTCATACAGTGGTAACACAAAGTGAAAGTCGAGAATCTATGCTGGAAAGGAATAGGCGATTAATATATCTGAAAAGTAATGATTGTTGAAAAATGTTGGTTCTATATTTCGGTGTAAACCGTTATCACGATAGATGACATTTCTGAAATCGAACAATTCCTTGAAAATTTAAATTCAAGAAATCGAACCAATAGAAATGATTAAAAACATTTTACACGATCCAGTTAAAGTATATCATAACCGACCGTGAAAAATATTATTTTTAATGAATGATTATAAATAAAAAATAAAAAATAAAAATAAAATTTTAAAATTTATATATATATATTATATATATATATATATATATATATATATATATATATATATATAGTATATATATATATATATATATATATATATATATATATATATATATATATATATATATATATATATTATATATATATATATATATATATATATATATATATATATATATATATTATATATATATATATATATATATATATATATATATATATATATATATATATATATATATATATATATATATATATATATATATATATATATATATATATAAATATATATATATATATATATATATATATATATATATATATATATATATATATATATATATATATATATATATATATATATATATATATATATATACCTATATATATATATGTATATGAAATAATACAGGCCCTAAGACACTGCCCTGTGGTACACCGTATGACAGGCCTTTCGTTGCGCTGGAGGAGCCTCCTATTGAGGTGATTTGTGTCCGTCCGATTAGATAGCTTTCAAACCACTTATAAGGCGTTTCTCTTATTCCTATTGCCATTAACCGATTTCATAAATATATATTAGGGGCTACCATATCGAACGCTTTCGATAATTCAAGAAAGACAGCAAGACATTTTTCACCTTTGTCAACGAGCTTGACTATTGTTTTCGTTACTTCCGCAATGGTATCAGAGGTACTCACTTCTTGTCAGAATCCAAATTATTTGGGGGACAAGAAGTTGTTATTATCCAGATAATCATCTAGCCTTTTCTTGACTACTTTTCTGTTATTTTTGGGAGTATTCAATATCGATATCGGTCGGTAATTATTCAGATCTGTTTTGTCGCCGCTTTTTAATACAGGTACGACTTTTGCACATTTTAGGCATAATATGCCTAATTTAAAGCTTAAGTTATTATGGACGTTATAGGTGAATTCAAATGGTTATTGGCACGTTTATAGACTTCGGTGTTTATACTATTACTATTAATATATTTTAACCTTTTTTATTATCATCGAGTTTTTGAAAATAGTAATGATTTATTGGAGGGATATATGGTAATAAATCAATCATATCTGTATATTTTTCGAATCTGATGGCTCTGGAATGATGATATAAACGTGTTACTACGATATTTCCAAAGTTCTGTGGTCTTCCCCGTGAGGGCAGTAAATTTAGTGATTTAAAATCCTCATTCTCACTATATTAAGTTTTATAGAACATTGTGTAAGGTTTGCCTTTTGAAACCCTTATCCAACATATCTTCAACCAATTTAATTCTTCACCATTGATATTTTTTCGCCGCAGATATGATTTATTTTTTACCATATATCCCTCCAATAAATCATTACTATTTTCAAAAACTTGATCATTTGTTGAACGGTAATAATTTTCGTTGAACGGTAAATGTTGAAATAAAGCCTTTTTATTAAGTTTTTTATTGTTGAAGTATTTAATAAACAAATCATAAAAATAAATTGATTTGTTTCACTTGAGATCCCGTAGTTAATATTTAGTAAATGAAAGATATTTAATTTTTGCTGACTTTGAAATTGGTGTAAGTCCTTTTGAAGTCATTAAAAGTATACATTTTTGTTAATCACATTTAAAAAAAGATTACATTATACATTTTAATCAATGAAATATTTGAAAAAATTCAAAACTAGTGAAATAACATATATCCATATTTTTCAAATTATTCAAGTGCAAAAACTTAAATATCTCCATATAAAATAAAATAGACTTACACCACTTTCAAAGAAAACGGTCAAATATGAAATAAATAAATTTTTTGGGTGTATATAGTTTTCATTTGCTAGATCGATGCTAGAAAATTGCAAGATGGATGATTATTGCTACCTTTCAATGAATACGTAAAATGCCTTTAATGCATACAATCGCTTACAGCACTTGGTGGTCAAATTTAGAAGTTCCCAAGGCATCGCTTGGAAATGACCGCAGGTGGTTAAGGCGACGATGTAGGTAAATTTCGAAAATTACATTTTTTAGCAATTTTTGAACAGTCATACTGAAATAACTGATGATGTTAGCCAACAAAAAAAAATTATCGTAACTCACAGTACCTTTCTTAAGTAGATAGCTATTTCAGATTTTTTTTTAAGTATTGGAAAATTGAGGAAAATAATTAAATCTGGGAGCTATACAGGAAATTTTCATTTTAGAGCATCTTTTGAAACGTGCCTCACACTAAACTGCACGATCAAGAAACTCAAAAAAAATACTACGGCATTTTAACAATAGTTGTAAAGAGGAATGCTTTCGCATAAATTTAAAAAAATAAGTTTTTCTTGTTAAAAAAAATTATATAAAAAGTGTAACTTTCATCCATATTCACTGTTAAATATTACTTATTACTGTGTGTTTTTTTCAAGTTTGTTTTTTTTTACATAAACTATGTACAATAAACTTGTAGTACTGACGATTATTTTTTTCAAATAAAATATCAGTATATTTTAAAAATAATATTTTGCAGAGCCCGTTTATATTATTTTTGTCATACAATGAGATGAGCGCGCTCTTCTCGCGACGACGCGCTGGCATTCAAAATGCCGCAAGCGACATTGGGTCAATATGGTTCTTATGTGGGGATCAATTACTGATTCAAATGGCATAACAGCCAACCTTTTATAATGAAATGTTATTGGCTCTTAGAAACGTGGTTCATTTCGGCTTCGAAGGCCGACATATGCGGTTGCGTTCGCGACGCTCTGTTTCATGACTTATTATTACCAAATTGACATTTCGATGGATCGGAGATGTGAAGTAAAAAAATATCGGTTTTAGATGGCTATTTCACCGTGTAAATGAAAGAGGTTTAAAAACATGATAAATCATATGTTGAAAAATAGAAACAATAATAAGTAAAATAATATTTAATATTTATTTATTTTTTTTTAAAATTTACAATATTACTTTTTTTTAATAAAAAGTGTTCATTTATTTGATAACAATGTTTCTTTATGTATAAAAACAAAAAAAAAATATACATATCGGTAGGTTTTGAACCTACGACCGGTGTGATCTTATGCGAGTTTAAAACAAGTGCGCCACTTCAGCTTGCTTCCCGCGAGTCAAAATGCGTCATATATAAGGGGACAGTAAATAATGCCAATACATTTGCGTTAGAGCCATATGACAGAGCTATACACCATGTATAAATATAATATACTATTAGGCTACGATTCTGACCGTTCTAATATAGAAAACCGTCAGATAGGCAGAATTGTAATTTAAAAAACAAAACGTAGGTATCTACTTTTTAAAAGCTTTTATTCAACTTGTAATGTCTGTGAAAAAAAAAACTAAAAATGCGAAGAAATATTACATCAGCAGTAGCTTATAATAAATGTCAAAACTTTTCAATTGATGAGAAAATTGATTGCCTGTATAATGACATTTTGAACGCCCCGATAGATGCATTTGGAAACCATGATAAATGTAGAAGTTTTTAAAATTGTTTGTCGGAAAATGAAACACTGGATGCAATGAGTTGTTTGATGGGTGACATTATTTGGGAAAGAATACGTTACATAACTTAAAACGTAGGTAGCAATACATGCAAGAAGCCTAATTCATGATGTAGATAGTAATGTTCTCGAAAGGTTTAACGGCATCATTGCAAAATTTATTGGTGGTAAGAGGACAAATTACATCCAAAAGCAGTCTTACCAAGCGCGATGTAATGCGGCAGTTATATCATTTAATACAAAACAGCCACTCTCAAGATTACATAAAAAATATATAGGCAAAAGTCCCTCTGGCAGGATATCAAAAGTGGAATAAAGAAGACAGAGGCATTTAAGTAAATCCATTCTTTATAAAAGAAATAAAAGCAGAAAGTTTTTTTGAAAAAAAAAACAATAATTCGCATTATGGAGAACATTGCAACCAACCCGATGTTCCATCAGAAATATTCGAAAAAAGCAAAGCTCTGTTATTTCAAGAATTGGAAAATAGAAAAATGATCGATTGCGAATTGAAAAACTTACGGTTATTCGAGGTGAAAGCAGCGAGTGGTTGGAATTACGAAGAAAAATGGTAACTGCGTCTAACTTTGGCAAAATTGTCAATAGTTAACAACACACAAAATGCGCCAATTTAGTTAAATCCATGACTGAAAATGGGATTTGAGCAACGTAGCATCAATTTGCCATGGAAAAGAAAATGAAACAACTGCACTAGAATGAAAAATATGTCTAGAAAAAGTGGAAATTCAGCAATGTGGATTATTCATTGACCCTAAATTTCCATTTTTGGGAGCTTCTCCAGATGGAATATCTGATGATTATATTTTTGAAGTCAAATTTCCCATTACAGCGCATAGAATCTGGTTAACGGAAGCGACAAGAAAAAGAAAAGTGACATTTTGGAAACAGAAAGATGGAAAACTTGAAATCAGCATCAAACATCACTGGTACGTTCAAGTTCAAGGACAGGTCCATATATAATTTCTTTTTATTTATTTATTTTTTATTTTATTTCTGGAAAAATACAGCGCATACAATATACATACGTGTGCATAAATGTAGAAAAAAAAGAAAAACATTACGCCTATAATCGTTTATTACACATTTGGATTTCAGCATATTACACTTTAAAATTAATTATAAAATAAACAAAGTTCATATTAAATAAAAAAAATATATAGAAAACCGATGGGAGAGGTAGGGAATTGGAAGTGATTAGGAAGAAGGAGTTAGACGATGGTATGTGTATATGTATATAGATATAAATAAAGATATAGATAGGTCGTATAGTGGATATATAAATACAGATATTTATTGATGTTTATAGGTATTTATAAATATTTGTGGTAGCTACTGATATGTTGTATATATATCCTTCTAGCCGTGTTCGGCCACAGCGACTGCATTGTAGATTCTAGTGACTTCTTTAGTCTTCTCAGAGTCCACTGTTCGGAAGCAGTCAAGTGCGCAGGCTATATTATAGTGCACAGGTGGGCGCGCGACCACGGGTGCACTCTCTCTTCCTCCCTCTTCTGAACCCGATGGAACGGAGACCGTTACGACCAGAGAAAAGTTTGGATGCAGATAAAATAAAATAAATCAATTAATCGCTAACGCAGCAATGACTGTCATTGTTAAATTTTTACTCAATATTGCAGAGCTATTTTTTCGGATTTAGTTCGTTTTTCACACTGTCATTTATGAAATTGGTAGTTATGGCTTGTGGTGATGTCTGAGTTTTTTCTGGAGCTATTGTAGAGATGACCGGTGACTTATTGGTAGTTGTTGTAGTAGGCGGTGATATAGAAGATGCATTATTGGATTTATCCTGGTTTTCTGATGATCTCGTGTTGTTGCTCATGGGGCTGTGTTGAATACAGCATACAGTCTCTTGTTCCGACATTATACAAAATTGTGATAGTTTCCCTTTTGGCAAATCCCCCTCAGTTTTTGGACAATTTTTCGCCGGTAGACATACTCCTAAAACGCCATTTATTTCACATGACTCTTCACGGCAGTGTATATGCCAGGTCCCTTGGCACTTCCGCAAGGGCTCTTTCCAATACTGGTAACGGTGATTATGTTGAAAAGGCATTGGTTGTCAGCTATCGCCACTTGCAGAGGTCCACCACTATCGCCCCCACAAGAGTCTCGTAATCCTTCTAACCTGCCAGCGCACAATTGATCGTCCTTATACCTTGCGGTAACCTCCTTCTGAGAGTCTTTGCATATAGTCTTCGAAAGGTGGCTGGTCAATCAAATCCACCACCACCTTCAGTAAGTCCTCCGATGTATCTTCAGCAAAGTCGATCTGCCTTCAGCCAGTAACTACAGCTCGCTTGTTTTCGATGGTCGACTTTTCCATAGACACGCTGGTCGAATATTTAAAGTGAACAGCTCAGACCGATCAGATCCTTCGGGACGCGTCCCGTGTTAACCGCGAGTTAATCCAGACTATAGAATTGCACTATAATCACTAAAATTTATTATTTAATTATTATTTAGAGGGGAGAAAATTTTAAAATATGTTGACACTTAGAATTTAAATTTCGAATTTTATTTTGTTGTATAGAAAGTATATAACTAATTACTATAGGTATTAACAAGCTCGTTAGGTGCAATTGATTTGAATAATTCTTTAACGAACGTCGGTTGGTTGAGGTTGAAAATGTCGATGGTGGAGAAACAAGAGTCGTACGTGCATATCAGCCCATAAGCGATGGAATGTTTCCCGTAGTTGGTATTGGCACGAGATACCTCAAACGTGCGTGAATTGCGAATTAATCGCTGAGGAACGAAAAAACGTAAGTTTTCAACAAGGTATGAACTATCTGTGGTATTGTGGATAACTTTAAAGAAAGTGTGCTGGAAAGAAACTGTAACTGGAACGATACATATAACTGGAAAGGAAGTGTGCCTATTTACATTTTGGTCTGGTAAAAACGATCTCCTCAAAACCGAATATATACAGACGAATGATTTGATTTGGACAAATGTCATGGAAAAAACTTGTTTGTTTTTATATGGACTGTGTATTACCTGAAATTATCGATCCAGGAGTATGAAGGAATATGGATTTAAGGGAGCCTGAATACACTTTGAAAGAAGCAAATAAAAGAAACGACACGATAAAACGAAAGAAATCGGTTCCTCTCCCTTGTCCAACGCTTAAGCGGTAGTTAGTTTTCAGTGATTCCATCACAAAGTGAGCAAAGAACTCACAGAGAATGTACTTGCCAATAACACTCCAAAGCAAAGCACAAGCAATATAGAGCCACCGAAAAGTACACGATATTCCAAATCTGTGCTGAGTACAGATCTAATTAATAATGATGAACAGGCTTTTGAAAATGTATTATCATTTGATGAATTTTAATTACAAAAGTCGGCGCACCACTACAAAGCGACACTGTCAAGGCTACAAAAAGGAAGTCTCAAATGTACTGCGCAATTTTAAATGTATTTATTCGTCTCTTTACATTTAATATGTATGTATCTACTCAGAAATAACAGACTACTTTGCCAACCA
>OX155965.1:17910636-18032500 GCA_944548615.1 Micropterix aruncella
TATGGAATAATACAGGCCCTAAGACACTGCCCTGTGGTACACCGTATGACAGGCCTTTCGTTGCGCTGGAGGAGCCTCCTATTGAGGTGATTTGTGTCCGTCCGATTAGATAGCTTTCAAACCACTTATAAAGCGTTTCTCTTATTCCTATTGCCATTAACCGATTTCAAAAATATATATTAGGGGCTACCATATCGAACGCTTTCGATAATTCAAGAAAGACAGCAAGACATTTTTCACCTTTGTCAACGAGCTTGACTATTGTTTTCGTTACTTCCGCAATGGTATCAGAGGTACTCACTTCTTGTCAGAATCCAAATTATTTGGGGGACAAGAAGTTGTTATTATCCAGATAATCATCTAGCCTTTTCTTGACTACTTTTCTGTTATTTTTGGGAGTATTCAATATCGATATCGGTCGGTAATTATTCAGATCTGTTTTGTCGCCGCTTTTTAATACAGGTACGACTTTTGCACATTTTAGGCATAATATGCCTAATTTAAAGCTTAAGTTATTATGGACGTTATAGGTGAATTCAAATGGTTATTGGCACGTTTATAGACTTCGGTGTTTATACTATTACTATTAATATATTTTAACCTTTTTTATTATCATCGAGTTTTTGAAAATAGTAATGATTTATTGGAGGGATATATGGTAATAAATCAATCATATCTGTATATTTTTCGAATCTGATGGCTCTGGAATGATGATATAAACGTGTTACTACGATATTTCCAAAGTTCTGTGGTCTTCCCCGTGAGGGCAGTAAATTTAGTGATTTAAAATCCTCATTCTCACTATATTAAGTTTTATAGAACATTGTGTAAGGTTTGCCTATTGAAACCCTTATCCAACATATCTTCAACCAATTTAATTCTTCACCATTGATATTTTTTCGCCGCAGATATGATTTATTTTTTACCATATATCCCTCCAATAAATCATTACTATTTTCAAAAACTTGATCATTTGTTGAACGGTAATAATTTTCGTTGAACGGTAAATGTTGAAATAAAGCCTTTTTATTAAGTTTTTTATTGTTGAAGTATTTAATAAACAAATCATAAAAATAAATTGATTTGTTTCACTTGAGATCCCGTAGTTAATATTTAGTAAATGAAAGATATTTAATTTTTGCTGACTTTGAAATTGGTGTAAGTCCTTTTGAAGTCATTAAATGTATACATTTTTGTTAATCACATTTAAAAAAGATTACATTATACATTTTAATCAATGAAATATTTGAAAAAATTCAAAACTAGTGAAATAACATATATCCATATTTTTCAAATTATTCAAGTGCAAAAACTTAAATATCTCCATATAAAATAAAATAGACTTACACCACTTTCAAAGAAAACGGTCAAATATGAAATAAATAAATTTTTTGGGTGTATATAGTTTTCATTTGCTAGATCGATGCTAGAAAATTGCAAGATGGATGATTATTGCTACCTTTCAATGAATACGTAAAATGCCTTTATACAATCGCTTACAGCACTTGGTGGTCAAATTTAGAAGTTCCCAAAGCATCGCTTGGAAATGACCGCAGGTGGTTAATGCGGGATAGTATGCCAGCCACAGATAGACAGCCTCTAATAGACGAATTAAATATTTAGTAGAGCATCCGAGACGCCCGTCTGTTGCACACCTAGCCAGACAACATACAGAGTGTTCTTTAATAGACGCGTCAGACAGCTACATATAATATTGTCCGATATTTAGATTTAGACTTAAATTATCACATACAGTACCGTGCGAATTAATTGGACCAAAGAGCATTTTTTTCCAAAACGTGCTTTATTGGACATAAACATACAATAACAGTGCTGGTGGTTATAATTAATTTTAATATAGAATGTGTCCTCCTTTTGCGTTGATTACACCTTTCACTCTTGTAGGCATATAATTTATCAGGTTTTGGCAGCTTCTTTCAGTTCATCATCGGGAAAACAGACTTGAATTACTGCGCTGATCATCAAGATGATCCAGTTTTTGACGAAAACCAAGGTTTTCGTTGTACAATCCATCTTGGAGAATCGTTTTTAGCAATATTTTTTTTAACAAGTAATCAATTCTCCCCTTTTTATATACTTGATCTCCCAGTTTTCTCTCCTCGAGCTTTCTAAGTTGTATGTTTTTTTTTTTTTTTTTGTGTGCACAGGTAAAATATTTCCTGGTACACCTGCCTTAGTACAGGCCTAGGCCTAGTTAGGCGGTGTTGACGTAGTAACCAAGATACTGCAGTGTGCTCTATTTTTCGCTACTGATCCAAACCCATTTTTTTGTAATGCTGCAGAAAATTATATTTTATGCTTTACCTTTAATAAATAAATAAATAAATGTAGTAGTTTATATTTCACGCAGTAAAACTTATTGTGACGTGACAACGTCTTGTAATTCGATGGAGCCGGCTGCACGCACTAAAAAACATGACTCATGCGGCGTTACCTCGCTCTGAGGCATTCCATTTAAGGCTTGAAATGCAATCGAGAGCGCGGAACGAGCGACAAAGAGGCACAATCGGCCTCCGCGTTCGGCAGCGTTCGACATCTGTCTCTCTCCTACTTGAGTGAGCGATGCGTCCGCGTGGACAGCTGCTATACAATAATACATTTACATGTTTTCGTCAAGTACGAAGTGCAGTGAAAAGTGAATGTGGTGTCAATTGTTTATAGCAACGATAATTGCGGCGATAAAGGTAATGATTCTTTCGATATTAAATATATGTTCAGTGATATATTGTCGAATATTCGTGCTTTCATCATTAAAATAAATAGCATCGGTCTGCTAGCATAAAACATAAATGTTAAATCTTCCACATATCATAACAACGTGTCTGAAATGACAGGTTGGACCAGCCAGCCGCCAAAGGGAACAATTTCTCCTATATCAATCACATTGAGGCGGGCTTTTTAAAAGCTAGAGTCAACAACACTAAGAGGCACCACCATCGATTTGACTTTTTCAAGACACATTACACTCGAAACACTCCCTTTCGTTTCCTACTTTTCCTATCATAGTCCTATTTTCAACAGAATAACACAAATTTTGTGTCAAAACTCGACTTTTGTGTTTTTTTTGTTTAAGTAACGAATACATTTAAATATTATTACTCGAGCGAGATGGCAGCATTATGATATGCATGGACTACCATTCCACCGTTAATACAGCGCTTAAATCGAATCAATTTCCGTTACCGACGAAACCTGAGTTTCTGTTTTTTTTTGTCATCTTCCTGCAATTGTCCGTTGATGAATGAACTTTAGAAATCTCAACAGTCAACTCTACAAAGGGTTTATTTAGTTATTGAATCTCCAGGATTATTTCAGTAATTCATGGATACATTGTTAAACGGTATACCAGGTGTTGATGATATCGTTGAAAGTTGGAAAAGAATGCAGTCCTCCGTGACGTTGAATTGGTAGAGCAGAAAATATAATTCCACAAATATTAGTCCGAAGCGAATCACGGCGAATCGATTAAGTGAAACTGTCGCCAGAATTGGCACTTTGTCCCATGATCACGTCTCGGTGTTGGGCTGTAATTGTTTCTTTGGTTGGGCGGGCGGAAGGACCGCCAAGACGGGAGAGGGTTAGGAAATCGTGTGTACAGCGGTGGCCCCTTGCAGAGCGTGGACGAAGACACAGATTACAGTGGTGAAACGGAACACCACCAGATGTGTAGCACTTCTAAAAACCGCCAATCCCTTCCTCGGCAGAGGTTTTAAAGGGCGGGTAGTATGAATATGAATATGAAGGTATATATTTTTGTAATCAGTTGTGTGTTCTCCTTAGAACAGACTGTGCCTAGTTTGGGGGCTAACGGGCCCATGATGAGTTGGCCACGATGACCCATGTGTCCAGGGTCGGTCACACTCACGGGTCAACACCCATCCGACGGCCTCCTCGCATGGGGTGCGAGTCCTGGGTAGGACACTGGGTCAACCGGTCTCCCCTGGGAATCAAACCTCTGGCGCCCCTGGACGGTCTGCGCACCGTGCGGGGTTTGCTCCAATCGGTTGTGCTCTCCGACTAACAGTCGGGGGAGTCTGGGAACTGTACTGTTTCCTATAGAGCGGGGGTGGTTGCGTACCTTATGGCGACTGCTCTGGAATTGACCATTGGCCATCCGATCCCGGGTAAGAGGCGGGCAAAGGACGCCTTGGTCCGCGAAGATTGTACGGTCTGCGCACCGTGCGGGGTTTGCTCCAATCGGTTGTGCTCTCCGTTTCACCGCTTCATAAGGGAGAGGACCGCGCAAGCGACCTCGAACTCGGTACCAATCGAGAGACCGGAGAAATCTGGTCACAATTGGAAGTGAGGGCGCGAGTATCTCGAGCCCGCCGGGTTTACTCCTGGCTAACTCGCGGTAAGGCGTTGGACTCTCACGGGTTGTTGACGTAGCTGGACGTAGAATGTACTGTCCAAAGTCTCTACGTTCACTGCAGGGCGATAGAACGACTAATCGTTAAAACGTCCTGTGGTGACGGGCTCGCCCGTTGTAGTTGACACCGCAAGATGTGCCTAGTTAGAAGCGACACAAACTATTATTTATTTTCTGTGTGGGGCTTTTATACCATCTTTATGAGCCTTGTAACACTGCGACCGTTCTGCGCTAAGCCTCGTGTCATTTAAGAACCGCAACAGGCTTTTGACGCCAGATTGTTTTACCTCCTCAGGTTGGAGGTAATTACCACCCAAGTAGGGGTATCTTTTACGCATCAGCGGGCCACACTCGCATATGAGGTGGGAATTAAGGCTTACGACCGTAAGACTGCCCGTGAGGCCTTATCGCTAAATAGGAACCTCACGGGGCATTGTGACCTGAACAAACCTCAAGCTCCGGGACCCGAAAATGTGCAGGTTCTGGCAAGGGGCAGAGGAAACTCCCCTGCACCTGGTGCGAAATAAAGAACTTGATTTCAACTTATGCTGGTAAATCCTACTTATAAGCTGGGTGGTCACGAATAAAGCTGTCTTAAAACGTTTGATCAAGAAAAAAGAAAAATGAAAGACAGTTTAACAAAGATATAAAAATGGGAACTGGAATATTTCGCTCTTGTCTTGAAT
The DNA here is from genome assembly GCA_944548615.1 of Micropterix aruncella. Taxonomy (NCBI): domain Eukaryota; kingdom Metazoa; phylum Arthropoda; class Insecta; order Lepidoptera; family Micropterigidae; genus Micropterix; species Micropterix aruncella. Next base: position 17,915,713 of record OX155965.1, read on the forward strand.
CATCTAAAAAGATACAATGTCATGCATCTTCCATGCAAGCTTGCAATGCATAATTCGTGACAAAATAGTCAGAAGAAGAGGTCCGCAACGACGAAGACTATATTGGCTCCGTCATCTACGGGAATGGTTCTAAAAATCTACCACGTCCTTGTTTCGGGAGCGGTCAGTAAAGTTGTAATAGCTAATTTTCGGTAGAGGACGTGGCAGCGAAGAATATCACTTTATACAGCAGCGGCTCGGACATCGGCTCGACTATTCAGAGCTCGTCCGCCGATAGTCGTATGCGCCGCTTCCGCTACCGGAAGTGTTTCCAATGCGGTAATCATGATGCACTCCTGTGTTTAGCGGCTACTCCTTCTCTACGATGACGCCCAAGATGTTGCTGACCAATGCTAGCGCACACCTGCCATGCTAACTCCATCGCCAAATACGTGTGTGCGTGCATGCGTGTGTGCGTGTACGCGTGTGTGCATGACTCGTCCTGGTGCTGATTACACTATCTTGCCATAATAAAAGTTACATTTGAATTCAGATAAACTTGAGGTTTTTCATGCGAGGTGTGGTTTCATTTGAGTTTCTTAAATATCAGGTTGCAACCAAAGTATATATTTACATTATCTGTGAGGTCAGAGCATGTGTTCATAGCAAAACATGTTTATTTTGATAAGAGCTATGAAGTTATTATTTGCTCGAATCTGTCTCTTTTGTAGTGTGTTCACCTAATTCTATATTAATGTTAATAAAAACATTTCAGCATAATATAGTTTATTTTATGCTAAGATAGTTTAGAAAGTGTAAAAGTGCATTAATTTTAAGGCAATTTAGTGTTATTAGCTTTTTACTAAAACTTGTACGTAATTGATTGTAATATTAGAGTCCTGTCCACCCTAGAACGGACCAGTCCCAGTTGGGTGACAGAATCAAATAAGCAAAAGGATAAGGTTTTGCCATTCGGTTCCTGTTATTTTTGTAAGCAAATCAATGTTTTATAGTAATTAATTCTTAAATAAATAAATTAAATATATTTTCCGTGTTTTTATGACATAATTACGGCCTAAACCGGTATAATCCAATAATAATATAAAATCTCATTATTGTTCACATATTACTTTGTTTAAAGCCACGCACTGAATGACTAAGCAACAGCCAATCGAGAATAATTTAGTTATAACACATTTATGGTGGTAGTCATTTTTCAACAATATTTGAGATGAAGCTTCCCTTCTAATAATAGAAATGAGCTGAGTCAAAAGTTAGGTTGCATTAACAGCGAATTTACTGTATTATCCAGACTTAACTGGTGTTTGATACCATAACCTCTTAAAAGTGAACATTTCGTTTTTCCTAAGAATGGGTTTTTGGATTTTTGAGGATATTATAAAGAACAGAGAGGATGTGCAATTTTGTGCCTTCGTGAATAGTCAGTTATTTATATGTATTGTGATACTCTGTTACGTGATCGAACTTCTGGTAACACAACAGCTCATTGAGGTATGCCAGCTTCAATCTCTATCTCCAGATTTGACTGACTGGCAGCATTTTATACATGAGAGTTCTAACAGTATATCCAAATATAATAAAATAAATTCACTACTGAAATCGAGCAGTGAGAGAAAGGTTTCCTAACATTGTCCTACTATCTAATATTATCGGGGGTTTTGCTCAGTACAGTTGTTGTGTTATGTGTCCTGTCCGAAATCTAGACTGCAAAGGATCTAGCAAGATCTAGCAAAAATTTGATCTAACACAGTGGTCGAATACAGGAAGGCGTAAGTCGCGCAACCCAGTTCATTAAAATATCCAAAACAATTCGAAACAAATTTATTTTACTCGGAAAACATACAAAAACATCCAAAAGTAACAATAAAAGTTGAAAATCCCGTCTTTCTCGGCGGCAGCCCTCTGTACGATTAACCACATTTCGGCCACATTCTCCACTTCACTAAATTTATACACCCGACGGATTTTTTTCGTTTTTTGGCACCGGTACTCCCGGAAATTCGGTTTAATATTCAGTTTGAAGTTTGCGGTGAGACGTTGTGCGAAAATAAACACGAAAAACGAAAATTCGGTGGCCTTTGAGCATTTTAAACTTTGAACTTTCAACACTTAAATCATCACAGAAAAAAAACCGCTTATACTTGCGAGTTCCAACTACTTTCATTTCGAAGAAGAGGGATCAATGTTGCCATTAACATGATTTCGAACTCCCAACATATTTTGTTTTATTTTTTGCTACGCATTCGATCTTTGGGTTGTGCGACTGATGCCCCACCCTTTACATTGGAAAATATAGGCATGACTAAAACCGGCAGAACTTGGTTAATTTTATTCAATTAGTAGTATTTATACCAAAAGGTAGGAAGTACCTAGGCAAAGATGAGATGATACGCATGTTGTGTGCGGGTCCAGCGAATTCTCATAGGCGTCATATCTTGTGTGCCTACGCGCAACTCCCTGATTAATCTGTGGCGCAAGGGCGAGATTTGAATGAGATTGCATTTGGCGTAGGGCGTCGTGGCACTAATGGACGTCGGCGTTTCCGGGATGCGTTAATTCGGGTCCACGCCATTACGGCCGCCCGCTGCTCCTCATAATTTGCCACCAGCGGGCAGATAAGATTAAGTCCTGCATGTCTTACTGCACTCACCCGCTCGTTACGCGCCGCTCATGCCTTCGTCACATTAAAGCCTTAATGTACTTCGTAAAGCGATATTGCTCGCTTCGGACGACACTATTCCAGGCACGCAAAGGTGTAGAGTTTAGAGATAGAATTGTTCGGCTAGATCGGCAAACTTTGTGAAACCTGAACCCAGAATTAGCTAATCTCGGCCAAAACCTAAGGAGTTATTCGACGATTTCAATTATTTTATTTCGGAAGGTACAAGACGAAAGGACCGAAGACTAATATCTTACATTTCAATGTTGGCGGATTTTGCTCCACTAACATAAACTTGATTTTCGTGAATTTAATATAAAATCACATGATTTCTAGTTTTAATATAAACTTGATATAGGTAACGTCCTTAGTCGCGTCGAAACAATGGTTTCCGCCAGATCACCAAAGTTAAGCAGCGTCCAGCATGGTCAGTACTTAGATGGGTGAGCACCTGAGTACTGACACGTGATGTAAAAATCCGGCTTCATGTAAGATACTTGTTGTTAGACATCAAGGCCGTTCTCGTAATAATGGATTAAAAAAAAAAAAAAAAAACAACCAACCCCTAGAGCCGGTGACGTCGACCAAGTATTTATATTTCTCTATTGACAGCAGACTACAATAGAATGTACAGTTCGATTCCCTGTATATAAACGTGGACGCGCCTGTTACGCACTCTTCATATCAGTGCCTCTTCTAGACAGAGTGGGTCTTACAGCATTTTACCTTACGTATTACACTATTTTTAAGCTATTGCATAGCTTTTATCGCGGGCCTTAGGCCAGCGCGGCGACCGAATGAAGAAATTTCTTAACGAAAATTAATGATTTTAAACTGATAATTACGTCTAAACGAGTACTACTTACGATTCGAAAAAAATATATGTTAAACAAGAACATTTTTCTAATATTCTTAGTTTTGAATATTTTAGATTTTGTTTATATTACATAGTGTAATGATTTGTGAAATTTGGTCTAACAGAACACAAAAACGACTACTACGCAAATACTATCTGGCGTATTATTATGAAACCTACACCATCTTAAAGACAATTTAATTATCTATTTTTTTTTCTACGAATTTTTTCGAATAATCCGTTTTTTTTGTTTTATCGAATAAAAAATTCGTGCGCGGCGCTCTATCGGAAGACGTTTAAATTATTCCGAATCATTTGCTACCGCAGCCGCAAATGATTCGGAATAATTTCAACGTTTTCCGATAGAGCGCAGTTATCTGATATAAGAAAAAATAAAATAAATAAAATAAATAAATAATTATAATTGCATAAGTTGTTAAAAATGCTATGCAATAGCTTAACCGCGGCAGTCCCCGAGTGCCACACGTATTTTTATCTTACGGAGTTAAACTGTGGGGTCGAGCATCAGACTACCATCGTATCTCCTTAATGCAGAAACAGGCTATGCCCACGTTAGTTAATACCTCCGGGTAATTCCGCTAGAAACTATTTCCGCGAGCTAGGTATTTTAACGGTACCCGCGATATATTATGTACATCATAGAATCTCCAAATGTCAATAAATAAACATAAATATATCGTGTTTAGTGTTAAATGAAAGGTCTGATAAAATACATTCCGAAAATTTATGTGTAGCTATATTAATAAATACATAAACTACAAATATTTCATAAAAATACCGTAATAACAATAATTATATATACAACAGATAAAAATAATTATAATAACGGCATTCGTATTTTTATTCGTTTTAATATATTTAATTATGTTGTGTTATTTTTTCTACAATGCTAAATTTTGCCATTGCGATTGCCATTGCTATTGCCATTGCGATTATGCAATGGCAATAGTCTATAGTATGTATATTGTGTAAGGACACAATATACATACTCTTCTAGTGCGGATCGTGTACGCGCCCTCCACTCAGAGAGTTTTAGAGTATGGCAGGAGAGGTGGGATACCAGTTCCAAAGGCCGCTTAATTTACTGTTTCTTCCCGGCGGTCGACATCAGGTTGCGCAACGGTAATTTCTTGCGGTTTGACTACCACACTACACAAATGGTCGGGGGCCACTGTGACTTCAGGGCCTTTTTGACTTAGGGCTCGCCGATGATCCTTGGTGTGTGTGTGGTGGTGGTCATCAGACTGCAGAGCATATACTATGGTCGTGCTCGTTACTGTCGTACGCCAGGGAAGAACTGCTGGACGCGATGTGTGACCACATAAGTGGATATCCCATTTGGTATTCTGACCTAGTCAGTAGCAAGGAGTGCTTTGCGGCATTTCGTATCTTCGTGGCGCACTGGGCGTCGCGGCTAGAAGAACTGAGACTTCAGGGCACTCCCCTCTAGGTGCGAGTGACTTGCCGTCTCCGTGAAACACATGCTGCCCTCCGCGCTGTGCCGGTTTTAAACGCCGGTGCAGTTTTAAATAAACTTTTTTTGTATTGTTTCTCTCCCTAACGGGTGTGCCCGTGCCACCGTACCAAGCTCGTTCTGTCCCCACTCCCTTCTTGCTGCTGTTTGCGAATGCTGCTTAATTTATAACTTATCATAATTTATAACTTATATAACTTAATATATAACCACCTGCCAAAATATGAATGTATATTTTTTAATACTAAAATAAATAAATAAAATAATTAATACGTATTGTAACTATATAGTGTAAATACATGTATGTGTATGTAAATGTAAAATGTAAAAAAAAGAAAAAATGTATTTATGAAACGAATAAATAAATGACTCCTTGGGGGATTGGATGGGGATAGAAGCCTCTGATCATTGGATATACAATTAAGCTCGGGCAGAAAAGACGACTATAGTCGTTATAACTGCTCGGGTGGTGGATGGATTGGCTTCTGTCTCCATCCACCTCGTTGGAGTAAGAAAATGAAAATACTCTGATGGAACTATTAAATAGTAATATATTTTTAATGTTTCAAATATGTTTTGAAATATAGTTATAAGGGTATTAACTTATTTTTATCCAGCTTGAAATATCTTACGCTCTATGGGCATAACTTTGTAAATTCACACATTATAATAAATCAAAGAACTTTTGAACTTTAAAGTTTGTCCAAACATCGGCTAACGTTGTGTAAATATGTAACTACATGCTTCACCTCCCTAAAAGCGAAACTTTGTAAAATTACCTCTGCGCGTCATTCGCCTTCTACCCTGTATACCCGTGAGAGGACGGGGGATGAAAACCAAGCTAATTTTTTCCAAAGCATGGGAAAAGAAAAAGGAGGCAATCAAAATGTCGCCCGGCTGCGGAGAGCTGTTTCGGCTGCTCGATGAATTATTGTGGTCACGGATATGAGCCAAATGGCGCGCCTAGTGCTACCCTGGAATGGAAAGAGGAGAAAGAGAAGGAACGACAACCCTCCGGCCCTGGGTGGGCATCGCGATGCGATTTTCAGCCGACACGCGATCATAACCGAAAACCTGTCCCAACTCCCCAGTCTATACTGTACTATAGTGCGTGTTGAATGAGAATAGGGATCAACAACCATTGAGCAACTGGCATAAAATTACAAACAAAATTGAAAAAATAACATGAATTTTGAAAAAAAACCTAATAAATTATTATTAAAAGTTGCTTATTTGTTTATACTGATTCACAAACTTTGAGTGGCGGTTAATTTAAACTCAGATTATCTCTCTGAGTATATACAGGGTGAGTTGAAATTAACCGGCATCCTTAAAGTGGGTAAATCAGTACAGGAAATAAACAAATTTGATGTATGCTTTATTTGAAAAAAATATTTTTGAAAGAAGTTTGAGAAGCGTTGAGCGCTGCGCTATCTAGCAGTGGAAATATTGTGAATAAACAATATAAACAATATTTTACCTACCGCTAGATGGGACAGCGCGTTAAAATGGAACTACGTGTAAACTAAATGGATAATATTATTATATTCAAAATTGCTAGTTAGCAATATAAATTATCATTAATCTATAAACCTCATAAAGGAAAAGTATTATCATTAACAAAATATGTAATTTTATGAATATCGAAATTACGGTAATGAAAAATTAATATTGTTGATTTTGTCTGTCTAAATATGTATAAGTAATGGACGCATTAATGGTACCTACTCAAGATTATTAATCTATGAAAGGGCAATAGGTACGAATTTGAGCTGTGTTATTGAAATTGGCCCTAGAGACCAAGTTTTTTAACGCTAGAAAGTGAACGTAACTTTCTTGGAATTCGATTGTCTATATTTTGATCATTAGGCACTAGCAGAAGCGTGCCCAGAGAATGTTTGCACCTGCCTACCTTTAATTTGATAGGCCTAGCCTTAAATTGCTTCTGGGACTCTTCTTAGGTCATTCTTAGGAAAAAGTAAAACCCTTGGATACTACACTGAGAAAAATAATTTTACAATATATATATTACGCCAAGTTTAAATGCAAGAACATCACGTATCATCAATTTTTCGATTAGACGTAATTCCTTTACATACAAGTTAAAACGGAGACGCCATTGCAGCAGTGCAGCATTAAGGTAGGATCCAGATCCCATCGCATTGCAATGTGGAAACGCCAATATTAATGATGCCATTGCGTCGTGAAATATCTGAGCAGTGTAGACAAGACTTTTATATCGTATGTGCTTTCTTGCGTAGAATTGCAACGGATAGTCAAGATGGTACATGCTTACATAATCGCCGATAATGTCGTCTCATTCAATCGTTAACGACACGGCTACATTCTAGCACGACAACTGACGGCATTTGGTGTTTTGTTAGTCAGGCTGCTCCAGACATGCAGTCCGTATACCACTGCCAGAAACGCAATTACGTCAGACATAGTGGCTGAATAGCGGTCATAACGGTTACCTTTGGTGGTAACAAAAAAAGCTGAATAAGCGCTTATAAAGTTCTTATAGCGGTTGCTGTGGCAAAAGTGTCCCCAATTGATACTTTAATACAACTTATAGTCGGGTAATGCCTTGAAATGATATAGAATGGTAACAAAAGGAAGCTGCATGATCATTTGGCTTCTCAAACATAGAATTCCTAATGGCTACTAATATATTGCATTTTATTGACTTTAAAATGATTGTATTGTAGTTTAATACACAAAATTCTCGTGTGGACATCATTTCATTGACAATATTAAGTAACATGCCAAAAAAAAAATACGCGCCTTCAAAATATTAATATTTTAACTCAATTTTTACTCATAATAAAAGTTCTTTTGTAAATTAATTTTATTTTTCGCAGTAAAAGATAACTCTTGCTGGGTATTCTTCAAACACTTTAACATTGGATTTATCTCTAATACGTGTATTTTAGGACTTAAAATGCCTATAAAAATATAATACAGAAATTTTAGGTTATAAAGATTCGAGAAAAAATGGTCGATTTGCTTATATAGCACCTGCAACTTTAATATAACCTTTTACAACTATACTCTGCGTAAGTGAGGGCCCTATTGACAACTATACAGCTTTAACTGTTTGTAAAGCAATTACTGCACTTTTGTATGACTATAAGCTGTATATAACCATTATTGTAACCAATATACAGCCTTTGGTGGAGTAAGGATAATGTAGTAGCTTTAGTTTTATTTGTTACGGCTGTCAGTTATAAAATGGTTATAAATTAGCATGCTTTATAGCAATTATACCACCCCTATACGACTAAAAGGCTTTAAATGACTAAAAGGTAATATAAGCCAAATGGCTTTAAATGACACCTTTACATAGCTGAGAGTTAATCTGGACGTCTTTACACGACTTTTAATCAGCTTAAAGCTATATTCGGCACTTCTTATAATAATATGGCTATTGTGCACATTTCACGGATCGATTCTCGCACCTTTACGCGCTTATTACGAGTTGTACGCTTTACTTGATAATTTACAATAAAGACAAAGTTTGTTCATTTAAATTTCTCTCAAATGTTATTCTTGGAACCACCAAAGGACAACTTCCGAAAACAGCTGCGAAATCATTTCTACTTTTAACATTGGGGAAAAGGCATGTAAAATAATATTTACACAATGTCATGCCCATCTATTGCCATGGTTACTGTCGAAACTAACTAAATCCAAGTTCCCTTAATCGGCTTTTTCCAATCCCAAATATGTACCCAGAGATAAGTTTGGTTCAGTATATATGTCATTGAAGAATTCTTTTAACGGTAACTTTAACTATTACCCAACGTGTTAGTGAAACTGGCCTTCGAGAGCTTTTTGTTTTATTTGCTGGCCGTATGACGAAGTCGTAACTATAAAATCAGAGTAAACTGAACGAAACAGTCTGCCCAACAGTAAAAATGGGGTGGAGAATTATCGCCGGTACTTCGGTGCTAAATAAATCGTAAAAATAAGACCATAAACGCGCAGACGTTTTGATGAGAGTGAGACGAGACCTGACATATTATGTACCTATATATATATATATATATATATATATATATAATATTGTCACATCCAACATATTTGCTTTTTTTTTACTTCCTTTAGAACCTACTTCTGAGTGAAGCTGAGGCAGTAAAGTAAAGTAATTCGACAAAAGTACTAACTTCATCTTGCTAGCTATCTTTCGACAAGCCTAATCAATCAGTCTAACTTTCCAGTAGAGGCATGTTGATATTCCTAAATAGGAGCGTGAAATTCACGTAAGTAATTAATACTTTCTCGTGGAAGCTACTGTTTTTTCTGTGTTCTAATTACTTTAGTAAGTAATTGAAATACTAACACAAATAAAGTGAACCAGTAAGACCTCCTTCGATAGGAGTTATTCTATTCCTACACTTTAAAAATCAAGCTAAAAAATACTATAATAAGACACTGTCTACCCTTATTCGGGGCATTATTTCCGCTTCACTTACAATGTGTGTCACTTACAATCACTTACACTTGTTCGATTCATAATTGCCGAATTGTATTCACACTCTGATAACTTCGTTACATCGCACGTTGGATTATTTGTATGAAAAATCGGGACCAAATTGTTATTTTTTTTATTTAATGGAGTAAAAACCAATCTGTATCAAAACTATTCATTAGGACGGAAGACATTCCGTATAGCATGCAGGATAAAAATCTTGGTGTCGATTTTGACCAGAATATGTCTTAGCGGCATCATATTAAGGAGATGAGAGGAAAGATCTTCAACAGATGTTATTCGCTGAAGGGGCTTAAAAAATGTTCCGGAGAAAAGTAAAGAGTTGATCTGGAAATCATTCCTTCTTCCAATCCTTCACTATGGCGGCGCCACCTTCCTCGTAATGAGAGAAGAACTGGCTAATGAGGTGGAAAGATTGCACAACAGCTGTATCTGCTTTATTTGTGGCCTCAGAAAATATTGCCATATCACGGAATAGCGAAGTAGATTGCAATGGCTTACCACCAGAGAGGCAAGACAGGTTAGAACTCTCTGCCTGTTATATAGAATTCTCGCGATTGGCGTGCCGCTCTATCTCGCCAAAAGGTTCATCGCTCCATCGGCGCACGGCCGTCCCCTCAGGTCAGAGGGCAATAACTTGTTACCCATCACAGGTCACAGCAGCGTTTTTTTTCTGTTACTTATTCTCTGTGGAAGCTGTGCGACTCGAAATTTGTTACCGAATATTTTCAGTACAGCTCCTAGCATTACCGAGGTCCAGGCCAGACTTGGGGGGCACCTACAACTAAAACCATAACATAACCAACTCTTCTCCCCCCTCCTTCTCAGATCCCTTTTCTTCCCTCGTCTTCATCCAATCTGTGTTTTTAATTAATGTTAATAATTTGTTTTAATTCTGTTATTTTCGTATTATTTTGTTTATTTTATCATTTTATTTTTTATTTTGTGTAGCTAACGCAAAACTTGTGATATAATCTTAAGTTATAGGCTAGCTCTTATTTTTTTGAAAATAAAGAGTTGTTATTATTGTTACTATTAATATTAAGTGTGACTGAAATAAACTAAGATGGAGTATTTTTATTATATAGGATGGAAAATATTAGATTTTGAGATGAATGTTTAGCGTTCGTCGTTGATTTGGAGGCCTCCTTAAACCTATTTCCATTTTTGCAAGTCGGGCAGAATAATAATTCTCGTTTAAATGTTGAGCATTGCTAAATCGTGTCCTAGGGCTCCTTCGTCGCCATGTAAGTGACTTTTATGCATATATGATTGATCCTCCTAAAGATTTATTTTAAGAAGTTACATAAATAATATTATTAAATGTTACATAAATAATAATAAAGAAGTTTTAATAAAGGAGTTAATAAAGTAATAAATTAATAAAGTAGCAAAGTAATAAAGAAGTTAATAAAAAAGTTACTACATAATATTTTTAAACATAATAAATGTATCTACATAAAAATATTTTTGCAGTGGTATACATATAAATACTAATATTGTATTATAACGTTAGTGGCGTTACCGATCGCCCATTTTTGCTTACAAACAAGCACATTTGAAAGATTTAAACAAAATAGACATCTCCTCAAATCCATCGCCAAGTAATTGAGTCCTAGCACAATTTGATAAAATTTAACTCCCTTTAATCAGCCAGGCTATTGATCTAATAGCTATCCCCAATTCAGCATTTATGTATAAGCTACACAAGCTATAAATAATTACCCTCCATTATCGTCAGAATGTTTGACAGCGCCCCGAACGGTGAAAAGTCCCCCCCCCCCCACCCCCCGAGATTTTGACGGTCTAAGGGCCCCTGCATGGTTTATTCCAGCACTGGCTATCTCTTGGGTAGTTGTTAGTATTATTTGTAGTAAGTTAGTATAATGTACTGCGCAATGACCAGCATTTTTTTCGGACAACAAGTAAGGCGCAAAACTCAGTGGCGCTTTTTTCGCCAAACTTTCTGTACAGAAGCAGGATTATTATAAACAACAAATCCTTCGTATAATCTTAGAGCGTGTTGTAACGGGTCGTGTCTTTCACTGTGATTGCAAATCAATATAATACTATATATGCTCGCCCTGGTTTTAAATATGTTTTAAAATTGTTGAAAATACATTCAAATTCCACATTTTTTAAAATAATCAACTTTATTTTTATTTGTTTGTTTTATTTTTATTTTTATTATTATTATTATTTATTTATTTTTATTTTATTATTGATTTATCTTTATTTTATTTTTATGCCTGTTTTTTATTCATTTTTATAACATAATATTTTGTACTTAAAATTTATTTTATAATCATTTTCTACTACTTTTAACATTTAATAATTTTTTTTTATTATTCTGACTTTTTTATTATTATTTTTAATCCTGGATCTATTTCCACTGTGGCTTTTCAGCGGCTCACCACACCTTAATTAAATACAGTCCTCTTGCCTGACGTTCAGGATATCGACAAATTGTGTTGTGTTTTGTGTAGTATTTTTGATAATTTTGACTCTAGCAGATGTAGAAACCCCTCTTAACTGAGTTATAAATACATTTTAAAAATCAAAACCCTTTTTCAAAACGCTAGCGCTTGGCTCGGATCGGTTTGTTTATGGCAGTTCTAATCAGATCATCCGTACGACGAATAAAACTAATTAGCAAATTAAATTTCGACGCTTGTGCAAGATACTTTGTGCCAGCCTTATGTTGTGGGTGTTGGCTTGCGCTACCGTAATATAAGATGGAGCCACCATAAATTACAATATATACCAATTATTACCAATTAACAATATACAGGGTAGGATCAAAAAGTAGTAGGACTGAATTTCTGTAGCGTGAACGGAGCGGTGGAGGGGGGTCATACCACCTGGGCGCAGTATACCCATCAGTAGCTTTACTCTCGAGCTACAGGGCGGAGGGTGCGAGGAATGTGGGCAGAGGGGCACGTCCCGACGAACGCGAACGGTTAGCATTACGCGCAGTTAAAGGCTGGCGACGTTTTCGAGCTTTTGGATATCTGCGTGGGCCGAGTAGCGGAACATCTGTAGACCGTATCCAAGCCCTTACGACTCGTGACGTATTCGCGTTAATTTCAATTTTGTTCTAAGAGAAGCTTCTCTCTGGTATACTGAGACCTGGGCGTGGTAGTGAGGAGACTTCCAAAGAGACCGATATTTTTCCCAGTCGCCTATTGGCAAACGGAGAGTAAGCACGTCGTTTTTCGTGAACCTTTGTTTTTTATTAATTTTTATAACATAATATTTTGTACTTAAATTTATTTTATAATCATTTTCTACTACTTTTAATATTTAATGATTAATCTGACTTTTTATTATTATTTTGTTATTTTATTTTATATCAAAATGTTTTAATTTACGGAAATATTTTTTATAAAACTAAACTTTAAAATTTAAAATAACATCATATAAAATTGGGGTTTTCCTTGGAACAGGCACTGCCTAGTTAGAAGTGACTCAAAATCATTCTGTAAAAATAATTCCAAAATATTTTTTTATAAATTAATATATAAATAAGAAAAATAATTAAATAAATATTCTAAACTAAGTAATCTGCTTGATACACGGCATCATAGACTGTATCAACTTCCGCCGTCCACGAAGCGAAGTACAACGCGACGCTGGTTTAGGTATTGCTATAATGGCACGATAATCTATTTATTTGCATTAGATTTTTAAACACTTATGTTCCAGCTTTCGATTTATTTTTTAACGGATTTAATAAAAGCGATTTTCGGGTTGAATTTTGATATTATTAATTTTCTACCCCTCGTTATAATATTTTCGTTAATAATCTCGTGTAAACCATTAATAATGTTAGTAGGCATTTTTCTTATTAAGAGGCATTGTGTTTACGGCCCGGTGGCATAGTGGTTAGATCGCCTGATCTTAATTTGTAAGGTTCCGAGTTCGATTCCCGGCTGGGTTACCATTTTCCGTTGGGATAAAATTAAAGGAATTACATTTAAATTCTGTCGATCGAACGCAATAACAAGACACAAACCTACACAACTGGTACACGCACACATACATATAAACATATCATAGTAAGGTTGGTTTTAATTATCGTGTCATAAACCCGCCCATTGTGACATTTCACAATAAAGAGTAGAAACAAAGACATTCTCAGAATTCTAATACACTTTTATTTTCCATAAGCAATGCCCTTAGAATGTTAAGCCACATATATTTATTTTTTAACACCACTATTAATGGCTTTATGATTTTTTGAAATTGTAATGAAATTGTAAGAAATGTTCATACTTGCTCTCCTATATCGTCTACTCGCCCAAATAACACCATCCAATCTCCACGAGCTTTTTGAACCACTAAGTTCCCATGATCTCGTACTTCGGTCAGCCTCTGACAGTTTATTAAAAATTCCGAGTCATAATAGTGATTTCTATTCCTCTTCTTTCTGTGTCCATGGTGCAAGACTCTGGAACGATCTCCCAACAAATATACGAAACTCGCCTTCTTTACCATCGTTTAAGACTCACCTTAAGGATTACTACCTTTCTAAGAAGTAACCAGTTCTTCCCATTCTCTCCTGTTCCTCTCCCAATTTCCTCTCCTCGGGCATTATTAGTTTTAAATTCTTCCAATTGTGTGTATATCATGTAATAATTTTTATTTTCACAATGCGCGCATGTACCACTGTGTTTAGGTTAGTTGTAAGACATTGCCATGTGGCAATAAGCTCGCCTTTTTGTATACGAATTAAGTGCAAATAAAGAGTTTATTATTATTATTATTATTAAATTGAAATAAGATTGCAGAATCTTCAGCTTTTGAAATCGCGGCATTAAGGATGATTCATGCTACACCGGGCCGGGGCCGGGCCGGGCCCCGGCCGGGACACGGTCAGATATCTATAGTATACTTTTGTATGAAGCAATTCATGCTTGGCCGTGCTCCGGCCGTGCCCGGCCGTGCCACGACCGGAGCACGGCGTCGAATTGGCGGTGGATATTGTTTTCCCGGCTCCGGTCTGCTAATCGTTCAATGGGAGAGATATGCTTCAGAAATCTTGAATTTTGTTTGGTTAAATCACGTTTTATTTTTCCAAGAAATATACTAAAGCATTCTTTAGACATCCTAAAATAACCGTAAAATTTGCTCTCATCATCTATTAATTCCTTGTAGAGCGTGGCGAATTCTCCCTCCGATTGTCGTTTTCTCCAGGCTGGATGTACACTCCATCTTCTTTTATAAGATTCAGTTCGTGTTTCCAATACTTCATCTTCAAAGGCAATTGCAATAGCTGCCAACTCAAGTTGTGAAAATTGCATTAATAATCAAGCGAAAATAGAAATTAAAAAATATTATTATCGCCAAAATAGATGGACGCAACACTAGTTAGATAAGTCCGCCATTTGTGCATAAATTGTCTTTTTTATAAAACCAGCGTAATATTCATTAAGTTATGTTTTTATAGCACATTAAAGTTATTCTATTCTATTCTATTCTACTAGTTATCGCGGACATGGCCGTGGGATAAATAAACTCGGAAACAGCCCGGTCACGCCCGGTGTAGCATGAATGACTGCCCCGGCCGGAGCACGTTGGAAACGACTCGGCCGGGGCCCGGCCCGGCCCCGGCCCGGTGTAGCATGAATCATCCTTTAGGATTTCTGTGCGTAATTTGGTACTAGTTTCTAAGATAAAATGGGTACAGGCACACACACACACACAAGTGTACATTTACATACATTAATTTTACAGAAATTACTTATTTGGATTACCAGAATCTCAAAACTTGGAGAGCCGGTGCAAACTCGAATTCTAAATTTGGCTAGAAACAAGATTTTTTTTTGTTTACAGTGCTCATGATTTACTAGTTCACTACCCCTGTTACTACAGGCATACCCCCCAACGCCCACGCGGCGTACACTGTCGCCTTCCATCATATTATGAACCCTGTTATACGATTACATAATTCATGGAATTCGAGATTATCAATGAATGTATTTGCATATCAGATCGCGTAAACACCTCATCCCCACAACATTGATGAAATTTGGCTAGACCGACCGACAAAATGCATCATGTGAATTATGCGTGACTTTAGGTATAGTCAGAGAAGACTGAGCCTTAATATTTTTTAAATCTCCGAAAGAAAAGAGAAGTCAAGAGAAGGTAGTAGTTATGGATCTAGTGATTTTTTACTGTACCGATTTTCCCAGTCACCAAACGTCGATAGCATTATTTAGTGAATAATTCTGAGTAGTGGACATGTAATGTAAAATTAGCGATTCAACACTTTCTTCAGTTTATATACAGATCCAAAACCAACGAGCGGTTTCGATAATTTTCTGATATTCTCTTGACTTTAACTAAAATTTATTATAGGCAATCTCGACTATTTTTAATCACGACTATTTTTAAACAAGACTGTTTCAATCACGACTATCTTCTTTTTTTAATGTTGACTTTTTTTTAAAATTCTATTCTTTATCTCACGTGTATCATAGGTCTTGTATTTATATATTGTAATATATTTTATGTATATGGTATTCTATGTATATGTTTATATCCATATATCTATATATGTATATATTTATATCTATATAAATATCCATTATTTATACTATACCTAACATATAATGTAAAATATTTATTATTTTTAATGGATTGCAGATATAATGCAGTGTAATGTCCGCTCTAGCACAAGCGTAGCTTAGTAGAGCGACATGAGACATTTTTTAAATACACACCTCTGGTTGAATCTTGCTATGGGTTATTTTCTGCGATGTATGTGTAGTGAATTATATTTATTTATCTATTTTATTTATTTATTTATTTATCCTATTTTTTATAGTTACATAAAAAAGATTGCGTTCATTTTTTAAACACAGTTTTAAAAGAATACATATGATGAAAATCGCGAAAGGGCAATAACTTGTCAGGATTACATCTCCCTTTTAGGTATACGCCTGTGTTAGGGGAATGGTGATATGCTTTAGATTTTATTGTGAATTTCCTAAATAAATAAATATTTCGTGGGGGGGGGGGGTCGGTGGGTTGAGCTGTAAAATGTTTTTAAATTTAATTAATGTACTGGACTTTTTTAGCACCAATGAAAATTTTAGCACCAATTTTACTGTCAAGTCGAATGCAACATTGATTAGAAACAAATAATCTAGCTGAGCTATCGGTGTCTGGCACCTGAAAAATCTAACAAAATAGTGGTTGTTTTCCAAACCTAAGAATTTGTCAGATGATATAACGATATAACGATTATAACGATAGCTTAGGATACGATTTAACTGTGATCGTGGCCTGAGCTGACTCGGCAGTTGTTCTTCCGATAAGCGCTCAGAATATCCGTTTCAAAATTTGTAAAACATTATTAAATTTTTCCTTGCAAATGGAGGATAAAATTACTACCTTTTCGCAAACCGATTAGTTAATATTTAAAAAAGAATAAAAACACGACTGCCGTTATAGAAAGTGAACTACTGTATTTATTGAGGCTTTTTTTTAGGAATATTTCTGGTTTATTTATTTATCCATATAATTGATACATATACATTTCTATAATGTACTCAATCAGACCTTTCATTTGAAACTAAACACGATATATTTATGTTATTTTTTTGACATTTGGACATTTGGACATTTAGACAACTACTAACTTGATATTTGAACAGTTAAGTACCCTTTGACACTCAAGATGACGTAGCGATTCTAACAATGTGAAACACATCTATATCGGTTTAAGAGTTTAGAAGTTATGTAGGAATAAAGATACGGAAAACATACATAGATGAATCCTGAACATAACACACTTTTTGTTGGGCAGTCGTGTAAAAAGATTTCTTTCGAAAATAGTATTGATTCATTGACTTACCTAAAAGGTATGGTCTGAATAGGTTAAATACATTCCCTCATAAATGTATCTTGGCGTTAAAGACAGTCCTTTAGCTTCATATATAATTCATCAAATGATTTCGTTGATTTCGAAGAAAAATAATGTTTTCGTGCTTTCTTAGCTCCGGGAAAATAGTGTAGAATGCTCCAAATTCCTGCTGTAAAATGATGACAATGATGGTGCTGCCAATGATTGCTAGTATTCCTCCTTCTTTTTTCTTTTTTACACGACTGCCCAATAAAAAAATGAGTGTTTTGTGTTTAGGGTTCTTCTATGTATGTTTTCCTATTTTTCTTTATTCTACCATAACTTCTAAACGCTTGAACCGATTTAGAAGTGTGTGATTAAAAAGCGATATGTCATTCCGAGTGTCATACGGTACCTTAATTGTCTAAATAACAAGTAAGTAATTAGGTAACATAAATGTATCGTGTTTAGTGTCAAATCAAAGGTCTAATTGAGTACATTATGTGAATATATATATATATATATATATATATATATATATATATATATATATATATATATATATATATATATATATATATATATATATATATATATATATATATATATATCCATCTATATGGATAAATCCATAAACCACAAATATTTCATTAAAAACCGTAATATAAATAATTATAAAAAATATAAGTTTACTTTCTGTAACAGCGGTTGTGATTTTTTTTCTTTTTAATATATTTATTTGTTTCTATAGGGAAACAACATGGCAAAATCTTGCATTCCCTCCATAATCACTACTGAGTGTAAGGAAGAAACTGACATTTCACAGTGACTCACTTGTGAAATGTAATTCTTGCTGATTTCGGCTACTTGATAAAAGTGTTATATAATATTTTAAAGGTAGAATGGCGAGGAAACAAGGTAGTAAGTAAGTAATGGTAATGTAAGTGAGTAATAGCGGAGTAATTACCTGCAGCTTGGAAGAATTCCAGCTCCTCATTGACAACGTTATCATAGTATTTGAGGAATACGAGTATGTGCTTAAGCTGAACACAACAAAGACCAAGCACATGATAGACAGTAAAGTTCTGGTAAATAGAACTGTGTGTGTGAAACAGGCACTCGTATTTAAAGAACTGTGTGTAAAACAGCCACTCGTATTTAGTGAACTCTGCGCTTATTTAATTTTCACAAAACTCCGGAATAAAAACACGAAAATGAGACGGTTGATATACACGTAAAATCCATTACGGTTTTAATATAAATACTTTGTTTGTAATATCGTGAACAGTGCAGTTTCTATAATTTTAGTAAGTGGAAAGGCAACTGGTAATGTAGTTACTTTGTGGCTAAAATAGAACTCATACATAAATAACTAAATAATAAATAAATAATAACTCGAACTTAAATAAATAAATAAATAAATACATGTATCCTGATCGTCGCAACTGAAACTAAATTCTGAACTAAAACTTCTGAAACTGAACTGACAAGACTGAACTCCTGAGGCTTCTGAATTAGTTAGTTCTGAATTAATGTTATAGAATAGAGTTAGAAAAGTTATGAATTAATGTTATAAATAATTCACTATGTGATGACGCAATTACTAATTGTCATCGCTAATTGCCCACATTATTTATATACAGGTTATTTCAAGATTATTCGTAACGTCCAATCCAACGACGAGCAAATAAGAACCAAATTGCAGAGGTGTCTTGTCCGATAACCAAGTTTCGTCTCTAACGGAGGCAGCCGTCAAGGCGGCATTATAACTTTATTCAAATTAGATTCAACCCGCAAACAGATATTAAATTTTCCATCGTCTTAAATGGGAAGTAGGAGAATTTTGATAGAGGGGTACGAAAAAGGGAGGGAGGGGGGGGGGGTGTTGAGTGGTAAAAGCTTTAAAATAGAACTGAGTATGAGCGTTTCTGTAGAAATGGATATTTGGGATAAGAAAAGTACATTTAATCGACTGAATCGATTCAATCAATGCGATAATGTACGAACGTAATGATTGTTTTTATAGAAAACTAGCTGTACCCGACCATGCGTTGCTATGGGTCAGCATACATGCTTTAAAAAAATGATTTTACCTGTCGCATGTGTGGCATCTCTATAATAGGTATATAATAATAGACAAAATGTTAACAAAAAAAGTGCAGCAGCCATGTCATGGTGATACTTAGAACGGGCTATCATAATTGAATGCGTATACAAAATTTTGTGCTGTTGACTATTGAGGAGTTCCATCGTTGGAAGCCAACCCTGGGTGCCGTAGTCCTGTCTTGGTGACGCTTCGAACGGGCTGTCGTAATTGAATGCATATACAAAATGTATCGTGTCTGTGCTGTTGACCGTTGAGGAGTTCCCTCGTCGGGAGCCAAACCTGGGTGTAGAATCTTACCCAATCGTAGCCAATCGACTGTGCACTCTGACTAACATATTGAGATGTCAACCACAACGGGCGAACCCGTCACCGCAGGACGTTTTAACGATTCTTCGTTCTATCGACCGTGCAGTGAGCGTAGAAGACTTTGGACATAACAAATCCGACGTCTAGCTACGCCACAACCCGCAAGAAGCCAACGCCTTTACCGCGAGATAGCCAGTATGTTACCTGGTGGGCCGACACTCGCGCCCTTGCTTCCAATTGTGACCAGATTTCTCCGGTCTCTCGATTGGTTCCGAGTTCGAGGTCGTTTGCGCGGTCCTCTCCCTTACGAAGCGGTGAAACGGTGTGCACCGAATCTATCGCGGACCAAGGCGTCCTTTGCCCGACTCTGAACCGGGATCGGATGGCCAATGGTCATTTCAAAAGCAGTCGCCGTAAGGTAGGCAACCACCCCCGCTTTATAGGAAACAATACAGTTCCCAGACTCCCCTGTGCGCAGACCGTCCAGGAGCGCCAGAGGTTTGATTCCCAGGGGAGACTGGTTGACCCAGTGTCCTACCTAGGTTCGCACCCCATGCGTGGAGGCCATCGCATGGGTGTTGACCCGTGAGTGTGACCGACCCTGAACACATGGGTCATCGTGGCCACCTCATCATGGGCCCATTAGCTCCCAGACTCTGACTAACAGTCGGGGGAGTCTGGCAGCAGTACTGTTTCCTATAGAGCGGGGGTGGTTGCGGACTTTACGGCGACTGCTCTTGAAACGACCATCGGCCATCCGATCCTGGGTGAACAGCCGGGCAAAGGACGCTGTGGTCCGCGATAGATTCGGTACTGTTTCACCGCTTCGTAAGGGAGAGGACCGCGCAAGCGACCTCGAACTCGTAACCAATCGAGAGACCGGAGTAATCTGGTCACAATTGGAAGTAAGGGCGTGAGTGTAGGCCAGCCAGGTAACATTCCTGGCTATCTCGCGGTTAAGGCGTTGGCCTCTTACGGGCTTGTGACGTAGCTAGATGCTGGACTGTTTTGTCCCCAAGTCTTCTACGCTCACTCCAGGGAGATAGAACGACTAATCGTTAAAACTTCCTGAGGAGACGGGCTCGCCCGCTGTAGTCGACAACCCAAGTTGTAGAATCTTACCAAAATAAAAATTTATTTCAAGACCGACTACTTTCGAGTTTGGCGACCACAAACACAAGAGCATGTGAACTCAGTTTTAAACTAGTGACATCATTGAAGTGGGTGAATCAGTACGAGCATATAAGCAAATTTTAACAAAAAAAATTGGCAAAAAATTCTGGCAAATGTTTTTTTTTTTTTTTGCAAAATTTTAAACTTATGACTGATAAATAAAAGTTTGATAAGCCTTGAGCCCGCAGCGCCATCTAGCAATACGTAAAATATCGTTAATAAATAATATTTGCGATAATTTTTCCTACCGCTAGATGGAGCAACGCGCTCAACTTTTTATACTATTTTTCAGAACAATAAAATTTTCAAAATATCTAAATTAAAAAAAAATATTTTCGAAAGTAATTTTTTGTTCTCATGTTTTTCTCAAAAATAATTATCAAAAGTTGCTTATTAGCTTGTACTGATTCAGCCACTTTAAGGGTGTCACTAATTATAAACTAATCCAGTATAAAAAGGAGCTATACCTGGCAACGCGTTGCTGGGGCTCGTTTCATTATTTTGCTGTTACGTTCAACAAATGGCGATCTCATTGGCGTAAATTATTATACTAAAAACGCGCCTATTTGAATGCAACGATTTGAATGCAACGTTGTGTCAAAATTACAAGTCAATCGACCAACTGCTTTTCGATTTTGGCAAGCGCAAACATACGCAGGCTGTATTTTTATATATAAAGAACATTTCTCTACATTTTTCTCGGATGTCTTGCTCTCACTTTAATAAAATAGAATAGAATAGAATAACTTTATTGTGCTATAAAACATAACTTAATGAATATTACACTGGTTTTATAAAAAAAGACAATTTATGCTTAAATGGCGGACTTATCGCTATAGCGATATCTTACAGTCAACCATTTGATAAAATAATCCCTAATGTTCACAGTATAATACACAAAGAAGTAGTAAAGTTACATTTAAAATAAACGTATACAAGTATATGTCAGTAACTTATGCTAAGGTTGCCCAGGAAAGGATAAAGGAGAAGACAAGGTGAGGTATTTGGTTAGTGGCTGTGTAAAAATAAATGTTTCTTCAACAACTTTTTTAAAGTATGCAACGAAGGTGCATGCTAGATAGAGTAAGAGAGCTGATTACATAAACGGGCAGAATGGACTGAAAAAAGTGCGTGTAGGTAAACAGAAGAATTATGTATCGGAATGGTGAGTGTTTAATGTCGTGACGCCCGTTGCTCAATAGCCGATGAACTATTTCATATTTCATATTAGTCCTGAGGCTGATGTTAATTGGGATTTTTCCCATCCCGTATTTTTGTTGTTCCGTTTCCATTCACATTTTATAGACTAATTTGTGGAAGTTGTTATATGCATGTGGTTAAATCTTATCGTGTAAAGGGGAATTAACTAATCTTGTTAGGACTGATATATTTCAATCCGCGTAATCATAGTATGTAGAGAAACGACAAGGCGATTTTAATATGTGAAATGGTATGTTCATCTCTTTCGGATGTGTAGCTTGGGTCAGCGTTTGCCTCATGAATATGTAAAGAGATTAGCGAACAGTGAGCGACCATTAATAACAGGACGAGACACGTCACACGACCACGGGCGGCGGTGTCGGCTCTGTTGCTTCAACGCTACCACTTCACCAAATGCAGGGGATTCATTTACAAACCCTACAGCAGGGCAGTATGAATAACAGCGTAATTCTAGCATAAAACGACTACTTTAATTAACTCGGATTTTCATTCGCAAAATGCGCGAAAGAAATAGGATCTGCGTCATTTTAAATCGCGACTGACTATGGTTCAAAATAGCTTTCTTTGTCATTCTACCATATTTTACAATTAATTGCCATTATGCATCAGTTGCCTTGGGTAGGTTCACTTTAAGAAAAATATACAGTGTATTTTTAAAAAAAACCCAATTTATGGCATTAAGGATTTTGACAGTAACAAATTTTCACAGTTTTCCTGACTTTCCTGACTTTCCTGACTATCTTTATTCTTTCTATTATTGACTATTATATTATGGTGAATTTTTGTTCTGACTATTGGCGAATGCTCATTACTGTCATTATTAATTTGTCAACTCCTGTTTTTTTTATTATTATTTTTATTACTGTCTATATGATAATTTGTGAAATTATCGAATACTTCTGATTTATTATTAGTACAATATTTAAGATAGTACGATATTACATACGATCATTTGTGAAATCGTTTGTTTATTATATGAAACCTAGAAAATCTGCGCTTGAATGTTCAACCTTCTTGCATACTCGAGTAGTAATTTTGTAATTTTTGGACACGCCTAGTGTATCCCTAATCCTATCCTGATTAATAACTCTATTCGAATATTTTCCCTTACCTGCTAAAAATTATGTACTTACAAATTGTCATCTCTCGGACAATTTGTGCGGTCGATTCAGTGACCAAACTGGCGCGAACGTATCGCACACGTATTACTCGTCTATCCGTGATAGAAAATTATACAAATTCGAGGTTGTGTGTGCCGTGAATATTGTGACTTTGTCCATCGGGATCTGCACCAGCGTCTGGGTAGCAACACATCAGCGAAGCAGCCAGAGAAGATCAGGAAGGACGTGGTTTTTGAAGGTACTTCTTTTTTCAATCCTGGATCTATTTCCACTGTGGCTGTTCAGCGCTCACCACACCTTAATTAAATACAGTCCTTTTGCCTGACGTTCAGGATATCGACCAATTGTGCTGTGTTTTGTGTAGTATTTTTGATAATTTTGACTCTACCAAATGTAGAAACCCCTATTAACTGAGTTATAAATACAGTTTAAAAATCAAAACCCTTTTATCAAAAACGCTAGCGCTTGGCTCGGATCGGTTTGTATATGGTAGTTCTAATCAGTTCATCCGTACGACGAATAAAACTAATTAGCAAATTAAATTTCGACGCTTGTGCAAGATACTTTGTGCCAGCCTTGTGTTGTGGGTGTTGGCTTGCGCTAGCGTAATATAAGATGGAGCCACCATAAATTACAATATATACCAATTATTACCAATTAACAATATACAGGGTAGGATCAAAAAGTAGTAGGATTGAATTTCTGTAGCGTGAACGAAGCGGTGGAGGGGGGTCATACCACCTGGGCACAGTATACCAATCAGTAGCTTTACTCTCGAGCTACAGGGCATTGCGGGGGAGGAGGATGCGAGGAATGTGGGCAGAGGGGTACGTCCCGACGAACGCGAACGGTTAGCATTACGCGCAGTTAAAGGCTGGCGACGTTTTCGAGCGTCTGGATATCTGCGTGGGCCGAGTAGCGGAACATCTAAAGACCTTATCCAAGCCCTTACGACTCCTGACGTATTCGGGTTAATTTCAATTTTGTTCTAAGAAATATACTCTTTGGTGATCTGAGCGTGGTAGCGGGGAGCCTACCAAAGACACCGATATTTTTTTTAGTTGCCCGCGGGCAAGCGGAGAGTAAGCACGTCGATTTCCGTGAACCTCTGTAATGAAGTGTCGTTAGCGATCCAAGATGGAGAAAATTCTCGAGCAGCGCTATGTTATCAAATTCTGCATCAAACTCGGGAAAACCGTGACGGAGACCTGAAATGATTAAGGATACCAACGGAGATGTTGCCATTAGCCGTTCAAGAGTGTGACATGCGAATGGTGTGCGCCAAGTTTGTGTCAAGAGTCCTGAGTGATGAACAAAAAGCGATTCATTTGTAAATTTCCCAGGACATCCGGAACTGTGTCCAAGAAAGCCCAAATGTCCTTGACAATGTGATTACTGGTGACGAAACGTGTTTCGAGTACTACCCGGAGACCAAACGCCGTAGGAGACGTCCAAGGGGCCGTGACGGCATCTCTGAATGGGATCCCGGAAAGCGAGTTTCAGAAGGCGTACGCGCAGTGGGAACCGCGTTATACGCGTTGTGTCGAAGCACAAGGGTGCTATTTCGAGGACCACTAAGGATTTGTACCGATAACTTTAATTTTAAAAAAACAGTCTTACTACTTTTGATCCTACCCTGTATTCTACATTATATCATACATTTCAAACAGTAAAAGTATATGGTTAAAACAATTCTAGTGTAATTATTCCCTGTATCGATTCATGGTTGATCTGAAAAGACGACGCTGTTATTCCCTTCGAGCACCACAAAGAAAATACAACGAATGAGAAGGCTTTATATGGCAGGCTCCAGCTTCGGAACCCTAAGGTTGATCTTCAACATCTAATGAGGTCCTCCATGCAATGAATAAAAATAATTGGCAAATGAGACCAAATCGGATAATTCGTTTAAATGTTACGGCCCCTTAAGTAATACAGCTTTAAATTTTGTAACTCAAGAAAGCTAAGGGTCGATTTCAAAAATTCTCTCGATATTCTCTGATCCATGATAATTTCGCGAGCAAAAAAAAATGGCTTCCGTACGGATTAAAATACAAAATATTAACAAAATAAACCGACTTTAAATTTCTTTATAAGTGCAGCAGCTATTTCATGGTGAAGCTTAGAACGAGCTATCATAATTACATGCGTATACAAAATTTCGTGTTTGTGCTGTTGACCGTTGAGGAGTTACCTCGTTGGAAGCTAACCCTGTGTGCCGCAGTCCTGTCTTAGAGCAACTTAGAACGCGCTGTCGTAATTGAATGCATATACAAAATGTCGTGTCTGTGCTGTTGAGCGTTGAGGGAGCCAACCGAGGGTGTAGAATCAGGTCATGCTTACTATAAAAAAATGCAGTCATCGGTATTGAACCAACATGTACATTTTCAACTTCATATGATAATATTTGAGAAGTTCCCTTAATTCCTCATGGATCCCATATAATCAGAACAGGATTAAAAATAGGATAGAAAACGAATTTACCGCGTGAAATTTGTAGCACCCGACGTTTCGGTGACGTTGCAGCCGCCGTTGTCCAGGGTAGACTGAAGAGCTGTCAATCCGTTGTTTTGCGGGTAGGCCGCGTACCGCTTCCGCCACTGCGTAGATTATAACGGTGGTGGGAGCCGGGCTCGGAGCTCGGATGATACCTTCTGCATCCTAAAAGGCAACATTCAAACGGTGAATGAATTCCTGGGTCATCTAAACTTCATACACCCAAAAATCAGATTCACCTATGAAGTAGAGAAGGACGGCTCCCTACCATTTTTGGATGTCAAAGTGACGAGGAGAAGTGACAATACTCTCGGACATACGGTATATCGGAAGCCCACACATACGGACAGATATTTACATGCAAGCTCACACCATATCCCTACCATCTACGTTCAGTGCAAACGTCCCTCGTGAATCGAGCACGCGATCTATGCGACGCTGAGCATTTTCCGAAGGAGATGGAACATGTCAATGATGTCCTTAGGAAAAATGGATACGGTAAATATCACGAGACACGCACACGATCTAATACAGACGAAACTCTGAAACCGAGCAGATCAAGAGCATTCTTACCATACGTCAAGGGCGTGACATATCGAATAAGTAAGATGCTAAACAGATTCGATATAAAAACGATCTTCAAACCGACCCAAAATATAGCTCGATTTTTGAGGCCTGTAAAGGATGTAATACCACTGCAAACCCCGGGTGTGTATAAAGTCGAATGCAGTTGCGGTCTAGCCTACGTTGGACAAACGAAACGGCCCATAGCCACGCGACTGTCAGAACACATCAAAGCTGTTAAAAACGTTCAGCGAGAAAAATCGGCGATCTGCGAATATATATTGGATAGCGGAAGTAACCACTGGATGCAGTTTCAAAATCCCATTGTGCTATCCAAAGAACAATTCTACTTTCCTCGCATGATCCGGGAAGCCATTGAAATAAGAAGAACCCCGAACTTTAACAGAGACGACGGTTACAAACTCTCTTCTACGTGGAACCCTCGTCTTAAAATGTTCCCGCCGCCGAACGCCGAACGCAAAGACGTAAAACAGGATACTGTGAGTGTTGTGTGCAAGACGGATTTTCAAAATTCCCGCGCTCCGAGCCCGGCCCCCCACCACCGTTATAATCTACGCAGTGGCGGAAGCGGTACGCGGCCTACCCGCAAAACAACGGATTGACAGCTCTTCAGTCTACCCTGGACAACGGCGGCTGCAACGTCACCGAAACGTCGGGTGCTACAAATTTCACGCGGTAAATTCGTTTTCTATCCTATTTATAATGTCAAACAACCGCGATAGTCTTCGATTTTATAGAACAGGATTTGAATAAAAAATGGAACCAATCTGTAAGTACATCCTTTTAAATGAAATGAGAATTTTCGAAATCGGTAACCTCAGTTTCGAGTCCTGAGGTAACAAACAATAAAAAACAATGAAAAAAAAGTAGCTACCGGGTTGATGACCGCCTCCTTTTGAAGTCGGTTGTAAATGGGGTATTTCAGTCGTTTGCTTGTATGGCAGCTATTCGATTAGTTTTAAGTACCGGGCCTACAGCCTATCGGCTCTTGCTGTGTCCTTGATTCATGGCCTTTTATGACTTCAAATATAACTCTAGAACGAATAGTCCGATTTTAAAATTTTCTTTGGTAGTCGGTTTCTAGTTTTAAACCGAAGAACTAATAAAAACTTAATGATCGTACGGCTAAAAATCTGATTTTTCAGTCGTCCGTTTGTATGACAGCTCCCTGACGGTTTAAAGACGGCTCCTAAAATATAATCAGTTCATCCCATTCAAGAATAAAATAGATTGGTGAAAGAATTGTCAAAATCAGAATCTTCGAATCGAAACTTCGCGCCAGCCTTGTAGGCGGGTCGACCTGGCGCTAGCGTCATAATTAAAACACTTTTTTCTCCATAATATAAGGGGGGGGGGGGGGTATATGGTAGAACCGTCGCGCTCAGTTGAGACCTCATTCGTGTGGGGTTTGTAAAGGATTTCGCCAACCGACCGCACCATGGACGTCATTGGCCGTAACAGTGATACATTATTCACCGAACCAGCAGCGGATTTGTCGTTTTTCAGCATTACAAATTTAAAAGCCTTCACCATTTTCCGTAGTATAATTTTGTTATTATGCTTTATTTATTTTATGTATTACTTAAAATCTATACAGAATATGTAAAATTTATCAAAAACACTGTAGAATAAAACTAGTATAGCCAAGTATCCATTGCAAATCACCATATTAAGCCACTACTTAACCAGAAAATAATATTGAAGGGAAAAAAATAAAAAGAAAAAAGATAACATGCATATTCACATTTATTACTGAAGTATTAGGGAAAGAAGAGGGGAGACAGTGTGGGATTGATATTGTTTAAAGTAGTTCGAATATTTAGATACAAAGACAAATATAATAGGTCAGTTATTGTTCCTGAGTTTTTCTCTGAGTGAGTGAAAAAAAGGCTTCTTACCTACAGTGGTTAGGCCGATATTTTTTTGGGATTGGCATACTCTTTCATTAGGAGGGACAGAGAGAGAGAGAGAGAGAGAGAGAGACGGAGAGACCTTCGGCTTGCTCGGACGTACTTCGGCCGATTTTAGACGTGTAACGTTCGGGAGGAAACACAACGAGAAGCGCGATTTTTCAAATAATGGATACAATGGGTAATATTGATTATATAAGGAATTAGATTGCTCATTGTCATAGTACGTTTTGACAATTTCTACGCAGGCGACATGCAGGCGGCGCTGATAGCACTGACCAATGAAACCAATAGCTATTTATCGGGCCATACTTATATATATATAATGTTGCTGGCTATAAATTTATCTGCCTACCCTATTATCCGGGTCGTATTACAACAATAAAAATGAAGTTCGTATGAATGCGACGCGATAGCCATCAATGCGGCAAAAGAGCGGCATTCACATTTGTATGACATACTGTATGGTAAAAAACACTTACTTATAATATAAAACATAATTATCATGTATTTTATTCTTTGTTTCTTACACAACCGTGCTCCTCAAATAGGACTCAGGAAGTGCGCTCGCCTTAACACAGAAGTGCCTATAGCAAGCTTTTTTATAGCAAGGCGGGTTTGGTTGCACAATACATTACATTACATTACATTCACGTCGTGTCCAATTGGTGGCTAAAAACCGCTCTTGGACGTGTCAAAATATTTGTGTTTTAAGTAGTAAGTGTCATTACTACTTTAATCTTTACGTTACATACATATATTAATTTTAAAATATATAGTATCTAAGAAACTTTGGAACCTACTGGAAGTTATTCGTCGTAGAATCGTATTACAAAACAAATTAAGAAATAGTCAATGGCTACCTACTAAACACACGATAATTAAAATAGTCAGTTAAAAAGTTGAATAATCAAAGCAGAAGCCTAACAATTGAAATAGCCAATAAATCAAATATATACGTACTAAAAACTGTATATAGTCACATCCAAAATAGTAAGTAAATTGTTAAATAATCAAACTAAAGATAAATCTTAAATTTAAATACTAGAAGTACATATATAATTATCATTCAAATTGGTACAATATTTAGTGTCAATCAATCATGGTACAAAGTCATGGCCCTCGAATTCGGTCAGATTATAGAAAGGGTGGCCTATCAGCATCTCCTTAATGTTTTTTTTAAATTGTTTGTCCTCCAGTTGTTTGATAGTGGTAGGGAGTAAATTGTAGAATTTAATGCTAAGGTATAAGTAGCTCTTCTGTACTTTTGCCAGTCTTGTTCGGGGTACGCATAAAAGGGAATTACCGCGTGTATGGTAAGAGTGAATGTCCGCTCTAGTTGCGGTTTCTGTTAGGTGCTGTCTGGCATACATTAAGCACTGGTATATAAAATAAATAAACATCTAAATAATTTATGCGCTTTTTAATCTGGACTCACACAGATGTAGACCTAAATTTAGACGGTATAAACTACGGCTAAATGTAACATAAAACATTAATTCCTAAATTATATTATTATTCATTTGCATTTGAATGTGTATGTAAGCAATAAATAAATAAATAAAATAATACTAATAATAAATAGTTTTTTAATAAAGGACTGATTGATTGTAAAACAAACAAATAATTTTACTAATGATAACATTAACATTAAGCTCGCCTTTTCTTAAGAATAAAGAGTTTTATTATTATTATTATTATTATTAACATTCAATTATTTGAGCATAGAAAGCCATTTATAAAGCGCAGCCATACTTCCATACCATGCACGCCGCCATATTGAGCATAGTAGAATATTAAACAATGTTTATAACTATGACTGCCATCTACACGTTGCGTTTCTCAGCAAAATCCTAGTTCCCAAAACGTAGTACGGTATTTAGCAATTTAATACCTTATATTATTGATGATAATAAGATCAGGTAACACACTCTCGACCTGAATAGAGTCGAATACAAGAATTTATTTATTTATTTATGAACATTTTAAATACATGCGCTCAGTTACTCGTACATTTTTACTCGGGACGGTAAAAAACACGACTGCCGTTACAGAAAGTGATCTATTGTATTATTATTTATTTTCATTCGGGTTTTTTTATGAAATATTTGTAGTTTATGTATTTAACCAGAATTTACTCAATCAGACCTTTTATTTGAAACTAAACACGACATATTTATGTAAATTTTATTTACATTTGGACATTTGGACATTTAGACAACTACTAACTTAATATTTGGACAGTGAAGTACCCTTTGACACTCAAGATGACGTAGCGATTCTAACAATATGACACACTCTAAATCGGTTTAAGCGTTTAGAAGTTATGGTGGGATAAAGAAACGGAAAACATACATAGATGAATCCTGAATAAAACACACTCCGTTTTTGTTGGGCAGTCGTGTAAAAAGACTTCTTTCAAAAATTGCATTGATTGTATTGACTTACCTAAGAGATATGGCCAATGTCTGAATAGGTTAAATACATTCCCTCATAAATGTATCTCGGCGTTAAAGACAGTCCTTTAGCTTCATATATAATTCATCAAATGATTTCGTTGATTTCGAAGGAAAATAATGTCTTAGTGCTTTCGTAGCTCCGGGAAAAAAGTGTAGAATGCTCCAAATTCCTGCTGTAAGACAAAAACTTAATTTATATTTGGAGAGCTAATGTACTCCATGACACACGGGATGACATAATAATTCTAACAAAATCGCACACTTCTAAATCGGTTCAAGCGTTTAGAAGTTACGGTGGAATAAATAAACGAAAAACTTACGTAGATGAACCCTGAACACATTACACTCCTTTTTAACCGACTTCATAAAAAGGAGAAGGTTATCAATTCGGTTGCATTTTTTTTCAAGTGTGTTACTTTAGAACTCCGTCATTTTTGAATCGATTTGGAAAATTTGTTTTTTTTATTTGAAAGGATATACTTCCAGATTGGTCCCATTTTTATGACAATCCTGTTCTGATGATAGGCTCCATGAGGAATTGAGGGAACACCTCAAATATTAGCCCTTCTAAGTTTCACCATGACATGGGTGCTGCACCCAGGGTTGGCTCCCGACGAGGGAACTCCTTAACAGTCAACAGTACAGACACGAAATTTTGTATAAGCATACAATTATAATAGCTTGTTCTATGTTTCACCATGACATTGGCTGCTGCTCTCATACAAAATGTGGAGTCAGCTTTTTTGATAAAATTTTGACTGTTGTTTGTTGGGCAGTCGTGTAAAAAACACCTACCCTCCCTCCCTAACCCATTTTAAAACTTCCCGCAACATACGTGGATGCCTGCCTTTTCATTGATCGCTTACTTTTCTGATTAGTTAGCTACCGTCGCGTCGTCTCAAGTCTCACCCTTCTGACAAAGAGTTATCGGCAATTGTGGAGATGATCGTTTTTACCCTGGCTAATGACGTCACGTGGTAGGGGTAGGTATCAAGTTAAGCGCGTTAATTTGTAATCTTAGATCGAAAGGGTTGTTACTTGTCAGCCGAATTCGGGGGAACTTTATCGCAGGGTCAGGTGCCATCTGCCAACTACTACCTACATTTCTCGCCCATTCAAACGAGCAACTCCTAAATCCAGGCGTATGGTTACTAGGAGGATCAGGTAGTGATGGTTTAATAGCATAAGTTATATTTATATAATGACTAGCTGCCCTCCGCGGTTTTACCCGCGTGGTGATGGAATATTGTGATAATGATGATAGAAAACTATATACCATTATAACTTATAGCCTATGTGTTACTCTGATGTGTAAGCTATATTATTGTAAAGTTTCATCAAAATCCATTTGGTAGTTTTTGCGTGAAAGAGTAACAAACGTCCATACATACATTCTTACAAACTTTCGCGTTTATAATAGTAGTAGGATTAATTAACAATCAGACAACAATAAACGCCCCCTCTATCAGTCGTTTCTGTTTAAACGTTTAAATGTTGTCCACTTGAAGAGTGCCTAAAAATAGGTTTAAACTACTTCTATAGACTTTAAAATCTTTTTATATATTTGTATTTTTGCATACACCGTGGTTCTGCAAAGAGCACCTTAAAGTTGGTAAATGATTTCTAAGTTCAAAAACTGCCAAAGTTAAATCTAAAATATTTGTATTTCCTGAAATTCTTTTTGTTAACTAGGAGATCATCAGTAACGGTAGGATTATAATAAATAATTAAACTGAGTTGAGAATAATATACAAGTTTTTTGGTTTAGGCCTTTGTTACTGAGAAAATTCTTTGTTTTTAACTTTCAGATATTCATTTTTAATTGAGACTAATACAAAAAAAAACGTTTTTTAACGTTTAATGATAGCCTGTATTATTCTCCTTAAAAATCTCCTAATTACCAAAAAATAAATAGTGATTTTTTTCCTTTTTTGTTTTCTTTATTGTATAATCTTACGAATCATTTTCTAAAGACTTTGTTATATGTGAATCGGTCATTTTGAAAACTCCATAAAATGACGTTTTGAACAACATCACTTTTTTTTTCGCTTTGGGTACTAAAAACAATCACTAATATATTTCCAACCTAAGCAGCATAAAATTCGGATCATTGATTGTACAAATGCCACCTCAATTTTCGAGTCATTTCGATAACACCACAACTCCTATTGATTATGAGTTTTAGAAATGTAGTTTTAATTTATTTTTTCCTAAAAACTAGCCTAATCTAATTTAGTTAATAACAATGGGAGAAGAAAATTAACCATTTTATTTGGTACATAGAAATATGTGAATTTCTAATAGTCGATTGTATGAATTCACTATCAATAAAAATCTAAATAAGGACCTGTTTAGGAATTTCTATCGAAATCAGCGTAACCAACATTTTCTTTCGCTTTTTTTCTAGGAAAGTATTACATTTGTGACTGTTATAAATATTTCCTAAAAGTAATGTTGCATTTACCCTAAAAAACAGTAAAATATATTTTTTTATATTTTAGATTCCTGCAACTTTTACCAAAACTCTGTGCTCGCTGTAGAAAATTTGTATATGACATGAAAGAATCGAAAAATTAGACAATAAATATAAATTTTGCAAATTCCTGCAAATTCTACCTAAAATCCGTGCTCACGTGTAGAAAAATGTAATAATACGACAAATAGAGGTGTCAACTACAACGGGCGAACTCGTCACCTCGGGAAGTTTTAACGATTGGTCGTTCTCTCGTGAAGTGAACGCAGAAGACTTGGACAAAACAGTCCACCGTCAAGCTCCGACACATGCCCGTAAGAGGCCAACCCCTTATCCGTGAGATAACCAGGTATGTTACCCAGCGGTCTTACACTCACGCCCTTACTTCGAATTGCGACCAGATTACTCCGATCTCTCAAATAGTTACGAGTTCGAGATCGCTTGCGCGGTCCTCTCCTTTAAGAAGCGGTGAAACGGTGTAAACCGAATCTATCGCGGATCACGGCGTCCTTTGCCCGGCTGTTCACCCGGGATCGGGTAGCCGGATCGAGTAGTAATAATACGACAGATAAGAATTGAAAAAAAGATACAAGAAATCCAATAATATTATTTAGCGACTACGTCACACACAATGTAATATTTCACAAAATCAAAAATCAAAATCAAAATGTTCTTTATTCATATAGACACAATTAAATATTATTTTTAATTTATGTTCTTATGATGCATCCAAGCCTTACTCCCAAGCCGTTTTGTCATTTACATAATCAGATATTGTATAGTATGCTTTTTATACAATTTTGCTTTGATGGTAGCATTAAACTTATTTACAGATAGTTCTCTAATAGTATGAGGAAGTTTGTTAAAGAAGCGTATATATTGTCCCAAAAAAGAATTGCTTATTTTGTGGAGACGAGTAGCACGTACAACAAGGTTATGCTTATGTCTAGTATTAACATTATGAGTGTGGCTTTTTTTTTAAAGTTGTCAATATTCTTGTGGACATACAACAGATTTTCGTATATATGTATATTGTGATGCAACAGTAAGAATATTTATCTCTTTGAATTTTTCTCTAAGTGAAACCCGAGGACTAAGTTTATATGTAGCTCTTACAACACGTTTCTGTAGTATAAAGATGTTATTGATGTCCGCACAGCTTCCCCAGAGAAGAATCCCATAGCACATAATGCTATGAAAGTAACTAAAGTATACTATTCTTGCTGTATCTACATCAGTCAGCCGCCTTATTGTTTTCACTGCGTATGCCGCAGAGCTAAGTTTTCCTGACATTTTCTCAATTTCTCAATTTCAAACTTCAAATAACAATTCAAACTTTGCCGCCCCAGTATGTTACCACTGCTTAGAATGCCGAGTCAGGTTACGGATTTGCATCGTTGTAAACACTGAACGTTTAACCGTCTTCAACCAGATAACATACTGTCTTTCACTTTACCGATACTACGCCGCGTCCTAGCGCGAGCCGCAGCGCGTAGTACCGCGGGAACGAAGGGTTATCCTAAGTGTAACAAACTAATAAAGAGAAATATGGACCTTTAGAAGGCCACACCATTCTTGTTAACGACAAACTGTAATAAAACGATAATATAAAAAAATGGAAAAAAACACATGTTTTGCAAATTCCCGAAAATTTTACATAATATCGGTGCCCACGTGTAGAAAACTGTAATAATATGACATGAATGAATGGAAAAAAGATACAAGAAGTCTATATATAGAAAAATATGACTTGTAGGAAATTGATCGTAACATAGCGACGCTTCCGTTTTAAAACGGGGGATCATTTTAATGAGGGGAGCGAAATAAATCAAATTTTCGTATGATGTATCAATCGCTTGATGTATTAAATTGACAAATAATTCGATTA
The DNA here is from genome assembly GCA_944548615.1 of Micropterix aruncella. Taxonomy (NCBI): domain Eukaryota; kingdom Metazoa; phylum Arthropoda; class Insecta; order Lepidoptera; family Micropterigidae; genus Micropterix; species Micropterix aruncella. The sequence continues at coordinate 17,950,806 of OX155965.1, forward strand.
GACAAATAATATATTTGTTATTAAAATATATGTGGTATATCCAATATGGAGAAGAGAGATAGGTGAACATATTTTTTTTCAATAGAATAAAAAAGTTTTCGAAAATAAAAATAAAATATTGCAAATCAGTGGATTTAAGATGTTATATAAAATAGCATACTAATTAAGAAAAGGGAAAGTCTGATGATCAAAGTCCAAAATAATACAATTATGGCGACTAAAAAACAAGGGTGGGAATTCAATCATATATAATAATATTAGCAATGGGCATGATTGTGCTTCTTTGTGAACTAAAACTATACGAGCGAACGAGATAGAGCAATACGTTAGAGCGGAATATGAAACGAACGATCGTCAATAAAAACTACCTGTCCAACTTATACTCATCTCAATAAATGTCTTAGATTTAGATGCTTTTTGGTGGGTAGTTTTAATTCGAACAAGTGACAACCGTTTACTTCACATTTCGCTCTAGCGCATTGCCCTGTCTCGTTCACACGAACTAATTTTCGATTTTAGTTCACGAAGAAACGTAATCGAGCCAGTCAGATAAGAGTAAGTCATCTGATTAGTGTTTAATCAATCCATGGACCTTTTAATCGGATTTTTTGTCTTTCTTTGTCTTTGTATGCGTTTGTTACCGTTTGTTTCGTGGCATGTCGAACATTTTCATGAGGGGACGATTCAGCCCGCCTTTGATGAAAGCCCCCCCCCCCCCCTCCCGGTGCCACAATACGACTAGAAGCCGTTCTGTTCTCACATTCACCTTCCAACAAAAAATGACATTAATTAATTCTTCCGACTCGTGCTCTGCATGTCGACAAGGTCTTTTTTGGCGGTCTACTGCAGGAGGTGAGGGAGGATTACGAGGGAGTTCAACACGTGTGTTCACTGAATCGATACACTGGCGAAGCAGATTAACGATTTTATATTCGCCGGTATATTTCAGGTCATTAAGCTTAATAAATAGGGGTTTATAATATCAGTAAAAGTCCAGGTTGGAATGAGTTTTCTCTTTTTTATGCTGTCGTGCTGTCTCTAATACAATTTGAAAAAAACTGTGTACATTTTGTTATTGTATTTATAAGGAGTTATGCTATGTTATTACTTCATTCTCCACTTCTGCTCCACTAGATTCGAATTCTTCTGAAATAAAATGCGTATGTAAACCAAAAACATGATGATTTAACTAACCGAATTTGATAATAATAATAATAAACTCTTTATTCTTAAGAAAAGGCGAGCGTATTGCCTGCAGGCAAATTGTAGAGCTAACCTATACTATTTTATGAACATTATTTGCGAGTAGACTACATAACTTAACCTATATAAAGAGTTTGACAAATAAAATAAAAGAGAATTGATGTTTATAATACAAATTATGGTACAAAACATTATTACTAAGAGGGTAGTAATTTAAATGTAAAACAAGTAGGAGTAGGTACTTAAATAGATTGTTTATTTAATTACATTCAGGAGATCATTGGAAATGTCTTACTCTTTACACATAGTGTCAAAAACATGATACATTCTGGTGAGAGGTCTGTTCAACATGATATTGCTATTATGGGCAACAGTAGGAGCTAATGGGCCCTGTTGCAGTTTGTCCACTCACACAGTTGTGTATAGGGTCGGTCAAACGTACGGGTCAACACCCATCCGGCGGCCTCCACGCAGAAGTGCAAGCCAGGGCGTGACTGGCCTGCGGACAGTTACCCCTAGGTGTCATCTTTAGGGCGCTCCTGGACAGTTTGCGCACCGTGCGGCGTCAACCAATCGATTGTGCTTTCCGATTAACATCCGGGGGAGTCTGGAAACAGTATTTTTTCCTATAAAGCGGGGGTAGTTGTGAACCTTACGGCAACTACTCTTGAAACGATCGTTTGGCCCAGCGATCCCGGGTGAACAGACAAGCAAAGGATGCCGTGGTCCGCGATAGATTCGGTAGACACCGTACCACCGCTACGTAAGGACCGCGCAAGAAACCTCGATTCTGTAACCAGTCAGGAGGTAGGAGGTATCCTGATGGTTAATTCGAGACGGAGCTATCCTTCCAAACTGGTAGTCAGGGGGTGAGGCTGCCTGCTAAGTATCTTTCTCGGTGCCTTGCCGTAAGGTGTTGGCCTCTGACGGGCTAGTGGCGTAACTAGGCTGTGGACTGTTTTCCTCTTAAGTCTTCTACGCTTACCTCAAGGGAGAACACAGAACGATCTAATATCGTTAAAAATTCATGAGGTGACAGGTCCGCCCGTTGTAATTGGCAGCTCTAGTGATTATGGGCGACAATATAAAATGTTTTAGAGTTCCTCTTTAGTAGCTATGGCACACGAAATTTCATAAATATATTTGCAATTCGCAAAAAAGACGGGAGGGGGGGATGTAGAGGAGAATGAAAAATATTTTAGACCATTTTTCGTATCAGAAAATATTCTAAAATAAAGAAAATTAAATATAATATTATACATTTACATCTACAGAAACGACAAGATATTTTGTGGGGATTGTTATGGTGGTGAATGCGAAGGGGATAGGGTGAGGGGGGAGTAGGGAGTTTATATAGACGGTCTTAATGTCATATTATAATATGATAAATGCTATGTAAACTGTGTTTATATTGGCATAGAGGATTTTTCTGAATAATTTTTAGACCGATTGCATCTCAAATGGTTTATTCGCTTAGGGATGAGCGTGTATATTAAGGGCGCAGTATAAAATAATATTTTTCAAGAAAATCGTGTGACAGAGAGATCAGACAATTGAAATATTATAAATTTTTGAAATACAACAATATAGGGGGGAAGGAATGAAAAACTAAAATATTTTGTATCTTATTTGTTTATTAGTTTTTTTAAATTCCTTTCTAGGGAGTTTTGGCCGTTTCAATGGCCGTTTCAATATTATAAGTAGACCTCGTACTGTTTTCAGATCTACTAGTATTAATATTTATTTATTTATTTATTAGTTTCAAATAGTATTCAAGGGCATTACAGATGAATCCAATTCGCCCTTGAATATTAAAGCTAGAGTGTAGTCTAAAAATAAATGACTACATAACTAAATTAATGCTAATATTGAACAAGAAAAAAAAACATAAAAATATAAAACTAAATAAAAGACAGATTATAATAAACATGAGATAGCAGGGAGTTGCCTTTTTAGCTGCCAAAGGGATATACAAAAGATATCTATTTCTGTGGGTAAGGAATTAAGAAGAGCTATAACCCTTCCCACTGGCCTGTCTACAAAAATATTTGTACAGTGGTACGGCACATTAAACAATAGATGCGATCTCCTCGCTGTGTAATTTAACGGTACGTACAATTCAAACTTACATAGTATCTCTGGCAAATAAATAGTTCCGTGAATTAGTTTATATGCAAATATAATTAGTGAAATATATCGACGCGTTTCAAGACTGTTGTATCCTACCATTCCTAGCACAAAATCGGACGGAAATAAGTATGGATAAATATTGTATTTTCTGTAATAAATATATCTTAAAATTTTTCTTTGAATACGCTCTACCATCTGAATGTATTTGTTTTCACTTGTACACCAGATGACCGAGTTATATTCAAGTATGCTACGGACTAAACAATTATATAGTAGAAACATTACATGAATATTATTAAACTGTTTGCATATGCGAATAACAAGTTCAAGTTCAAGTTCAAGTTCAGTTTATTTTCAAAAATCTTTACAGATTGTAGAAACATATATACTAAAATATCCGAATTAAATTAAAAACCAAGTTGTGCAATTACAATTTTAAAGAACTTACAGAAAATTTAAACCTAATTAAGACAATAACAAATCGATTAGGTCAAAATATTATTTATATGTAGTTATATTAAGTCCCAGTATGTGACCAAATAAAATTCAAGAAAAAGTTCTTATAAAAAATAAATTTAAAAACCAAAAAAATAAAAAAGAAATAACAGGTAATAATAATTGAAAGCATGAGAAATAACTTAAATTAAAGAATAAGAAATAAAATTAGTGTAATTTAAGGATTAAAATTTAAATTAAAATATCATTTAAAAATAACAAATCACAATAATAATAATACTAAGTCGCATTCACTTAAAACAAATAAAATTTTTAAAAAAAATTTAGAAAAGGAATTACAATTTATAATCATTTCATTTAAAATCGTTACATTGTATGTTTCAAGTTTCAAGTTTAGTTTATCGTCTTCAAAACTTATAAATAGTTATTTATACATATTTAATTTTCGATTGTACACAATACTTTCGTTAGCCGTTCGTGGTGAATTGTACGTATTCTTCATAGGTGTAAAAAATATTTTCTAAAAGAAACTTTTTTAAGGACTTTTTAAATATATTGTTATTTTTAATGTCTTTAATATATGGAGGTAACACATTAAAAACCCGACCATTTTGCTAGCACGATTGCAAATATTTGTAATGTGTGCACGGAATTTCAACTGCGTATCAAATGTAATTCCCAGGTCCCTCACCTCGGTTGACCTTTTTAAATATGTTTCATTACCCGCGGATATTTAAGAAAAACAAATCAATCACGAGAGCTTCAGAACCGAAACGGATAGCAATGAGTTGAAGATAACATAAAATGTACAACTAACCGCGACAGAGATTCGTCGGGATGAGTATCACTCGGTAACTTTATTAGAAGCCGAGCACTGTGGGATGATTGCAACAAATTATAAAGCGCGAAATAAATTAGAGAGCGAGCCGCGAAGTCTTACAGCGGCATCCGTTATTAATTTGCCCCCCTCACTTGTAATTTATAGCCGCGAGGCAAGCGACTGGAGGCTACCGCGCGCCACACACAGAATGTAATTATTTCCAAATCGCCGCATACTTTAGCCTGAAAATTCAACTTTCAATGGAAGTTATTAAGCGGCGCGGTGGGGCACCCGGGACGAGCTAGGCGCTAAATCTACTGATGAGTTTAAGATTAGCGTCACTGTGCGCCGCTGTTCGTTTATTATATTTCATAGAAAGAAGAAAATGGCAATCCAACTATCAATAATAAAACAAACAGCTATTTAATCTAAAGTTTATATTCATTACTTAGTCATTAGTACACTGAACCGGGAACTCAGTGGTTGTCATCCCTCAATACGAGTAAATCGGCGATACACATAGATATATACCAGTACATTTAATCAAATGACCTCTTTTTACACGACCGGCCAAAAAAAAATGGGTTATGTGTTTTGGGTTCATGTATGTATGGATTCCGTTTCTTCATTCAACCCGTAACTTCTAAACGCTTGAACCAAATTAGAAGTGTGTGCTATTGTTAGAATCGTTGTCATCCTAAGATATATACTAATATTATAAAGAGGTAGTGTTTGTAAGTTTGTAAGTTTGTATGTAAGGGGTAATCTCCAAAACTACTCATCCGATTTCAAAAATTCCTTCACTAATGGAAAGCTATATTATCGAGTAGTGCTGTATTTTATTGTGATAAATATTATTTATTAATACGTAATCACGATATTTGTAAATTAAGTCGGAGAAAATGTACTGGTGATGTACTTTAGCAGCGTGCGCTAAGGAAACGTTTTTGTATATTTGAAAACTATGTAAAACAAAAACGTCTAACTCAAAAACATCTATAAAAAGTCTACGACAGCATATATTTAACTTTTATATTTAAGCTACAATAACTGATTTTATGTTTTAACAAAATAAGAAGCGCTTTCTGTTCGTCGGCCGGCTTTTATTGAGAAAAATAGCAATAAAATATGAATCATTGGGATATAAAATTATCCATTTACTGTATTTTTGGGTGGTATATTTGTAGTATTGTTTGATATCTATCATTAGCATTTATTAAAATTACGGATTACATATCGATTAAGCGCTCTCTGATGGAATTTGCGAGTACCACTAAACGCCTACTTTTGTTTAGACAAATTTAAATAGGACAACGTCTGTCGGATCAGCTAGTCTAAGATATTTATCTAAGATAAATACATAAATTACAAATAGTCATGAAAAACCATTTTATTACTTGAGCACCGAGGCCACCCGACTGAGTGCGGCGTCGGCAGCACTCTCAGATACCTGCCGCAGAGCGCGTAGCACTGCGAGGTCTCACTCAGAATGCCGGGCCGGTGGGCCTGGCCCAGGTGAAGCCCCGCTAAAGGGCAATCGCCCAGCGGAAGATATCGCAGGCCGTAGATAAAGGAAGTCGAATGATTCTAAGAATGCGCAATCGTCAATAAGCACAAGATGTTTTTAAAGATGACACGCGTCAACGGGACCGCGAAGGAGCTTCAGTAAATTGAATTTTGTTTCAACGAATATTGTTATAAGAACTCTATTCTAAAAAAAAGTGCCGTTCAGCGCGAACCGATTGTTTCTAATAATTCTAAAAACAATAATTCAGTGTTTGTAACAACAGTTGTGTTTTTTATTTTTTATAATTATTGGTCTTGTTTCCTCCATTTGTTTGCTTACACCTCTCGTACTGTGCAATTTCCTCTACCTTTCTCTTAATTCATAAATCCAATTGCAAACTTACTGCTTTTATCTCATGTATGCCTAAGATCTCCAGTTATATTTATTTATTTTATTTTATTTATGTCTTTCATTTTACTTATCAAAGGTTACATAGAAAAGGGATACATTTCTAGTTAAATAAAGCGACAAGTTGAATCATCCCATCCTATGTAACCCAAGACACGTCACACATCTAACTAGGCTTACGCCTGTGCCTAGATGTGCGATTTAAGACATATTTGAGGTTCTGAGCTGACATTAAAAGTTTAGTACTAGAATTTAGATATTAAGTAGAGTTTAAGTACATATATAGGTATACACAATGTAATAAAATATAATATTAATAACAAGGAATTAATAATAACATAATAGATAAACTCATTCATCGATAAGATATATTAAACAAATTGAACCCCAATTGATAATTCCCTCTCCGTTCCAAAGCGCCCCAACTCTAGTAGCTATTTATTAATTGCAGTTTTAAAATTCTCGATGTCATCTAACATTTTGATACGTTTATCTAATTTATTGTACATTCGGGGTGCAATGTACCAAGCCTGCCTTTGTGCAAATGCCGTTTTTACCTTTCCCAACCCTCGTAGTTTTATTTGCTGGCTACGTACATGGTCTTTTAAATTTATGAAAATAAACGAGCAGCTGTTTAACGAATATTTACCTTATGTCAAGCACAAGCAATTCGTTGAACAGCTGCTCTGAACTACATCGGGAAGGTTTTTAGTTACTGACTTTCGCTAAAAGCTTCTGAGCCTTAAGAAGGTTATCGAGAGCCGACTTAGTACAGGCACCCCAACCAATTAACCCCTGAACCCATAAACACTGGCATAACGCCATGTAAACCATTCTCAAGGTTGCCTTTAATAGCACATTTCGCAGCTCACAGAAGACATAAACCAACTCTCTAGTCCTCTTCGTGAGCGGTTCTATTTGAAGCTCCCAGCTAAGATTGCAATCAATTAGTATACCTAGATACTTGACATAATTCACTTTTTGGATCGTATGACATTTGCATTTAGAAATCTTTTTTGCATATATAAGTGTGTATTTTTAGGGTTTGATCATTGGGAAAGTTAGCAGAACGAATTCCGAAAGCTATGTATTTGTTTTTTTCTGCGTTTAATACGGTGATCCAGCCATTTTTTGGTAATATTCAGGCTTTTTTGGGCTTTTGTTATTGCTTCTTTTTAAGAATCAGCCTCAACAAGAATTACAGTATCGTCGGCAAAAGAAAATATATTCCCGTTATTATCCAGGGATAAATCACATACTTCGTTCATGTAAATTAGGATTAATAAGGGTCCTAAGATACTACCTTGCGATACATCATACGTATCGCCAGGTTACTGCCATGGCTACATAATCATCTCAAAAAACTTAAATGATTATATCCATAAGGCGGTAAAATAACAATTTTACTAGCGGAGGTCCCGTGGCTCATCTGACCCCATTAGTGGGGTCAAGTGAGCCACCCTACGAAGTCAGTTGAACCTACAAATTTCAGTTTATTACTTTATTCAAAATAGTTGAATAAAACGAATAATATCTGTTTGCTCCTTTAATTAAAAATACGTCATATTAAACTAAAGCTATTCACTACATAATAATAAAAAACTCAGTCACTGTCACAATTTTGGCATATAAAATATGGACCAGACCCAGGAATGCATTTGGTATGAGCACATTGTCAGCAATCGTGGCATTAAATCCATTCTTCGCCTGAAAAGCTGTCTGAAAAAGCTACGACACAAATAAGGCAGAAGTATTCTTTGTCTTCAGTCTCATCATCGCAATATTTATTAGAAGACAACATTGTTTTTCTCACCGTCTTTTCCTTCTTTTTTGCATCTTCGTCGAAGCGATATTTGCTTTAGAATGCGGTTTCACAACATCTGCTAAGCTGCTACCTCTTTTAGGTTATCTTTCAAGATATTAGCCATTTCAGTTTTCCTTTTGTAAGTCCTCATTCTAATAAAAATAAAAGGAACATTTAAATAAGCTGAAAAAAAAGGCAGGGTCAATTGAGCCAAGCTCAAGTGACCCTATTTGTTTTGGGTCAACTGACCCAATCCCCAATTATTTTATTTTTTAACGATTTTTCTTAAATTTATCAAATATAACACATTATTGACATTGTAATTGCTAATAACACATTTATTATGTAGTCAAAATAAGCTTACTCTGTAGCCATAACAGCAAAGCATTGTGAGTGAGACCAAAAATGTGACGGAATCGATTTTTTACTTAGAGCGCAAACATAAAACATGGCGTCCGTGCGCACGCAATGAATGCGACTTGGCAACTGGTGCCGCGGCGGATTTTCGAACTTGATCCGACGACTTCTCTGGCATCCCCAAAATTTCCAGTTATATACAGTTTAATGGGTGGTTCATTTGACCCCGTGGTTTAAGTGACCCCGTTCTACCCTACTTTATTGATTTAATTAATTTTTGATGCAATAATATTTAATTTTTAGGTTTAAATAAAAGAACGTACCTAATAAAGCTACAATATTTACACTAAAAAAATATGTAATTTGGTGTATTCCTGAAATCACGGAGTTTCAGTATCGTCCGCAATATAGCGCAATATATGTTTAAGAGTATATCATCCCAAAGGAGAAAGTATGTTATCCCTCTGAAATGAGGACGGAAGTCTTGGAATGGCGTACGTGGACGTCTTTGGATCGTGCCGTACTTGCACTATGCCGTATTCGAAAGAAGAAGGTAATGACACTTGTTACAGAAGATACATCATTATACTCGTATTTGAGACAAACGAAGAGCCGATTTCCTTCGATACTTTGCACGAATGTACAACTTTTGTAGGCTTAAGCTCATTTTCCCAAATAGCTGATTCGACACTGTTTTGGGCTGTTTTGTGTATATTTACGGTTCAGTATCTGAGTCAATACTAATAACAGCATTCGACATTCCTCCGTTGAAGCGTTGTAGAGTAAACCGCCATCAATTAAAACCGGCATTGACTTTTGCTCTTTTGTTAAATTATGCGACATTCAACTGGAAACTGGGCTTCTGACCGAAAATCATCATGACTGAATTATGTTACCTAAATAAATAATAAAATCATTTTAGCCATCATAATCATAAGAAATGGAACTTAACGCGTAATATAGTGAAATTCTCATTTTATTTCCGAAATTACATTTTTCGTCGTCTCGGAGATACTGATTGCGGTAAGATCCATTTCTCGTAATGGTGATGACAAATAACTATAAAAGCATGAAAATATCCATTCATTTTGGCTTTATATGCCCCAGTTTTTTGTATGTAAAAAACGCATTCTGAATCTATCCAGTAGATTTTTAATGAAATTTTTTGATTGACATCAAAAAATGTTTAAAACTCTCTTTTAATCAATACAAATATACTGTTTTTCAAAAATAGTCCACAAATATTTATGATTACAAAATAGTATCACAAGGGAGCAAAATAATATTTTTACGGCGAGGGCGCTTTTTTGAATCCAGAGCGAAGTGAGGGATTCTCTAGTAGAATCCTGAACGTAGCGAGGGATTCAAAAAAGCGCCCGAGCCAAAAATATTTTGCGCCCGAGTGATACACTCTATTTTTCATCACTCTCTATGAGAAAATAAAAGGCGCCTCATATTTTATTGTAATATTATTATTTAATAAAACATAGAGAATCAACTAAATTGAATTTAAATACTATTTAATAATAAAACAACTAAACACTTATATTTACATTTGAGACATTTTCGCAATTATTATTATATACATTATCGCATATTTATTGTCACAGTTTTGTTAGGGATCGAGATTATTACATTATCTCATATTTATTGTTACAGTTTTGTTAGGAATTGAGATTGTTGTAGATTTCATATTCTGCGTGTTTGAAATAATGTCCTAATCTGGCTCATTTTGAGGAAAGTCTGACGGTGAATCTCGTTGTTTGGATGTAGATGGGCGCAGCGATAGTGGCATGGATGGATTAACTGAAGGTTGCAATTTAATGTTGTATTTCTCCCGGGATTTTGCAGGTAATAGATAATCAATCACATTTCTTGCCTCAGTTCTAATGCTTTCAGGAGTTAAATCTATACTTTCACTGTCACTTGAAGAACTAATTTTTCAAAACAATACGATGAATTTCTTACAATCCGTGAAAATTGTCGAAAACGCGGGCGACAAAAAAAAATGACGTTCGCGCGTTTTTAATTCCATTTGTTTTTTTTTATTCAGCCGGCGCGGCGGCGCGACTAGGGGCCGTCGTACCAGCCAGTCTTTATTTAAACAATATTTGCGTTCGATTCTTCGGCGCTGAAGACTAAGATGTTCCAAATTCAAAAAGTGCGCCGCAAAGATAAATTGCGGCGCGCTTATTCAAAAAGTGAGCCGCAAAGATAATTGCGGCGCACTTATAAAGTTTCTTATAGAAATCACCAATTTTGGGCAAAGGCGAACCAAGTCGTCCTTTTCGAATAGATGGGATGAAAAATATAATTCCGAAGAAGTTTCAATATTCGACAATTTCAATGTTTTATATACGCGGTAAGATCCATTTCTAATAATTTTGATAGCAAACCTTAATTTATTATTATTCAAGCAATCTACATAATTCAATAAATAACTTTAAACCCTGACTAATAGCATGTTTAGGAGTTAACCCTTCCTATTTGAGTTAACCATTTTTGGTTAGACGCTTACAAATGCTAAAATTGTATCTAACCAATATTGGTTAGGGCGCTCCGCGCTGCGTAAAATGCCAACTTTTTAAATATTTATTCATTATTATCTTAATTGTTTGACGAGATAAGGTTATAATATTATAAATTTCGAATTTCAATGCGATAATTTTACAGTTATTCTTTTTACGATCCGTATAGTAGTTTAAAAGTTATGGTCGTTTTTCTCAAGGCCATCGACTTCACGCGTAAAAGTGTCCCGGGCAGAAGTGACGACTAAATTTTTACCCCGCGATAGGAGGGGTTAATACATATTTAAAATCTAAAGTTGGTAGCAATATTCACAGTGCAATATATAGTAGCTATATTATTATGGCCACTTACTATTTTTATAAAATCGAAGACAATCGCGGTTGTTTGACATTTCAAATAGGATAAAACGAATTTATCGAGTGAAGTTTGTAGCACCCTTCACGCGGAGTGCTACAAACTTCACGCGGTAAATTTGTTTTATTATTTTTATAACTTACTATATTGCTGTCGGCTAGGTGCTTCAACATAGCAATATATGTGTGAAATTCTGTTTGTTTGTTTGTTTGAATTATATATTGTAAAATTTCACAATGGGCCGGTTTATTATCATAAAACAATCCCTTACAGCCAACCACTATCGTGTTTATATGTTGTTTATGGAAATGAATTTCAGTTAATTTCATAATAACGGAAAATTTTGACCTAGGCGGGAATCGAACTCGGAACCTTACAATGTACGATCAGGCAACTTAACCAATATGCTACCATATGTGTAAGTGTCAATTTCTAACTGTCATTGTTGTCTACATCATGGTTAATTTGTGTAGCGTTAGGTTAATAACATACTTTTTGCGTTGCTACTCTATTCGGGATCATAATTTATAGTCCATTTGGGGTTTTCTCAGGAAAAAATCCGTAAGTATTTTCTCAACAGTTTTATATGCGTTTTGGACGCTGAAACCGATTTTCAACTTTGCGACCTCGCCAAAGGTGAGCTCGCGAAAAACCGCCAAAAAATTGTAATAAAAAAACCGACAAAAACTCATAATATAATTCGTAGCAGTTCATTTTCTAAATGCAGGTATTCAAATTATATTATCTACATTATGTGTTATTTCTGTAGCGTTATATTATTTAAATACTATTTGCTTTAATAGTTTATTCGAAAGTAGTCAACTTTCAATCATTTTGGTGAACTCTAGCATTTATACAATAAGAGTTTCTCCCTACGGTGGTTTCTGGATTATATCTGCAGCTCTCTCAGACTGGCTAGCTTAACGAACGAGGCCGGTAGCGCCAACCTGAACGGCTGTTATTTTTATCCGATTAGCGTAGTTTGCTCGAGCAATGCGCTTAATAAAATTTGAATATGGACGCGTCCGTTTCTACGGTTGTTTTATTCATGACGTGTAATCGCCAACGGATGAGACCGGCATGCGCTGAAATCCTTGTTAGTTATACAGTTAGTTATACATAAAGGCAAAAGCTTAGGCGCATACAGTTTAGGCGCTACGGTAGAAACTGTTGTTTTTAAGCCGATCTGCTGCTGAGCGGGCAAGGATCAACATGGACCAATAAGCTTCAAATTATAAGGTTATTTACAATAGTTTTATTTATTTATTTATTTATTTAAGTAATTCAAGAATAATTTAAAACAATTTTGTCTTAGGAACTATGCATTAAATATTTTAAACATTGAATAAATAGCAGAAAATGAATACATAGCAAAGTCCAGTGACAACGCCACCTAACTAGGTCGGGACCTGTTCTAAGGTGAACGTTTAATTTTGTGCGTGCTTGTTCATAATTGTGATTATTACAAAAAACAAAATAATTTAGAAACAAAAAAAAAAAAATTGTAATAAAATAATTATTTAATCACAAAAGAATAAACATGCAACAACTACCTTAAAAACTATTAAATACATAAAATTAGGAGTAGAAAATAAACATGTAACTAAGATTAAGAATATATATGCACATATATACATACATACATACACTTACAGATATATTTAAAAATAATAATATTAAATACAATAATAAAAAGTAAATTTAATATGATATAAAATATAGTATAACATAAAATTCTAAATATTAATGTGTTCGAATTAGTATATTAATATATAATGTCCAATATTTTTGTGATTTTTTGTCGTCCCTCTTTTATAAGCCAATTTGTAAGTAGCCTTTTAAAGTGGGTCTTATTTTGCGTCGATTTTATATCACCAGGAAGAGCATTGAAAAACCTTGGGGCTATGAATGTATAGGAGCGCTGATCAAAAGCAGTATTCCTTCTGGGTACTATTATATTGCGGTCTTTGGAATACCTCGTTCTTATGGTACTTTGAGAAAAAATATTTATTTGGTCAAACTTAGTATAGGAGAGTGTGGCTTTTAAATATGGTTGCTTGGTATCCAACACATTATACTCCTTGAAAAGATCTTCCGACGGATATCGATACGGCTTTCGCATGAGAATCTTTAAAATCGACTTTTGTGCAATATCTAAGGGGTTGTGCGTATCATGATAAGGTGGGTTTCTGGGGACCAGTGGTTTACAGCCATTGGTAACATTAAAAAAATCGTTTACACCCAAACTACGCGTTTTTAAATTCTGAAAAAATGAGCGAGGAAGCGTGCGAGAGGATGAGTCGATTTCCAAAAATGTTGAATATGTTAAATTAACAGTGGTAGCTTCTAGGACCTTAATCAAATTGACAGAGGAAGGGAAATTTGAAATTCGGTCAAAAGAAAGGGGAAGAATTGGCGCAATACAAAGCCATGATGTGAAAAGCAGTGCAGAAAACATATAAAAAATTGGCCGTGTCTCAGACCTTCCCGGCAACTAGCCAAGGACTGATTTCATCTGGATGTTAATTTTATAAATAAAATCGATAAGCGCCCTCTCTCGACCGACGGACGAACACAGTTGGGTTCCGTTTCTCGGCTAAGGGCGGGGTCGCTAATAGATGACGTTAATATTGGACTAAAATGCATGGCGGAATTTACACACGATGCGGTGCGGCGCCGCACCGCAAAGCTTTCGCCTATGGGTGCAGCGCGAAGCCGGAACTCACCGTGTGGCATACCATGGATATATGTATGTAGGACGCCGCAGCGGCACCCGTTTAGGCACCGCCCGGAGCTGTACCGCATCGTGTGACCCAGCCCTTAGCGTAGCTTGTATACGAGATATTCCCACAATTTCACAACTTGGGTTGTCGACTACAGCGGGCGAGCCCGTCACCTCAGGAAGTTTTAACGATTAGTCGTTCTCTCTCCCTGGAGTGAGCGCAGAAGACTTGAGGACTAAACAGTCCACCGTCTAGCTACGCCACAAGCCCGTAAGAGGCCAACGCCTTAACCGCGAGATAGCCAGGAATGTTACCCGGCGGGCCGACACTCACGCCCTTACTTCCAATTGTGACCAGATTACTCCGGTCTCTCGATTGGTTACGAGTTCGAGGTCGCTTGCGCGGTCCTCTCCCTTGCGAAGCGGTGAAACGGTGTATACCGAATCTATCGCGGACCACAGCGTCCTTTCCCCCGACGGTAAGGAGTTGGTCTCTTACGGGTTGTGGCGTAGCTAGACGTCGGATTGTTCTGTCCAAAGTCTTCTACGCTCACTGCAGGTCGATAGAACGACTAATCGTTTAAACGTCCTGTGGTGACGGGCTCGCCCGTTGATGTTGACAACTCAATATGTTAGTCAGAGTGCACAGTCGATTGGCTTACGCCGCACGGTGCGCAGACCGTCTATGAGCGCCAGAAGTTTGATTCCCAGGGGAAACTGACCATAAGGCCAGAGCTCGCAGGCTCGCACTTCATGCGTGGAGGCCTTCGGATAGGTGTTGACCCGTGAGTGTGACCAACCCTGAACAGAAGGGGTCTTCGTGGCCAACTCAGCAAGGACCCATAAACTCCCTCCCACCATTTCACAATGTTATATTGGTCCAATAAGGTATCTGTTTATGAAAATTGAAGTTTCTAAGTCCAATATTTCGAAATTAAAACATGACTAGTAGGTATGCCCCCTGGTGGACCGATTTCAACTCTTGCCATGACCAAATGGTGCCTGCATGGCTAATTTCAGCTCAATCGGCTTGAACGTTTAGGCGCTATCGTGGAAAAATACTAACAGACGCCAAGACAGTCAGACACACATACAGACTTCCATCTGGAAATGTCTTAAACGTCTCAAGGGGGGTCAACATTTATATATTCCTATTCATCTCGAAAAAAAATGCGCGTTCACAATACTTTCGCTCCTGGTGGGTTGGTGGGCCAGAAAAGTAATGGAGGAAACGGATACCGAAACTAACGAAGAGGAATAGGCAAAAGGATCACTTATACAAGGAAAACTCAAACAAAAGATAAGACAGAAATATCCAGATTATACTAAATATGGACGAAAGAGTTAGCTATAGATAGACACATGTTTGGTTTCCCTCTCTACCTCAAAGGCCCGTGCTCCTCAACCTTAAAAGTAGTCATGGAATAGTTTCGGCCGAAATACCGTAATATTTTAGACCTACTTTGGAAACATTTTTTATTAAAAGAAAGATAAAGGATTTCATATTCTTTAACCTCAATTAATGATTTTTGCTAAAACTTGTATAACTTGACCAAATTTTGGATTTCTCTTTCAGTCTTGACAACACTCACATTTTTTTGCTGCTAATAAGTATAAAGAGTTTTTAGTCATAACAACTTTACTGATCCAGAAACAACCCATTAATTTTAGAATGCATATTTTTAATGTAAACAATGTTTTTGGTACAAAATGTCAATAGCATTAATAAATCAAAGAGTGATACGCGAATTCCTTGCAGATCTAAAAGGCAATGTATTGCCATTTCCGGGCTATTCATCTGCTTAATACAAGTACGTTGTACGTTGAACGGAACTCGTATGTCGTTGAACTGCCCGGATATCTAAATAGAAAAGTATCAATATGTTTGCTTCTAGGGGTTTTATGATCAATTATTATCTATCATCGATGTGTGATTGTTTTCGACGCGACCTCAAATAAGATCGGAAAACTTCATCGACGGGGTTGTTATTAAGAGCACTCAAACGTTAAATGAACCATCGCGGCATCGGCGACAGCTATTCACCAGGGCCGGAGCTTTTAAGTTGTATTGGACCTACGCACTCTCAGTTGTAGTTTGTTCATTACTGCGGGCAAGCGTCATCTCGGATGTTATAACAACTAACAGGAAGGTGACCTACTGATCCAGCCCGGCCAGATGCCCGACATAGGTCAAACCTCGAACTGCGAGGCACCGAGAAGGACTCGCGGACTCGCGCCTCGCGCCCTGCCTACATTTGAACAGAATTCACCGTCCACTAGTCTGGTTTCAATTACAAGTCACTCCCGTGGCACTAGAACGAGCAGTTGGGGAGTGTTAACAGTTACGGAAAACCCGCCACTTCAGGAAGTTATAAAGGCTGTTGCCGTACTTTCTATGTGGTATGAACGCAGAGACTTTGGACGAATACAATCCATAGTCAAACTACGCCATCAGCCCGTAAGAGTCCAACACTTTACCGCGAGTTACTGGGAAACCTCGTGCAGTTACTACCAGATTTTTCCATCCTCCAGTCTGTTCGCAGATTCGAGGTCGATTGCGCAGCCTTTATCTAACGTTAGCGGTGGCTTTGTTGAACAAGAAAGAACTGGCCTCTGACGGGTTGTTGGCAGATCTAAGATGTAGATGGTATATATCTCGAAGTCGTTTTGAATCATTCTGAGGTGCGAAGATGGCAACAGCCGTTATAAAATCATGGGATGGCAAGTTCGCTCACAGTAATGAACTCTCTAAGCTGTTATAGGAAACATATTTTTCCAGACTCCTTTGTTAATTTTCCAGTTGCACTGATGCACAACCGCTAAGGTCCACCCGAAGCAGTTCTTTTTGCGTACTGCAGATTAGAACTGCCTATAACTACAAGATACAACTGCCTGTAGAGTTCACTGAGCTCCATGCATAACCCGCGTTAATATCAAGATGTAAGAGCTTGCAGGCCACAGCAGTTCCAATGGACATAAATAATTGTACATCATCAGCAAACATTAAACAATAAGCCGATGTAACAACTTTACTAAGATTATTGACGAATAACTTGAACAATAAAAGCCCCATGTTTGAGGCTTGTATAGCTTAGGAAAGAGTGTTTGTATAATTTGGATTCTAACTAACTAATTTTACCGAATTATTTCCGGTATCTCAAGCAGTCTGTGAATAGTTTTAACAGCTTACCCGAGAACCTTAAACCCGCCAGATCATCGAGCCATGCGCCAATGTCGACACAGTCAAATGCCTTTTCATAATCCAAATTTACATCATCTACCTGACTGCCAGGGATACTATCTAATTCACTCGTTACGTAATTGATAAACACGGAACGATTTGTGGCAGTATAACGACCGGGATGAAACTCATATACGAGTCAGACAACATACCACATAACTTTACATACTCGTATATGTATCGATGGATTATCGCCACAAAAAGCTTAGGGAAGCCGTTAATACTCCTCAACCTTGTCGCCATTTCTGTGATCGGGTACGTACGACTTGAGAGACCTTCCACTTACCAGGGTAGGTGGCACAATCTAACAACCTATCTATTGTGCGTAAGGGGTTTCGAAGGGGTTGCGCAGAATCTAAATGTGCGTGAGGGGTTTCGCTAAGAACTTCCTACGCGATTTCACAGGATACGGAGGGATATATGGACCAGTAGTGCACAATTATTTCACTTCTCGCAGCGCATATCGAATGTCAGTGCCAAAAAATTGGCGAGCGCTAACACGCATTGCGTTAACGTCGCTTGACACAATATTCGCATCGACGGGAGCAGCATCCAAGGCCGGCACGCTCTGAAGGAACACTGATGACAAACAGTCCGCGATTATATCAGCTGCTGCGGCACTCGGATCAATAAATACCATATTCGTGGGCACCCACCCCTCCTGCAGTCTCTTTCAGTTCTCTTCAATGGAAGCGTTCCCGCTTACAGTTTCATGGATTAATTTTCTGGCTATATTGTTTTGATGCTATACGTACAGGATGGGCGTTAACCGTGTTCGCGGTTTCTTTTGTTTATATTTCAAAAAATCGAGGGCTTACGGGGGCGCGCGTAGTGTCGGTAGACGCGCCAGTTCGTGAAAATTTTAGTCTCTATGGAACCGTTCACAGATGTGCAACGTGTATTTTGTGTTTGCGCGCTTATGCCAACAATAATTCTTTGACGATTGTGAGCCGAATGTACCGTGCTTACTTCGGTTTACGAGACTTAAGTGGATTACAATATTTGGGGTAACAGGGTATACATTGAGAATAAATAATGGCGGCCACCTGAAGTCAGCGCGGATGCCAGAAACTAATCGGCGTGTTATCGAATCTGTAAGGCAAAATCTGCAATAATCGACAATCAGGTGAAGTCAAGCCTTAAATATCAAGAGGACTATCTAGCTCTTCGAGAATTTCAAGATCATAATTTCAGCACCTGGTTTCACCACTTGCCATACTGCCACAGTGTCCACCTTTTGAAACAGATTTTCCTTGGGAAAGTCATCTCAAGGAGAAGTGTCATTGAAAGGCCCCCAAGGAGCCCAGATCTCACTCCAAACGATACTTTTTTTGTGGGAATATCTTAAACCAAGCGTTTATGAAGATAATCCAATAACAACAGACCAACTAAATCAAAATGTTATACGGGAAATCAACGCTATTCCGAGAACAACGTGTTTTTGAGAATCTGCGAACCGACTTTCAGAATGTAAACAAACTGGTGGACGTCACTTAGACTTCATAATATTTAAATCTTCTATGTCACTAAAATTTCTGTCTTTTCTAGTTTTTAAAAATATAAATTTAAAATTCCTTTGCTCAATAATTATTTTTTAATTTGATTTTTAAATAGCGCCTTGATTTTTCGATTATTTTTGACATTTAAGATATTATTATTTGGATTTTTCTTAAAATTTTAGTTATGGATTTTTTTCACATTTTGACTGTTTATATCATTTGATTTTAACAATTCACGATAGCTTTTTATTATTTTATTCAGTTATAATACAGAACTCATTAGATTTTCTATTTGTCTTTAAAATAGGCAAAACTAAAACTAGTACAATGCTAAAAGATTGTAATAACCACCTGTTACTTACAGTAGGTTGTATATTACCTATAGTATAGTATATTGTAATACGTAACCTATAGTATCCTATAGTATATTGTAAACCTATAGTATATTGTAATACGTTCGAGAGCGTTGGATACAAATGTAATGTAATGTTTAATGAAGAAATCCAGAATGTTTATTAAACTGTTAAAACAAGTAAATATATTAAAAAGAATAAAAACGCGACTGCCGTTACAAAAGTAAACAATTTTATTTATAATTATTTTTATATATAAATAATTACTTTTATCACGCTTATTTATTAATTATTTGTGTTTCATGTATATATCCATATAGATACATGCATATTTCAGGAATATACTCAATCAGACCTTTTATTTAATACTGGACACGATATATCTATCTTTATTTACATTTTTACATTTAGGCAACTGTGATAGCTATGACACTCAGGATGGCATAACGATTTTAATGTAAACTTTAGAAGAAGAAGAAAAGAGTTTAGAAGTTATGGTGCAATAAAGCAACGGAAAACATACATAGATGATCCCTGAACACATTACCGTCCTTTTTTTGTTGAGCAGTCGTGTAAAAAATAGGGCCATTCTTAAATTTCTGAGTTTTTTTATTCGGTTTGTTGTTTACTAATAATTTTTTTATATGTTTTATATGTTATCTTTTGCTTAATATTATGCTTTTTTGGTATTATAGTGCTATTAAGTTTATTATTATGGTTTTATTCTTTTTCAATTCTCTGTACTGGGGGTTTACCGCTGAATGCGGCCCTGCAATCGGACGTCAACAACCGGCGAGATGGTGGCGTCAGTGGTAGCGGCGCGCGGCGTCGTGGCGCCGTCGCGACGCCTCGCCGTCGCCGGGGCGACGCCAACGCAACAGCGCAGCCGGCGTCGCGACGCCCGGCGTTCAGCCGGCCGATGCCACGGAGGCCACTTCGCTCACCAGTGGCGTCCATGCTGTTACAACTTAATACTTGCAATTTCAGAGCGTACATTTTATAGTTAACCGCCTTTACAAACGTAAGTGATACGTCTAGACAATTCACCTGGTGCAATGCCATGATTACCAGATTTATCCAAAGGGAGTAAACATAGTAATTTGGTGTGGAACATATAACAGGTAACGAAATATGTATTTACAGCAACGACTCCGACACGAAGCAGAATCGGCCATTAAAATCTTTTAAGACAAGTCGAAGCCAATTAAAGTAGCGCTCCTTTAAGTTCCGCGAGGCGGATGATCGCTTCTTTAGGAAAACAGGACACGTGGCTGCTTTTGCTTCTGAAAATTCATTGTATGCTGATCGGTACACGACTATTTGCTTGCCGGTATTGACTGACGCCATAAAAGCAACCGTAAATCCTTTACCATCTTACACCAATCAATGCCATCTCTGACACGGTCAGACAGAAACAAGTTTTTTTTGAAGCGAAAAACATAGAGCTCTCGATCTATTTTACATACAGTCCCGACTTGGCACCTCGTTACCTTTTAACGTTTCCAGTTTAAAAGGGACACGGACTCGCCAGTATGCCTTAGGGCATACTGGCGAGTACCTGTCGCTTGCCGTGTTTAGACACGGCAAGCGACAGGTAAACTTTTGATGTTGACTTTATGAAAGATCGCAAGAGGTATTATATATCTATAGCATTTTGTGGATATATGTTCCGACTATTAAATTTATTTCAAAGCACAAAAAGTTGGGCCTAAATGTACCACGTGTCCATCTAGATATCAGACGTTATTCTGACGAATACACAATTCAATTGCGAAATTATCAATATTTCAAATATGTACATTCAGATAGATCAGATCTTGACAAACGCCATGCATTATTGCCACAAGAAATAATGTAGGGATTGATGTGGAACACAATCCGGTGGCATAGTGGTTAGGTCGCCTGATCTTATATTGTAAGGTTCCGGGTTCGATTCACGGCTGGGTCGCCATTTTCCGTTGGGATCAAATTAACGAAATTGCATTTTCAATTCTGTCGATCGAATGCAATAACAAGACACACACTTACACACATACATATAACACGTCATAATAGGGTTGGTTGTAAGAGATTGTCATATGACAATAAACCCGCCCATTGTGACATTTCACAATAAAGAGTATAAACAAATAAACAAACAAACGAATATGGGTACGATGCCTCGGGATTGACATGTGAATACAAAACTGACTGTGCAAGAAAGATGAAAACAAATATGCGATTAATTTTTATAAATAACTTGTCGACAGCTATATATTCATTGTATTATTTTCTTGTATTATTTTATTAATGTATTAGTGTATTACCCTCTTTGTATTATTGTATTAGTATATATGTTTTTTCCTAAGTATATTATATCTCAATAAAAACTTTTCTTTACACAGTGGTATCTTTCAATATTACCAACACAAATACAGGTGAGCTTTTAATTAGTGACATACTTGAAGTGGGTAAATCGGTACGGGAAAAAAACAAATTTCAATATATTTTTTTAAGGAAAAACAAAAAACGTTTTTTTTTTAAAAAGACATTTTTGTTTTGTTTTTTTGGTTAATTTGAAAAATTTGACTGACAAATAAAAGTTTGAGAAAAATTGAACGCGCTGCGCCATCTAACAGTTGGTAAAATATCGCGAATAAAGAATTTTCGCGATATTTTACCAACTGTTAGATAGCGCAATGCGCATAACTCGTTTTATACTAATTTTCAAACCCGAAAAATGTATAAATAGGATAAAACGGATTTACTTCGTGAAGTTTGTAGCACCCGACATTTCAGCGACGTTGCAGCCGCCCTTGTCCAGGGTAGACCGTTGGGCAGTGTAAATATTCAAATGAAAAAAATTAAAATAAACTTCTTTTTTTAGTTTTTGCCTTTTTTTCTATCGAAAGTTGCTTATTTTTAAGGATTTTACTAATTAAAAACTCACTTTTTATATGTTTATGAAAATAGCCTAATAACTTAGCCTTTATTGGTGGTAGCCTTACTTGTGGTATTTAGGCGTTTAGGCCAGTTAGATAGGTACCTATACTAAACAGGTATTTTAGAATTAAAATTTGGTTAGGTCAAAAATGGAAATTGCCTAATTATACCTTATCTAGTAAATAATATGTAAATGCTAGATCCTAGCTGTAGAGCTACGATATATGTATATCGCGACTTATTCTATTTTACGCACGCCACTGGATAAATGGATCACTGTGGCGCGCAGCTACCCACTTCATCCCCCGACAGCCAAATAGAGCACAGTCGCTACAGCATCCATTTACGCATTTACTCACACTGTTGCGCATGGGGATTCCCAGCTGAGATCTAACCAACTGGAAAAAGACACATTATATTATGCTTTAAGTTCGACACTGTTATGGATTTTTGGGTCTGGTAGGATGAGTACGTCTGGAGTACCACAGGGTTCGATAATAGGATCTATCGCATTAGTTGCATACTGTAAAGATCTTACACAATTTCTTTACAGCAGTTATTGTTTCCAATATAAGGACGTTGCATTGCATTCGTTTTAACTGGAGCGAGCGTCGAAAACTGCTTAGGGAAGCCAAAAAAACATGTTTTCATGTTTTTTTTACTTAAAGTTGAAATTTGTTCGTGAATATTTTATATCAGTTTGATTAATATTTGAAAAATTAAAATGTTTTTTGTAATAGTAAAAAAAAATAGTTTTGAAATATTGAATTGCAAATGTTTCTACCGCTGCAGAAATGATATCTGCAGCGGTAGAAACATTTGGAAAGCGAAAGTGATACAGATATGACGTCATCTTGTATACGACATATTCTCTATGGATTTAAAAATAAACTTTTATGGATTCACCTATAGATGAATAAAATTTAAAGGTATCAGGTATCTTTTAAGGAAACTCTAAGGTATCTGCTTGCGGCCGGTAATAGCGAGCGTATTTTTGCATAAAACAAAAAAAAATAAACTAAGATATTAATTTTTAGTTTATTTTTTGTAGACGAACCACAAAAAATAACTAAAAGTTATCATTTTTATAATTTTCAAGAATTAAAAAAAAAACAGTTTTCGCCCCAAACTTTTATGTTTAATTATTAAAAAAATGTAAATATTATTTTTATTTCATGTTTTTAAATTATTATAATGAATAAATAATAATATTTAATTTGTATATTTTTTAATTATCTTCTAAATTTATATATTTAAATCGATTAATAAACTGATTCCAATCGTCTCCAATTGTGAGCACTCAACAAAGGCCTTACAAAAAATCCTGCAAAATCGAAACTAATACATGTTCGTTCTCAGCACACAACTCTTTTTGATAGTTCATTGATCAGGCATTCTCTTGATTGTATTTATAATATAATAGCAAAGGTATACAACAGACGCATTAACAGTCTACGGAACAGGATATAAGACCTACTTAAAAAAAACAATCGCTTCAATATCGAATCGTAAAGGTAGGCCTTGGCTACTTGCCGGGAAAGTCTTGGGGTGACACAAGCGATTTTTTAAATCTATAGAGAAAATATCGTACACTGGCTGTCACGATGACGTCATTAATCTCAATCACTTTTCTATTGAAAATGTCATTTTTCAGTGATATAGATATGATTTCATCTCGTATACTACATTATCTCTATCGTTTCGAAATCAAGCCCTTGATAGTTTCGATCGTAGGTAGAGTAGGTGAAATAACACTGGGGAGAGAACTGCGAAGCGCGCCGCTGAAAAAGTCGGTTCAGTTGGCTGTCTGGTCGCACAAAGGCAGTAAGTCTCCGCGGCCGGGTCGTTAACTAACTCTGGCCAATATCGCCGCCCGGGACGGCCATCCGTAAATGTTCCATTTTTCCGGTTGTTCTTTAGCCCCTTTTTGTTTCCCCATCGCACTGCGCGCCCCGGCGACGATGTAAATTCCCGCTGTCTTGGAGGAACTTCGCTAGGCGACCTGCACCTAAGACGGAATGCACGGCACTTCAACTACGACGCATATCGGATTGACTATAAAGTTGTCGTTTCTTCAGACTGGCGTTATTTTAGAGTTTGCGTTCTGCCGTTGCAGCAATCCAACCTGGTGGAATAATGTTTAGGACGCCTGATCTCACATTGTAACGCCCGAGCTCGATTCCCGCATTTGCTTTCCTTTCGATCAAATGCAATAACAAGACACACACTTACACACATGTTACACGCACACATAAATATAAACACTTCATAGCAGGGTTGTTTTTGAGAGATTTCCGTATGATAATCTCCTATTAAAGAGTAGAAACAAACAAAAACAATCTAGCACAGACAGCACATAGTATCTATTGCGTAAAGACCGCAGTCATATGAAATGATATTCCATTTCACTGATGCTAATAGAGGCAAGGCAAAGTGATTAGGAAGGCCAATCTACTGACAATTCCCTTAAGGCGACTTCGACAAACTGATTATAAATTGTATTTATATCTAGTCGCTTTGAACCTAGTTTCAGGTTACTTAGATGTGACTTGTCCACATAATGACATTGATTATAACGCATAACGCATACCGCATAGCGGACCGAAGTTAATTCTAATGAAATCGAGTATTTATGTATTTTAGTCGTAGTCTTTTCATTCTACGTATTTAATAAAAGATTAATTATCCCTAAATTGTGTTGGAAATATGATTACCTGATAGTGTATATGCTAAAGCCAACAACCAAGGTCATCCAGATATTGAGCAATGTAGGAGCGATTAGTAGATTTAAGATAGATAGTCTTTCTTTCGTCAAGCATTGTTGACGAAAGAAAGACTACGATGTGATCATAAGAAACATTTCGTAAAACTTTATTTTTCGAGTTTAATTTTGCCAGTTGAGCCTCACCTTGCCGCACATTAGGTTGTGCGCTTATAATAGCGGGTAATAATGAATTTTAGCTTTACTGAATATTTGTAATTGTACGATAATTTTATTTTATTCTATACAGCTGTACAAAATTTTTGTTCATTCGGTACAAAATTATTAAATTTCAAAGATAATGCTAATAACATGTTTCCTTTTAAACATTCATAATTTAAACACTTAACATTTTTTTATAAAGAATAAACTCACGTAAGGGAGGTGAAAAGGGGAGAGGTCATAATAAGTAAATAAAATTTTATGTCAATATTTTATGTTCCATAATGTAGTCATGCATATTATTTAAATATATTTTTGATATATTCTTGAATACATATTATTAATAATATCCTACTAATATTATAAATGCGAAAGTTTGTACGAATGTATGGATGTTTGTTACTCTTTCACGCAAAAACTACTGAATGGATTTTGATGAAACTTTACAATAATATAGCTTACACATCAGAATAACACATAGGCTATAATTTATAAAGATATAGTGTGAATTATCTAAAATATAACGATAACTGTCAAAAAAGTAGGAAAAAATCTAAGAAATTGATATTCGAAATTTAAATTCTAAGCGTCAACATAGATTTTGAAATTTTTCTCAACAATAAATAATAATTAAATAATAAATTTAGAAAATATACTGCAATTCGGTGGTTAAGTAACCCGACCATGTTGCCACAAGCCTAGGAAATGGAAATATTTTCCTGAAAGTGTGGAGCTTGCCAAGACGTGTGGCCGACGTGGCGGGTATCGGGCTAAATACCTCCAATCATGATGATGAACAGTACAACCTTACCACGGCCCCCAGTACCCAGCAGCCCCACTAGCCCGAGCCACGGCAGCGGTTACCGTAGCAGGGGGTGCTAAGAATCTCTGGGTACGATCAGGCTGCCAAACCAAACTAACCGATCCGGATGGAGAGTGATTGGAGAGGCGTATGCCTAACGGTAGGCGAATGCGCGCTGATGATGAAGAAGAAGAAGTAGGAAAAAATCTGCCATCTGCGAGCTATTCTGGCGTGCGCCGCAAAAACCGTTGGAGTTACATGTATATAATATACAATGGAAATGTTTATCTTAAATAGTCCTACAAAAAAGCCAGCGACAGCATATATCTATATTTTATGTGTAAGCCATTATCGCCAAAATAGTGAACCATAAATCCAATAAAAAAATTAAAATTATTTATAACGCACATTTGGTAGTAATAAATTAATTATTACTACCAAATGTATTAATCAAAATAAATACTTTTATCACATCTGGTATCTAAAGTAGATAAATTTTGTCTTTTACAGTACATCATTTGGACAAATTGGGACAAATATTTGAATAGTTATGACGATAACCAACCGAGTGCGCGATATTATGGTGATTTTTTAATATATTTTTTTTTAAATAAAAAAATAATTTAAATTGTTAGGTCATGTTTATTGGTCATATTATCAACAATTATGAATTCTTATCAAAATAAGTAAATTTATTGTCTCAAGTGTTTAAAACAAAAGACTTTTACCTTTTACTAAATAAATAGTTAAAGAGATAATACGACATAGGTATGGAACCGCGACCGTGTCGTAATCTATACTTCTATACTAATATTATAAAGAGGTAAAGTTTGTGACGTTGTAGGAAGTAATCTCTGGATCTACTGAACCGATTTTGAAAATTCATTTACGAATAGAAAGCCACGTTATTTGTGAGTGTCATATGGCTATATATTAATCCGAAAAATGAAAAGACTTTTTCGTGGTCGTTGGATTTACAAAGTAATTCGGAGAAAAACAGTCGAATGAAAACGTTTCTTACGAACGCTACTTTAACGATGTGAGATATATGATTGAGTTCTAGAGAAAAGTTGTAGAGCTTAGTAATGCCTACAAAAAAGTAAGGGAAATCATATGTCTAAATTTTGTATTTAAGTCACAAAAAGTAGTTTTTTATATTTTAAAAATAATTTAAATCGTTAGGTCATGTTTATTGGTCATATTATCAACAATTATGAATTCATATCAAAATAAGTAAGTTTATCGTCTCAAGTGACAAAAGACTTCCCTTTAACTGCATAAATGGCTAAAGAGATAAGACACTCACAAATAAGACACTCACAAGAAGACACTCACAAATAACGGCAATATATTCAAATTGGCATGCAAATACATACATACATATGCAGTAAAAATATAACCCTTCTTTTGGCAGTCAATAAATAAATCATAGCACTCAGTACTACGGTTAGTAACCACACTCATAATTTGGTTCGGTAACCACACTCATAATTTCATCACAAGTAAAAATTTTTACCGCCCAACGAAGTGGGCACGGGTCAGCTAGTATTATATATTGCGAAAACACCGTCATTTATTATTGCTTTTTAAGGGCGATAGATGACGAATTGAATACGTCAATATCGCTGAGCTGCGTATTATAAATTTTACATACTCTTTAAATGAAACAGTTTTGTGCATAATTAGTGCCAACCTGCGATAGGTGGAACAACTTCGTTTAGCGACTAAGGTGCGATGGTACACGAAAAGATACCATTCCGAGTAGATCAGAACAATCAATGTAACCTGTCAACAATTTATGGAAAAACACCACATCTGCAGTTTTTCTTCTTGATTGTAGTTATTGAAGCTCATGAGAGGTAGCTGCTTCGTTGTCATTGGGAAAGGACAAAAAGAAACGATAATTCAATTGTTTCAAGAACAAATTTTGAATACGTTTAATTCCCTTTACGTGGACATTATAGCTATATTTGAGACGCATAATCCTAGTCCCTGGCAAGAACTGATAAAATACTTCGATAGAAATCTTGTGCCTTACAATGTACTATTATCCAGATACCTATATATCCAGCTAGGTAAAGCTAGGAAGTGTCCGACTTTAAGTGCAGTTTGAAGAAGACGTTTTCTTTGGGCGTCGCTGGTGCACTCCGCGGAGCAAGTAACGTCGGCGTCGGCGTTGGCGTCGGCGTTGGCGCGGCGTTCATCGCTTGGCGCGTTCAAATTGCACATTCTAATTCGGATCTCGTCGCGGGCGTTTGTTAAAAGAGAGGGCGGCCAATGCAACGCCGAGTCGCTTCAAAACGGGAGCACATTGCAGTTCACTCTTGCCACCAGGCAGACGAATTAAACCATTTTATCAACATTACATTTCAAGTTGCGTTACCTTTTTACTTTCACCAACTAACGTAGTAATAGTGTAAATATTGTGATATGCAAAATTCCGATTTTGAGATTTCACTTGATTTACCTCATTTTGAGGCCTCAAGAAATCAAAGAAGTAATTTTTAAAAGTACGATAGTACGATAAAAGACTTACGATAACACAGGTCTGCAAAGAAAAAAATGCATAGGATTTTTTTTTTTGCTTTATTGTATAGAACTTAACTTACTCAAACCACAGTATACCTGATAGTAGTTTCTCTTAGAACAATACTGAAATCGAAGCGAATACGTCACGAGTCGTAAGGGCTCGGATATGGCCGCCAGATGTTACGGCCGCTTTTGCTAACGTTCGAAAAAGTCGCCAGTCTTTACCTGCGTGTAACGCTAACCAACGGCGTTCGTCGGGACGTACCCCTCTGCCCACATTCCTTACACCCTCTTCTCGCAATGCCCTGTAGCTCGAGAGTAAACGTACTGTTTGGTATACTGTGCTCAAACTAAGAAAAATACAAAAAAAAACACCACATGAAGTTTTTTGTCTAACTCAAGTTTCAAGTTAAGTTTCAAAATAGTCCTGCTATCTATGATTGTAGGATAGTAGAGCCAGAGAGCCGCATTAGACAAAAGCTGACTGGCCACAGCGAGACGCTAAAGTCCCCGGCGGAAAGAACGTCATCAATACCATCTTGGTTCCACCATAAAATTGTTATTACCACTTCTGCATGTTAAGTTAGGGCTAATAAAGCAGTTTATCAAGTCACTACCAAAAGATAGAGAATGTTTTAAGTATGTATGTTCCGAGTTTCCGTAACTATTTGAAGCCAATTTGAAAGAGGCATTTTTTTACTGACCCCCACATACGTAAATTTTTAAATGATCCCCTCTTTTTGGAAACAATAGGTAAAAAGAAAAAAATGCGTGGAGCTCTTTCAAGAATGTAGTGTACTATTTTTTACGCAATACTAAAGACCCCGACTACAAAAACCATAGTCAGCTTAGAAGTTCATTTTCTACATGGCCTTATTGACTATTTTCCGGAAAATTTGGGAGCCTACAGTGAAGAACAGGGTGAAAGATTTCACCAGGATTTCCGTGATATAGAGCGACGCTACCAAGGCAGATGGGACGTTAGTATGCTAGCTGACTACTGCTGGATGCTCAAGCTAGAAACTAAGGTCGGAAAGCGGAAACGAGCTAGAAGAAGCATAAAAGAGAAGAAGAAAAGTTTTCATTAGGAAAAGAGTTAATATAACATAGTTTAATTATTTCAGAAATATATTTTTTATATGGTAGTAAATAATATTTAAATAAAAGTAAAATACTGTTTTTTTACCCCCCCCCCCCCCCTTGCCCCCTTCCCGCCCCCTCTCCCATTTTCCAAAAAACCTGTATTTGATAGAACAAAATGAAAGCGATTTTTTGGGTTTAGCGCACCTTAAAGCATACAGTTAAGTAAAAATATCTCATGCAGCTGAAAAAAAAAATCTTGCAGACCTGTGTAATTTGATACCTCTACCCGGATTTGCTCGGTCTTACCCTATCCATTCCGCACCCGTTCCCGGGCTTGCCCCGACTTACCTTACTCATTCCGTACCTAACTTGCCCGGATTTGCTCTACTTATCCTGCCTCGTTGAATCATTAAAACTGTGATTCAAAGAGGTCCATTTGTATGGAATAGATTATATGATAGACTATAAGAGGTCATAACTCAAGAACGCGTTGTCCGACTTCGAAAATTCTTTCGCCAATCTGTTTCATTCAGCGATGACAAAAACCGATTCAGGATTCCTTTTCTGAAATACCATACAAACAGACGAATAAGAAAACAAATTATCAGAAAAATAATAAATCGGACTATGCGTTGTAAAGCTACAAAATTTAAAACTGAATGACATAAGCATTAAATTAAAAAAATATATATCCGATTCGAAAAAGAATTAAGTGAATTAGTATTATCCATCGTTTGGATGAGCTGATTAGATATTGCAGCTCAACATTAGGGTTCCGAAGATGGTATCTGCTACAAATAATAACCGATCCGAGCCCAGCGCTAGCGTTTTGAAAAGTACTTGTAATGTTCAACTTACTAGTAGGTAGTATAAAGTCGGCACGGGCAAATAAAGTCACAAGTATGCGATCTTTACACATGCTCAGATTAAGTTGTTCGCGTGTGCGTCGTATACCTGTCGACGTAGAATAATCTGCAACGGGCCCCCGGTCCGTCAGCGCGGGCTCCAGTCCGCGACATCGAAACGATCGCCACCCATTAAAGTCTTTGTGCATTCCGCCAAATTATAGCCATTATAACAGGCTACTGGGACGACGTTGGCCCCGGCGGAGACTTCGAAAGCACGTACAGCATAGTTCTTGCTCTGCAGCTCGAAAAGTAGAGGGGCATTATAAAATGAAGTTGATAGAGACGATGTTAGTTCCGGGAGATGCCTATTTTATATTCAAAGTTATATTTGTATTAAGTATGTCCTTATATATGAAGTTGCAGTTTTACAAAGAAAATTTAGGAACAAACATTTTGTATGATCAATGTGCTCGATTGCGTTTCTCCGTGAACTAAAATCGAAAATTAGTTCGTGTGAACGAGACAGGGCAAATACACTAGAGTGGAATGTTAAATGAACGGTTGTCACTTTTTCGCGTTTAAACTACCCACCAAAGAAAAAGCATCTGAATCTAACACCGCACGAAATGTGTTCAAATTTATTTGGACGAGTATAAGTTCGACAGGTAGTTTTTTATCGACAATCGTTTGTTTCATATTCCGCTCTAACATATTGGTCTATCTCGTTCGCTTGAACTAATTTCAGTTTTAGTTCAAAATGAAACGCAATCCGACACAATGGGCTCGATTGCGTTTCTTCGTGAACTAACGTCGGAAATTGGTTCGTGTGAACGAGACAGGTCAATACGCTAGAGCGAATTTGAAATGGAGGGTTGTCATTTTTTCGCATTAAAACTACACACCAAATAAGGCATCTGAATCTAAGACCGCACGAAATGTGTTCAAATTTATTTGGAAGTATAAGATCGACAGGTAGTTTTCATCGACGATCGTTTGTTTCATATTACGATTTAACATATTGCTCTATCTCGTTCGCTTAAACTAATTTCAGTTTTAGTTTACAAAGAAACACAATCGGACCCAATATACACCCGGAAGCAATGAATCCGGGTCACTGACATAAACCTTACATTTGCATGTATATTCAATAAAAAATAAAAAATATATAACTACGTAGATGGTAACTATTTTAATTTAGTTCAAAGTTGATTTTATGAATGATTTTAATTTATTTTTGTTTTATTTTATTCACGATAAAACCAGATAAGACCTGCCCTCTCGCCTCAAATTAATTTAATGATATTAGTATTTGTTGAGTGGGGCTTTTCTAAGGTCTTTATGGGCCTTGTAACACAGCGACCATTGCTGATCTATTGTGTTTGCCACCTGCTATAGTTCTGCGATAAGCCTCGGGTCATTTAAGAACCGCAGCAGGCTTTTGGCGCCAGATTGTTTTACCTCCTCAGGTTGGAGATAGTGACCACCCAAGTGGGTGTATCTTTTACGCATCAGCGGGCCACACTCGCACATGAGGTGCTGGGGAGTTTCCTCTGCCCCTTGGCAGAACCTGCACATTTTTGTGTCTCTGAGCTTGAGGTTGAACATGTGTTTGTTCAGGCCACAATGCCCCGTGAGCGCCCTCACCAGTATGCGTAGATTGTTCCAATTTAGCGATAGGGCCTCACGGGCCGTCTTGCTGTCGTAAGCCTTAATAAGCGCTTTGGAATGATTCAACCCTGGCGTGTTGTTCCAGTGGTTGACGGATTGTGCTAGCATTAGGTTTGCAAGGCTTTTTGGTACGCCACAGCAAGGTTCAGGGCCGTATTACGTTCCCTTTGCTCCCGTCCTAACAAGTTCGTCGGCTTTTTCATTTCCCTCGATTCCTGCATGACCGGGAACCCATCTTAGAATTACCCTGTTCTTTTCGGCCAGGGAATTCAGTAGTGATAGGCAGTTTTGCACTAGCTTTGAATTAATGGTATTCGAGGCCAGTGCCATAAGAGCTGCTTTGCTATCCGAGTGGATATAGCTACGGTGGTTGGCGTAGTCCTTTTGGAGGTTGATATCCGCACATTCAATAATGGCGTAAAATGATATTAGTACCCTCTCAACATAGGTTCATATCTAGTAAGGTGGTAAACTAATATGTCAGAGGTGTCTTTCCTTTCTAAGCTATGTATAATATGCATACTTATTGTAAAATGTTTTTGTGCTAGGATAAGAATTTTTTTGTAACTTGTAATTTGAATTATGGAAATAAATAAGTAAATTAAAAATAAATCAATGGTATAATTAACTCATAAAGTGATTTGCGCCTCCTGCTTCGTGGGCATCACGAAGAAGGCACAAAGAATCCAGATCTTACTCAGCATTCTGAAGATCCGACGTATCAAAATAAATCGATACTCGTATGAGTCCCGGATGGAAAAACGCGGACAAGCTGCAAAAGTTGCAAATCCGCGGGCCATCAATCTCTATTTCCTCGCCCCCAGTTCGCCAGTCGGGCCGCCAAGCGAAACAGGGCCGAACGGGACCCCGACGCGCCGCGCGCTGGGCCCATAAATAATGCAGCGGGAGGCGGCCGGATGAAATCGACTACAGAAGCGGGCGGCCGACCGACAAAAGCGGCGGGGGGCGGAGTGCACCGCTTCGCTGAGCGGCGAGGGACGGCCCTGCACTTTAGCATCTGAAAAAGAACCAGGTTGTATTGCCTACAGTGGCGGTATTTCAAAGGAGCCTAAAATCCCGACTCGCCTAACTGAGAAGGACCAAAGTATAAAATTTAAAAAAATAATCGATTTCTAAACGCCCGTCAAAGATTCAAATTCGCGCCATTATATAAGTACAAAAATC
Organism: Micropterix aruncella; assembly: GCA_944548615.1. NCBI lineage: Eukaryota > Metazoa > Arthropoda > Insecta > Lepidoptera > Micropterigidae > Micropterix > Micropterix aruncella. The sequence continues at coordinate 17,984,149 of OX155965.1, forward strand.
GCACCAACGCGTAATGGCCAGATATTGGTTCCTGTGCAGTTGGGCCACTGATACCCGCTCGTTAACTTGAACCGACTCAACTCACGGTTCCACTCCTATCTAGTAGCCTCCTCGAAGAGGGTCGACTCGCGTTATGACTGTTTCTCATGCTGCGGTGGATGGAATAGTTCCCCTGGGGTATAGTATACCAAACAGTAGCTTTCCGAGAAGAGGGTGCGAGGAATGTGGGCAGAGGGGTACGTCTCGACGAACGCCTTTGGTTAGCGTCACGCGCAGGTAAAGGATGGCGACTTTTTCGAATGTTTGGGTCCGAATAGCCGACATCTGGCGACCATATCCGAGTCCTCACGACTCGTGACGTATTCGCTTCGATTTCACTTTTGTTTTAAGAGAAGCAACTGTCTGATATACTGTACCTGGTGTATGGCTTCGGGCGCTACTGGGCGTTTTGTGAATCGTGCGGCGTCAGCCAATTACTGTGCGCTCCGACGAATAATTGGAGGAGCCTGGAAACGATATACCTATTCTTTCCTAAGCAGCAGGGGGTGGATGTTGACCTGATGTCATGCCACCGTTCCTAATGGTTTCGTGCAGCTTAGGTGGTGTTGACCACACTGGTATGGCATCTGGCCTGCCCAACTCCCATCTGGTAGCCTCCTCGGCTGTGAGGCGGTTGATATCAGAAGATCGCGGATTCGGGGTAATACCTCAGACGGATCTTGGCGGTTGGTGCACTGTCCGGTTTTTTACTTTGAATGAATTACCAAACCAATGAAGTGAAACAGGGCCGAACGGGACCCCGACGCGCCGCGCGGTAGGCCCATAAATAATGCAGCGAGAGGCAGCCGGATGAAATCGACAACAGAAGCAGGCGCACGACCGACAAAAGCGGCGGAGGCGGAGTGCAGCGCTTCACTGGGCGGCGAGGGACGGCACTGAATTTTAGCGCCTGAATAAAAACCAAGTTGGTTGGTACAGTAGCGGTACTGTCGTAGAAGTCTAAAACTCCGACTTTCCTAACTGAGAAGAGTCAAAGTATGAAATGAATATAAAAATTCGATTTCTTAACGCCCGTCAAAGATCACAACGCGTAAAGGGCACTTGAAGGTGTCAACTACAACGGGCGAAACCGTCACCTCAGTCACAGTATACCAGACTGTACCTCAGTTGGGCGGTGTCGACTACAACTGGCGAACCCGTCACCCCAGGCTGGTATAACGATAACTGATCGTTCTTTCAGTCGAGGGATGAGCGTAGAAGACTTTAGGATGGCAGAAACCTATATACTGTTCAGCAAACCCACGGACCCGCCAGAGTCGACACCTTTCGGCGAGACACTAGGAAGGTAACCCAGTGAGGCTACCTTGCCCCCCTGGCTATCAATTTTGGTAAGATATCTCCGTATGAAATTAAACTTCAGGATGGATGGTTGCTCCTGACTGGTTACGGAACCGAAGTTACTTACGCGGTCTCTACCTGCCGTATTTCAGCTGTGATTTAGTTTAAATCTATCGCGGACCAAAGGCATCTTTTGCCCGGCTCTGAATCCAGGATCGGGTAGCGTAATGGTCATTTTAAGAGTGGTTGACGACAGGTCAACATCCACCCACACCGCTTAGGAGACAGGGTAGCCTTCCGCACGTGGAGGCTTCTGAATAGAAACTGAATCGTGATTTGGCCGATCCGAGAACAAAATGGATCTTATGTCCCAAGCTGCACAAAACCATTCGCTGCTACCTGTCACCTCAGGAAGTTTTAACGGAAGTCTCCCGTGAGGTGAGCGTAGAAGACTTAAGACGAAACACTCCACTGTCTAGTTACAGCTGTTAGTGCAGGCTGTTGCAGTTACTGATCGCTGTGCAGTTGGGCCACTAAACCCACTCGGTAACTTAGGTCGACTCAACTCAAAATGTATATAATCCGTCTCAATCCTGGAAAAAAACTATGCGTTCACAATAATTTACCACTGCCAGGAAAGTAAAAATTAATATAATAAACATTACTTATAATGAAAAAAAAACCTAACACACAAATATAATTTGTAACATTTTCAGCACTATTTTTTCATTTTTTTTTTCTAAAATTGAAACTTAACGTAAATTGAAACGTATAACTATCACATATCGTTATACCAGTCTGGGGTTACTGTATCGCCCGTTGTAGTCGTCACCACCGATCTGTCATAGAAGCCTAAATTCATGACTTGCCTAACTCTGAGAATAAGCAAAGTATAAAATTAAATAAATGGATCGATTTCTAAACGCCCGCCAAAACTTCAAATTGGCGCCATTATACAAATATCGGATTAACGATAATTCAATAAGCTAAAGCTTGTAAAAATATTTTAGAGCAAGATCGTTTATGTAATCGGCACTCTGATGAACTACGCTTGACTTTTACTCGTATTTTATCCTCTATTCTTCTAATATTCTGGACAAGACGCATTGTCAGCACTACCGTAAACAGCGACGACCAGGTGAACAAGAGATTGAATAGAAGGATCCACCTTGCTACCTAATCATGATACTTAGTTCCTAGTAGTGCTACCTGCTTTCAAACATGTCACCTGCTTATAGCTATATTCTATTCCACTGAAAAATATTGGATTGATTCTCACATTACCATGTTGTTATAATAGTTTTATACAGAATAGCGATGTTTCAATCGTAATTTTGTTGAATTTCGAATTTCGACGATTATCCATTACTGGATTATATGTGTCAACATATCCGTAAGGTTAATACGGATATAATAGCATACTGTAGTTTCAACAAGATTCATGTGTCTGAATATAACCGCACGTAGTCGTGGCTAATTCATTAGACTCACCAAATATTATTTGACTTTGGTTGAAATAATTGTTATATAATCTTCCCTTACTACATGGAATTTATAATATTTCGGCTCAATAGAATCGGCAATACGTCCTCTTAAGTTGTTAAGTACTTGCAACGCATATTGAAACTTTAATTACTGGCATCAGTGTTTGACAAATGTTAATAACTTCTTCAGTTCAATTGTATTGTTTTAGATTAGTTTAAAGTGTTTGTCTTCGGATTGTAAATATTCTTTTTGCATGTTTGTTAAGATATTGACAAAATTAGGGATAAAAAGTGTTTGGGTTTAAAATCTGTAAGATATTTTTTAAATTTTATACCAAGTAGCCATTTCTAGGGTGAAATCTATTATTTTATCGTTGAAAATCGAAAATGTGTCAAAAAAGACTTATCTCCCAGAAAACAAAGGTTTCGCAAAAAAATGTGAGCCGAATCAAAGTGAGTCTTGACATTGGTAACGAATACAATTATTATAATCGAGTGGGGAAAACTTATCTAAAATCCAAATTAACCCCTCGGTCGACCAGAACATTGATGAATTTGTGCCTGAAGAACCGCAAGCATACTTCATTCGACCTGAAAAAGAAGATGTCAGACCATGGAATCGATATATCATCCAGAACAATCCGCCGTAAACTTTTTATTGGTGGTCTAAAAGCTCGGCGGCCAAGAAAAAAGGCAAAGATTACACTTGCAATGGCAAAAAACATCTACATTGGGCTTGTGAACATGCAAACAAATCAGAGTAAGACTAGAGCAAGGTAACAAACCCCAATTTAGGTTTTATATATCTCAATAAATCATGAAAAAAAAATACCACACACCACTTTGGTTGTTTTATTTTTGTATACCAAACTGGTATACAGGAAAAGTTTCGCTTTTTTTTGGGTCATAATGAGCAACTTTTTTATACAGGTATGCTTCAGTGACGAATCAATATTTTCCATTGGTGAGGAAACTGCTCAGTACGTCCGAAGAAAGCCTGAGGAAGTGTTTCTCAGCGACTGCATTCAGCAATCCGACATCAGCCGTGGTGTGGAGCTGCATGTCTGTAAAAGGACCAGGAAGGCTATACATTGTAGAAGGAACGATGCATCAAGACCAGTACAAAAAAGTACTCCAAGAACGACTTTTGTACCAAATGGATGAGTGGTTCCCTGAAAAAGATGGAGCCACAAAGCTAAGAAAGTCGCCAATATTTCGGCTAATAACCTAATTTCCATGCTATCCTGGCCAAAAAAATAGCCCAGATATGAATTCCCTCGACAACCTGTGGCCAATTGTCAAAAAAAGATTCAGAACAAGACGAATAACATCCAAGATTTAGCTCATCGAAGAACTCATCTCTATATGGCACTGTGATGAAGAAGTCAAAAACATGTGCCAAATCTTGGTTTTTTCATGAAAATGCGCATCGAAACTCTAATACAATCTAAAGGAATGCATACTAAATACTAACTTTCATTACTGTCTTATAAGTATAGAATAAATTTAGAATTGCTTAGAAATAAAACTTGGTAACCACAACTTTTTCATTTGAGTCTAATGAATTGGCCACGACTGTACTACATGCTGTCACGCTAGAAGCGAGATCCCAAAGGTCGCAATGTAATGGAATAACATTATGTTTTAACATTACGGCACGGTAACTACCGTCACGCCAACAACGTTATGCGTCATGTTAATTCATACATATGCACCACAGTCCGAGCTATATACGTAATATTTGTTGAACCATGAGTATTTCCGTATATAACATTATTATATTTAAGTCGTATGTAAGCAATTTCCTATATTCACCAGTATTTCCAGCGCTACATATAGAAAAATATGTACTATAACTAAATTTAGAACCATGCACCTGAAATTATGTTGAAGCTCGAGCACGAGCTGCCGCATAACTGAAAAGGCGGGAACTAACTCAGAGCGATATAATTCATATCAAACAGACACCCCCTCCCTCATTCACCCCCTCTTCCATTCCAGTAGATTTCCACCCCAACAGCGGTCTAAAATACTTCCTCTCTCCTCTGATACAAATGAAATGAGCAAATGACTATGACGGCTATATTTTCACTCTGACGTAAATTCTGCCGATAATTATTTTTAGACTCATCGTTGATGTATTATTATTATGGATATACAGTATAGTCCAAGGGTTTTATATAACCTTTTTCAAAACACCTTGGGGTACTAATTAAAATCACACCTTTTCTGGTACGCCAGCGCCAGGTGTCCCGGAATCTGGCCTGGTGACTCTACTGTCAGAAATACTGTCTGATCTGAAAGCTGCTTTTCCAAAACTCTTGCACTTTTTTTGTCGTTGGCGCTTGGACTATACTGTATATCCATAATAATAAAAAGGAAATAATTTACCAAAAAAAAACACAATTTTTAGGTTATAAAAAATCGAACAAAGTGTTATAATTTAATACTTGAAATTTATTTAAATTTAGTTATTTTTTTTTAATTAGGTTATTTCAATAATGGCAACACTAATGTCATTGACATCTGACAGCAGTCAATGAAAATTTGAGAATTACGTTGTTTATTTTTGATTTTGCGAAATTCTCAAATTTTCATTGACAGCTGTCAGATGTCAATGACATTAGTGTTGCCATTATTGAAATAACCTAATTTTTAAAAAATAACTAAATTTAAATAAATTTCAAGTATTAAATTATAATTCTAATTAAAAAGAAAACACTACATAAAATTTTACTTTTATTAGAATTTTTGGAAGTAAACCTAACATTTATGCCATCATAGAGACATTCGTGTTGTTGGTATTTGATGAGTTGGCAAACCGAGTTCCTGCTGGCATTCACTTTCTGTTTCGAAGATGGCGGGGTCGGGCTCTGTGCTCCGGCTTCGCCGCGGAAGAACGAAAGTTTTTTAGAGAGAGAGGAGAAAGAAAAAGAAGGGAATCCCCTACTTTGAGTTAAATATGTAGTGCAAATTACCATTAAACACAGGTGAGTTTCGTTTCTTCTAATTTTTGTTAGAATGCTTTCGCGATCGCAATGATTCAGGTCGATTTTTTTTTCATTTTGGTTCCAGTTTTTACTTGGGCACGCCGGGGTATAGGCCTCAAAAATATTGAGATTCCTCCTAATTCATTTCGGATAGAGTAGCCTGCCAATTTAAACGTTGACCTGTCATCCCAGACCACATTTTCAACGTTAAGTTTTTCTTTTTTTTTAAACCACATTTTCCTCACACATGGTTCGTTAAATTTAATTGCCTTGTGCGTAGTCTCGGGTCAGAAAGCGTAATTTCCATGTAATAATCCACCGTTAGACTTCCGGTAGGGAACCAACTTTGTTCGATTTTTTATAACCTAAAAATTGTGTTTTTTTTTTTGGTAAATTATTTCCTTTTTTAATATTTGTAATTCTGCACTGAATTTTATTTGTTTTATTTGCGGAAAACCTACCTCTAGGCTAGATTATTAGAAAAGTGTTAAATAGCCTCCCCCTGAGATTTTGTTCAGCTTTTATTCGTTTTTTTTAATTCTTTTTTACTTGTTTCTTTGTTTTTTTTTTAATTTAGTTTTCCACGTTTTTCTTTAATAACGGGGTGGCGCCATTTCTAAAGTTGTCTTTTAATAAATTCCCGTTATAAAGCCATTAATATTTTTTACTATATCTTTAACGAATCTGATTTGTCAGCTGAGAAATATCGTGCGTTTACTCCATCGAATACGATGGTTCACTACACCGGACTAATTCCTCTGACACTTTTGGGCCATAAGATCTCTACTAATCTACAACCGGTATTTCCCTGAGTCGAAGCGTGAAAAATTTTGATCATATCACTAATCACTTACCCCTAAATTTCCATTTGACAGCATCAATAAAAGGTCGTACTTAGAAAAGTTTATCGTGATCTGCCAAAGAACGTTGAACGATCTTAAAATTATTATTGAAATTGATATTTCGCCTTAATTTTATATGCATGCCGAGAAACCATTCCATCTCAAGCATTGGAAAAGTTTATACTAGTATTCTTATTTCAAACCTACCATATGTTTCTCAATGTCGTCTCAACTCATAAACGATCTGATATAATTCTAGAGCAGATTGTAACATTAATCAAAATGATAAAAGTAATGAAAATGGATATATTCTAAATAATCAAATTAATAATAATTACAATTGGATAATAATATGAATCATAATTAATAATCTAAACATATAACAGCTAAAAGCAAAAATCGAAAATAATAATGAGCAATCTGAAAACCTAAAATATAATTTCAACTCCGAAAGGGAAAATACATTTTTAATTAATAAATATCGTTGGACGGAGTTACATTTTTTTATGTAGATACCTTTAATTTCGATGGGTAATTTATAAAAAATATGCAGGCCCAAATACAAGTTTGTTGTTTGAATTTTTTTCTGTTTTAATCTTTCCCGACTGGCGTTTTAAAGTTTCATTTTCTGCCCTCAGTTTTAACTTATTAACAACTCAAGTAAGTTTTCAAGGTGCTTGAACTATTCCATCAGAATATAGGTTGCTTTTCGCCGATACTCTAACTGTACTAAAAATTGGAAACTTGCATAAATTGCATATTTTATTCCTAGTTCTGGTAAAATTTTACTCGAGTAGGATAACTTTGAGAGTAATATTTTATTAGGGTGGAGTTTTAAATACGATAAATTAGAAAGGTTTTATTAAATATCAGCGACATGGGCAGTATAAGGATATACGAGGGCGAGATGATGCCTGGTTGGAAAAGATTGTCGTATGACAATAAACCCACCCATTGTGAAATTTCACAATAAAGAGTAGACACAAACAAACTTCTGACATACAGGACATGGCCCTAAATTATCCTTGTTTTAAGGGATTATTGTAACGGTTGCTTTATAATAAAACGAGAGAAGAATATGAGAAGGTCACATAATCATAACAATCGAATCACAAAAATTCAAGATTACAAAGATTAGAAGGCCTATACTATAATATTTTAATACCTTTAATTTTTTTTTTATTACTGCCAATTTAATTTCGTTGTATTTCTAATTTTATTAAGTGATAGGTAAATTAAGTACCATCCCGACACATACAAAATATGTCTAGTGGGGTCGTAAAATACGAATAAATGTTATACATTCTAATTTACTTATCGTGTAGCAGTTGTACGTTTGGATAAATAATTTAGGTGGTAATTAATATAATACCCGACGAAAGTGATTTTTTGGGGTCTATTTAAAGCCATAATTGTTAATCCGATTTATTATTAACTGAAACAAAACTTCAAAACAAAAGATCAACATCGTCATCATCACCATCGAACAACGCTAAGCATTTGCGATTTCCGTCACCGTAATGATTTGGTACACAACCTACATCAGAACCTTTACTTTTCAAGTCCTTCAATTTTAGAGCCACCTTTTTGTTTTTAATTTTCTTTAATCTGTAGAATTCTTCTCTCTCGGATTCTTCAATTTCTGTTTGGATATAAGCTAGAGTGTTTCGAATTTTTGGAATCAAAACCTTTTCTAAGGCGTTAGCTTTTCTTATTGCTGAAGCGAGCGATATTTCAATTGAAACGTAGGCGACACGCAATCCTGCCACTGTAACGGTAATATGTACACCATTTTCAAAGATCTTTTTCGCGTCGTTGATTTGATGGCCGCCGGTAGAGAGACCTATCAGGTTACAAGTGTCGTCTCCCGATTTTAATATACCAAACCTTTTTAGTATCACTCCTGCGACGTTTTCATCTCTAAGAACGCACCTCAATTGAGCGTGATCCACATTCTCCAAAACAAATGGATCTATATCGCCGTTGGAGAACCTGGCGGCAGCCAGCTTTATGAAAGCCTCCTTCATGGTTTCCAGCATGGAGTCGTGGCAGACGATGACGTCCTTGGAAATCGAGCGCTGCTTTTGTTTTAAAGCTTCTACTTTTCTGTTGATGAGCTGCAGACCGCGTTGCGTCATTTTGAGGCGCCTGGTCATCTCATGATTTGAATAAAGAGACGCTGGTACTAAGAATCTATTGCTAGTATTCATATTTTCTTTTTGCTTGACAGATCAGTTATTTATTCAAATTTGGAAATTGTGTCAGCTTTACTTTATTGCAACTAACTCACTGACCTCTACTAGATCGCTGTACTGGCTATAAACAACGTACCATTGCAACAATTTCATTTTTCCCATTTTGGCGCTGCTAGCGTTGGTGAGCGTGCACGGAACTAATGTTAGAGATGTAACCCTGCGACAAAATAAGTCGATTAAAACCTCGATAGATAAGTTGTATATCAAAGTTATAATCGATTTATTTAAACGGGGTGATACAATTGATCGGCTATCACGCCGTAGGAATTTAAATCAGTATCGATAAGCAACAGTTTTCTACCGGCAGAAATATAGTATGACACTTAATTTATTTCATTATATATAAGTATATTATATATTTAAAAAAAAGTAAAATTGTATTTGAGACATTAAAAAAAATAAAACACCTCGCTATACCAAGTATTTATAATATTAGAACTATAAACAATAGGAAAATTGTGGTACTGATATAACATTATAACAATAATATTGTTATATTTTAATTATTATATATCATAATAAATGTTACACCAGTATTTTTGACATCCTTTTAAAAATATATATTTAAAATCGCTATTCTTATTTAAAAATCTATACAGTTATCGCTAATTAATATTCTTTTCTTAAATCAATCATAGTTCGTAAACCAAAGACGCTGATCTTCTTAGTTTTCATATCGATGATCATGTTCAATATTGTTGGTTCGTTTGTTTCCACTCCTTATTGTGAATTTTCACAATGGGCGGGTTTATTATCATACGGCAATCTCTTACAACAAAATTTACATCCCTGGAGATCACATTTGGTTTGAAAATCTTTAAAAATATTAATTTCTAACGGTGACGTGATAATATATAATATTAGTATCAATCCTAAATTTGTTATAGGTTTCTTATAGGCATTTTACTTAGTTATGTACGTTATAATTTACTATAAATATTCTAAAATCAGAAGTTTTTGTCGTTTTGCGGCAACCAAATAAGCATACTTTGCGTATTTTAACTAATTAATGACTTATGGACTACTATTTTGGGGAAATGCCGCAACCAGTAAAAGAATCTTTCTTTTGCAAGTGAGAGCACTGCGCAGCATGTATCAGATAACGACTAGGGCCTCATGCAAAGAATATTTCAGTAAGGCGAGGGTAATGACTATGTATTCGGCGTTCATATATCAGTGTTTAATGTATGCTAGACAGCACCTCGCAGAAACTGCAATTAATGCAGACATCCACTCGCATCATACACGCGATAGCTCCCTTTTATGCGTACCCCGAATACGACTGGCAAAAGTACAGAAAAGCTACTTGTACCTCAGCATTAAATTCTCTAATCTACTCCCTACAACATTTAAAAGCTGGAGGACATAGAATTAAAAAAAACATCAAGGAGATGCTGATAGACCACCCTTTCTATAATCTGGCCGAATTTGAGGGCCATGATTTTTCAAATATTTTGCCCATTTAAATTACTTAAAAAAGTAGAGCCTTATTGTCTGATTATTTTATATGGTCTTATATCTGTACTTTTAGTTTGTGCAAAACGTAGCTTTAATTTGATTATTTAATATTTTACTGACAATTTGAATATTACGATGAATAATTTTACTACGTATTAGGCTTCTATTTTGATTATTTATATTTATAGTTTGACAATCTAGTAGTTAATTCTTGACTACCTATGTATGTTCATTAAAGAGTAGTAACGAGACTTACTACCTAACCCAATTATTTCGATACGTCCAAGAGCGGGTTTAGCCGTCAATTGGACACGACGTAATGTAATGGATTACCCGAGAGACTTTTAAAGCTAGAAAATGTTAAGCTGAGCTTTAAATTTTTTTTGAATTATACATACAGGACTCGTTTCCGATCGTAATAATACCTGTCCGCCATCACTCGCCCTCCCAACCTTATTTCTCACATTATCATACAAAAAGTATCTCGACATTTCGCCAGCCCCAAATAAGTAATGTGATAGGGCTAAAATAACAGGGTACGAGCTTAGTGAGATGGATGAATGGCCAAATCGATCATCCCAACTCCACTTGAAATCTCAAGAGAATATAGATCATTCACCCCTCTTGACGTGGCGTATCGAGGCGTAAACGCATAATGAGGTACTGCTGCGTATTTTGCACTTGTTACGCTTGCGTTTCGATATGGTAATTATACTCCCATTTATCGAAAACTTGGTATGCCCGTGGTTTAATCTCTTATAGCTACAACTACTCTTTGCAACGTCTGTCCATCGGCAGATCGATCAGAAGAAAAACTTGGATAAATACCATTGATTATCAGATTGCTCAATGCCATAGTTTTTGCAACCCTTCTGTGCCGGTGACATGCAGGCGGCGCTGATAGCATTGTCCGGGATAATTAATAGTAATTGATTTGGCTATATATATAATAACGTTTTAGGGGTTTTATATAAAGGACAGATTGATTATAAAAACCCAATCGTTTAACCAATGATAACAATAATAGCATTCAATTTTTAATGCCATCTACGCATTTTTATATGAGCTGATTACGGAAAAAAATACGGAGAATTAGAATGCCATCTATTAGTCTATTTAAACTTTAAAGCCCGTAATTATTACGTATTGAAACCTGTATACCAAATTAAGAATTGACAACTGCATGTAAATAATATTAAAATAATAAGAGCTACGACGTTGCTTACTAGTTTTTTTACTGCAATCCTGGTGTAGTTGCAAATATTTGTGGTGGCATCCCCGGTGGATCGAGTGAGTTCAAAAAATCTGTTGGATAAAGAACCGCTTCAACTGCTTCCACAATAGTGTCGACGGACTTGTATGCGACTCCCTCGCTTTGAATGTTAGACTGAATAATATTTTTAAGTTCTTGGCAGCAAGAATAGGTCGTTTACTCAGCCGATCGTAATTATGTATATATGAGGCAATGAAATTCGTACTGAGATCAGATCAACCAGCACCTTGCCGTCCCTAATTTCTAGTTATTGGTGTGAGATTATCTCGGCTCGTCGATCGCTTTATAGTTGGACACGCATATTTGTAGTTTATTTCAACGTCTTTAAGTGTCGCTACTGCAATAAACTCGTTGTCCATTTTCTAGACGTACTGCTACTTAAATAACAGCTGAACTTCGATAATATATGTGAAATGAAAGAACTCTCCATACAGCTTCTTTGCTGCTTATGTATCTTCCGGACTGATACTGTGCGATTCCGTCGATTTCACCGTTTCGCTTTTGGATTGTTGCTGATTTTCCGCCAACTTTATATGCCTCTTTCTATTCTTCATATGCGAGACTACAGAATACTTGCAAATTTCTATTCACGCATATGTTTAAACCACGAAGGCAAATTTTAATATTTCTGCTATGTTATATCTTCATGCTCCGTATCTTTTCGAACTTTGCATTTCTGCAAAAAATGACGTTTAAAAAAATATGACTTTCAATACACCACGTGATGTCAAAGTATTTTGAGAAAAGAAACTAGATTCGATGAAAGGATTAATACATTGAAAAATTATTCTAATTTCGAAAAACGTTTCAAGGTGCAAATCAGCCCTTTTGGGGAATATGTGTACGAAATATCGAAGCTCTATCCAAGCTAGTTAGTGTACAACGCCACCGATTTACCTAACGAAATAAACGCCCCCCCCCCCCCTTAAGTCCGTCATTGTTTAAGGATTACTTAATAATATATTGTCATCGAAGTAATACCTGTAAGCGAAATTTCAGCTCGATTGGATGACGGGAAGTGAGTCAATTTTCACTTCCAAGGTTTGTACTAAATCAAGACCTCAAGACCGGCGGCTAAGTAAATATAGGGTTTTAAAATATTGAAATACGAAAATAACTATCTCACAAAGTAAACGCCATGGTAAACGACACAACTCAATTCCAACGCAATGCCACACGAAATAATTAAATCAAAATAAAAAAAAATGGATATCTATGAATATTCAATTCTACGATATAATTTTAATTCAAATGAAAATCAATCGATACAGCTTAATTCGACCGCCAATTGCACAAAAAAATAAGAAAAACAATAAAAAAACGAAAATTAAAGACAACGACAAAATAAAAGAATAAACTACATATAATCAAGAAATAAACGCTTTGGCAAACGACACAGCTCAATTCCTACGCAATGTCTCACGAAATAATTAAATCAAAATGAAAATGAATGAATTTGGCAAAAAGTCAATGAAAATCTAATTTAATGATGCGATCGAAAACATTGAAAAGCTAAGCGAAAAAAAATATATCATTGATAGGTCCTGGCTTTACCGGCTTTCGAAATTTTCAAAATTCGGCAGCGTTCTAAATGTTATTTGGAAATGGAACTTTTACTCTCGCGTTTTCCGGATAACGCATTGTCACGTGAAATAATTGTAAATTGTTTTTTAACAATTATCAATTGTTTTATCAATAAATTAATTATTCTAAAACACGACTAAAGTGGAATGCAACGTTTTGTCGAAATTTTAAACCAATCGGTGAAGAACTTTCCGAGATTAGCGACTTAATACAAACGGACAGTTACATTTTTATTTTTATAGATTATTATTAATTATATAATTATATATATATATTTTATACCATGTTTAGTTTAACACAGCAAGGCAAGACAGAAAATACTCCGGGCCATATCACTTTAACAGGCTACCGGAAAGTTTAAAAACAATTCAAGGGGAAAGCTTATTCAAAAAATTACCTAAAGAATTATTATTAGACAAAGCTTTTTATTCGATCGAGAAGTTTATTAATTTTAAATGTTTTTTCATTTCTTGGCCATTTTTTTTTTTTGACAATTTTAAGTAGCATTTTTGAGATATTCTGACTTTATTCTGATTTTACATTTCTTGATTATTTTTATTGATTATTTTAATTTGTGTTTTTAGTAAGTACATCTTAAAAATGATTTTGAGTATCGCCAGTACTAAAATGTTGCATATCGACATGTCCTAAAAGCAATAATGAAGTACGTTGAACTGTATGTACGTGGTGATAAATTTGGATATTGTTAAAACAGACTAATAGACATTTTTTTATTCAACTTTTGTGAATTCCATGTAAATTTGAATAAAAATGTAAATAATTTAAATATCTGGGAGAGACTGGACTTTATTTTTAATATTATCTACAGTATTCGATTGGATGTATTAGTTTACTGGCATGTTTTATCGTTATAATTAATTGAAACAGTAGATACTAAATATAATTTATGCTGTAAAATAATGTCTGCACAACCGTAAGACTTTTTAAGACAATAAACAATGATTGATTGATTGATTGATTAAATCACCACTGCCCAGCACTTTCCTCTCAACGACAAAATGACAGGATTTCCTGCGCTCGAAAATGTGCAAATAGGAGTTTATCATTATATTTATTATGATAAGAGTAATTATTACCGGGGTTTCGCTAGTATTTAGATTGATATCAATGATAAATCCCTCCGTTTATAATGAGAAACCCTCGAGTCAAGCCAGGCAAACAGACATAATAACAATGAATGGGCAATCGAGTGAAGTGGTCGAGGTACGAGGTACGATATTCGTGGTACGTTCGGGTAGATCATTGAAGCTCAATTACACTGAGGGGCTACCTACTCGAGATCGAGTGAAGGGCAGCCATTTTGTGTAGCAGTGCAAATATATCGCTCAGCAGCTTGTATAATGGCATAAGTCCTAAATAATTAACGTGTAAATAAAGTGTACGGGTGCAGAATATGATAATACCGTGAATTTTGTGAAAACATTATATCCTGTAGGTACCTATTGAAAATGGTGGTTTGTTTGTTGACTTCGTGAAAATATATTATTTTAAATTAAAGGCTTCTGTGCGTCTCCCGAGTAGGGTTGGGTTTGTGAAGAGGATAATAACGAATAGGATACGGCCCGGTGGCATAGTGGTTGCCCGATTTTACGTTGAAAGGTCAGGATTCCATTCCTGGGTCAACATTGTTTGTTAGGATAAAATTCAATTATGTCGATCAAATGCAATAACAAGGAACACACTTGGTTAGGTTGCCTGATCTTACATTGTATGGTCCCGGGTTCGATTCCCGGCTGGGTCACCATTTTCCGTTGGGATCAAATTAAATGAATTGCATTTTCAATTCTGTCCATCGAATGCAATAACAAGACACACACCTACAGACATGTTACACACGCACACATACATATAACACGTCATAGTAGGGTTGGTGGTAAGAGATTTTCATATGACAATAAACCCGCCCATTGTGACATTTTCACAATAAAGAGAGTATAAACATACTTACATGTTACATTTACACATACATATAAACACTCCGTTGTAGGGTTACCCGTTGGATATTGTCGTATAATAATAAACCCGCCCTTTCTGAAATCTCACATAAAGAGTAGAAATAAACCAACAAATATTTTCTTCCAACCCAACGTGAGTTCAGGCGATATTATAAAATTTCTTAGCTTTTTATGCTCTGTTGTGGTATGAGAAAGAAAATGAGCAAGATGAACATTTGAAAACTTTGCAACAGAAGCAATTGCAACAGAAAGAGGGATTGGCATACCATACGTTATAACCACAGTGGCGACGATGATATACAGTTTGAAAACATCTGTGAAAACAAGTAAATAGGTATACTAAAAAGAATAATCAACACGACGCCGTTACAGAAAGTGAACTATTGTATGTATAATTATTTTTATTACGGTTTTAATGACACATTTGTGGTTTATAAATTTATCCATATAGATACATATATATTTTCGGAATATACTCAATCAGATCTTTCATTTGAAACTAAACACGATAAATTTATGTTGATTTATTGACATTTGGACATTCAGACAACTACTTACTTGATATTTGGAGAGTTAAGTTAACCCAAGGCCGTGCCCAGGGGGGGGGGGCGAGGGGTCCGGACCCCCCCGAAATGAAATGGATTTACACTAGATAGAATCGACTTTCCAAAATGAAATAGATCTACACTAGATAAAATCGACTTTTATGTGCAAAAAATACATTAGGAGTATTCCGCTAAACTTTTTTTTTGGACCCCCCCCCGAAAAAAAATTCTGGGCACGGCCTTGAGTTAACCTATGGCACTCGGGATGACAATAATTCTAACAATACCACACAATTCTAAATCGGTTCCTTGAATGTTATGGTGGAATAGAGAAACGGAAAACATGCATTGATGAATCCTGAACGCATTACACTCCTTTTTTGTCGGAAAGTCGTGCAAAAAATAATTCAGTTTACTCCGAGAGCTACTAGAGAAAGGGAATACTATATCATTGAGAGCACCGTGTAATACCCAGCAGGAAATTTAACATTTAGTAGACCGATATTACGTAGGTATGTATGTGTACCGGCAACTAAGGAAAGATGGAAACCTACTGTATAACAAAGACTGAGAAAAACTTACAAGACAACATTAAACTCCACGAAAGATTAAAAAATCTGACAATAGCAAAAAAGTGGTCTGTAAAGTGAGGCCGTGCAAATTAGCCATTCAAACACACAAGATGCCTGGAAATGTTCTCCCTCGCCCAATTTCTTGAATCAACTACATTTCCTGTGGCTTTAGGTCTTTTACACCGGTCGAAGTCTCACAGCCTCTCCTGTCATAAAGTTGTTTTTTTTTATCCCACAACCATATTATGTCCTTGGTATACCAGATATGGTCAGATTGACTACTGGCTAGGATGGTCCAATCTAATCTAATCTAAGTGCGCCATTTAAATGTGAAGATAAATGACACCCTTATTGTCATCTATGATATGAAAATGTATGACGCGCAATGAATAAGTTTTATATACCCGAATTTGCAAAAATTGCTTGTAAAATTTTAATTTTTAATTTATTTAATTTGGAATCCTAACTTATTAAAAACCCCACAAAAACCAAAAACATCAATTCTGCGGTAGATGTGATTCCAATGTCCGTAATAAAATTGCCATCGAATATATTTAAAATCCACTAACTTAAGCTACCAATGCCTCCATAGAGAGCAAATTATTTCCAGAAGAATTAAAAGTGGCAAAAATAATTCCTGGACATAAAAAAGGCTCGAGAACCGAAAGAGGTAATCACAGACCAATTTTAATTCCGTCTTCCTTTTTAAAAAATAATAGAAAGTGTTATAAAAATAAGGCTTATAGAATATTTCGAGGATTATGGTATTCTTAGTGATAAGCAATTCGGATACAGGAAACATATGTCAACCAATAAAGCGATTGGGGAATTTCTATCACATTTTACCCGTAGACAAATAGATAAATGGTTAACGTTAGGATTTCTTTGCGATCTATCTAAAGCAGTGGTATCCAAACTACGGCCCGCGGGCCAGATGCGGCCCGCGTGGCTACTTTATCCGGCCCGCGCACGTTTGTGTAAACATGCCACGCGAGCGCGAAGCGGTGCCACCAGGCACTCATCATTCGTCATCGAAACGACAAATACAAAAACGACAAATACAAAAAGACAAATACAAAAACGAAAACATAATTGACTTTTATAAGTGCCTTCCTGAAGATTACCCTAACCTGAAAAGACTGGCTCGAGGACTACTATCAGTGTTCGGAACGACGTATTTGTGGGAAAAAACTTTTTCAAAAATGAAGTACATCAAATCAGCTGACCGCACAAGGCTCTCTGATGTACATCTACAGTCTCTTTTAATAATAAGTACTTCAAAATTCAACCCCAGTATTAAAGATATGATTGATCGACAACTGCATGTGTCACATTAATAAACATTATTGTTTTTTTTTTACAAAATTGTTTTATTTTTCTCATTATTATACTAAACATTACTCAAGGAAAGTACCTACAGTATTTCGAGTTTACAATTTATTAAAATTGATCGACAACTGCATGTGTCACATTAATAAACATTTATTTTTTTACAAATTAGTTTTATTTTTGTCATTATTATAATAAACATTACTCAAGGAAAGTACCTACAGTATTTTGAGTTTACAATTTATTAAAAAAAATATATGGAAAAAAAATACGTTTGATTTTGGCCCGCCAATATTATTTGACAGGTCAATGTGGCCCCGCCAGTAAAAAAGTTTGAAGACCCCTGATCTAAAGCATTCGATTGTCTAAATCGTAGATAGATAGATAGATAGATAGATAGATAGATTTTTATTCGAAGTAGACTTATAGTACTTTCCGAACGTCTTATATTTCTAGACATTTATGCCTTGCTTGTAGGCTATACCATTGATTACTACACTATATAATTACTATATAATCACTACGTAATAGTAATAATAATAATAATAATAACATTAAACAAATGGTTTTTATAGCTATGTTACACAAAAACGACTTGACCAGACCAATGTATCGCTTAAAAAATCTTCAATTTTATAATAGCCTTTAGAGCACAAAGTATCTTTAACAATTTTTCTAAATTTAGTGTCTGGTAAAAGGGTTAGTTCCTCAGGCAAAGTGTTATAAAAGCGAACACCGTCTCCAATAAAAGATTTACTAACTTTTGCTAACCTAGAGCCCGTAATGGCTAGTTTATTTTTGAACCTGGTGTTCCTATTGTGAATGTCACCCAACCTACGGAACCTG
The DNA here is from genome assembly GCA_944548615.1 of Micropterix aruncella. NCBI lineage: Eukaryota > Metazoa > Arthropoda > Insecta > Lepidoptera > Micropterigidae > Micropterix > Micropterix aruncella. Next base: position 18,002,641 of record OX155965.1, read on the forward strand.
TGCAAGTTTTTACGAACATACATTATGTTATCGAATATATACTGACTATAAACCGTCAGAATATTGATCTCTTTAAATTTCTCTTTTAGCGATGCTCGGGAGTTTAAACAATAAATGGATCGTATGGCTCTTTTCTGCAAAGTAAATATCGTTTGCATATCGGCTGCGCGACCCCAGAGCAAAATCCCATACGACATTATAATATGGAAGTAGCTGAAATAGACAGTTCTGGCAGTAGCTTCATCGGTTAGTTGCCTTATTTGACGTACCGCAAATGCTGCCGAGCTAAGTCTTCCAGCTAATAAATCAATATGAGGACCCCATTGAAGTTTATTGTCTATTGTAATTCCTAGAAATTTTGTAGAATTTACAAACTTTAGTATTTCACCGTCCATAACAATATTAATGTCAGAGTCACTAACGTTAGGTGAGATAAATTTAATGCACTTAGTTTTATTAGAATTCAAAAGCAAATTATTGGCGGTGAACCATCCTAAAACTTTTGTCAGTGTGTTTTCTACTTCATCATAATTATTGGTTTTCCTAGGGACGTTGAATATGAGAGAAGTGTCGTCAGCGAATAAAACTATATTACCTAATTTCTGTACAAGAAATGGCAAGTAATTAATGTAAATTAGGAATAAAAAAGGACCCAGAATTGAACCTTGAGGAACGCCCATTCTTAGAATAGATCCTTCCGATTTAACTCCGGAAATATCAACCTTTTGTATTCTGTTACTCAAATACGAGCTGAGCAACTCCAATGATTTACCTTCTAAACCATAAAATTTTAATTTGCGAAGAAGAGTATCATGGACTACGCAGTCAAAGGCTTTAGAAAGGTCACAAAAAACACGAATTCCATTTTGGGAGTGCTCCCATGCATCAAATATATTCTCCAAAAGTTCCACCAGCATCGATAGTGGACCTGCCTTTACTAAAACCATACTGTTCTTTATGAAGCAATTTATTTGAAATAAAAAATATAAGCAACGAGTGGTATTACCCGGCGTTGCCCGTGTTATATCTTTTCTCAAATACCAATGTATACCAATTTTCATGGCGATCGGTTGAGCAGTATAGAAGTTGGTGTGCTGCAGCGCCGTCTAGTTGAAAGTTGCAACAAAGCGGATATATATAAAAACCTTAACCATGAAAAAATACATATATATGCCAACTTTCATGGTGATCGGTCAAACGGTTTCGGAGTCTATTAAACTCGGACAGACGGGCATACAGATATACCAACATCCATTTTTATATTATATTATTTTGGCCTGTTTTTAAAATTTAAACTTTGAATGCCTATATCTCGCTTATTTATAGCGACCGACACAATTTTCTTCCAGATTTAGCATTAAAATAAAAAAAAATGGAGAGAGGTTCCTATACTGCAGTTATTCCACTTTTATAACTATGTGATAATACTTACATGTATATATTTTAATTAAAGAGTTTTGAACAATGAAGCACAAATAATTAAAAAGCAGGAATAATTTCACTGTATTTATTACCTTCACAATATTTTGAATTTAGAATAACGCTTGGCCGACTATGACGTTTGTAGGTTTAACATAGCAGCGCCATCTACGGATTACTCAATAGATAACGCCATCTGTTAAAATCGTTTGGAACTAACAGATAATTGCGAATGTCAAATAATAGACATTGCAATAAAATAATATCGCGACTATAAATTAAGACGTAAGCTATCCTATCTTTCAAGTTGGATCAAACTGCACATTGTGTGCAAATTTGATTCAAATCGGTTAAGTAGTTTAGGAGTCCATCGCGGACAAACAACGTGACACGTAATTTATATATATTAAGATTGATTGTTTATAATTTTTTCAAAGATTTTTGAAAGAACAGGCAGTATTGAAATTGGTCTATAATTTATTGGTTCAGTCTGTAGTCCTGATTTAAATAATGGAATGAGCCGGCTATGTTTCATTAGATCTGGGAAAACTCCTTGGTCTACACTTTGATTAAAAATAACAGCGTAATTAAGCAAACTTGATCATTGTGGTGTTTGAAGAAATTCTTTGCAGTTATTTCAGACTTATTTAAAAGATGTCTTATCCTGGATATGGGAAACCACAGGCAACTACACATTGCCAAGTTTGTATGCACAGTTATAAGGAACAATCTGCACAGTCTTCCAAGCGTAAGTGGTCCAAGCGCAGTAGTCATCTTGCCATTATCCCCGAAGCATAAGACTTGATCATACAGAAGTAGCTTCGTATATCCAGCTGCAGCAATGTGGAATAGTTTAGGCAGATATGCAAGATCGTCGACCACCGGAGCTTTCAGTATAAAATACTCAAAATCATAGCTTCTTCCGATTTTGAACTACGCAGATGTTTGCTACATGTATACTAGTGAACGAATCCTAGACAAGCTTGAGTGCCTGCAAAATACTTGCTAAGGTACGTGTTTGACCTCCGGAAATTTGACATCAGCGAATTCCGCAATGAACTTCGTCTGCCATTAATCCGCGATCGCACGAATATGCATACCCTATCCCTGCTATATCCACCGCAATTTTTGAAGGACAAATTTTAATTCCCAAAATGTTAGAGTATTCCCCTTCGTTTCCAGCAGGACAACACTCTTGCAATTCCCACTCATCACTCGCTCTTTTACTCTAACGCCAAAAACGCTCTAATGGGGATCTTTAAACAAATATAACTCAAAAACTTGACGTGATGGAGCATTTTTGATTACATTTTCTGTTTCGGCATTCAAAATACTCTATAAAACGCTAACTTACGTAACCGGAGGCGAATAAAGCAAGGAAAATGTTACATATTATATATTTATCAATACATGACATCAAATACCACAAAATAAGGAAAATTAATAAAATTAGACTATCAAAGAAAATTGAAGTAAAAGCGGAAAAAAACGAAAATTATTGTAAAAAAATATTAAAATATATATGTAAAAGACCACACTCGTAGGAACTATAAAATAAAGTTAATAGACACTGTGCGATTTTTAAAAAAATATTATAATAAGCCCTCTTGATTAACGGGTTAGCATTTAAAGTTCGAACATGTGATGGAAAATTATTGTAAAATTTAATACTGTTGCAGATTAAACTTTTCCTATTCCTGTCTTTGTTTTGTTTTGCAAGTCTTTGTTTAGACATAACCACTTCATTTGTCTTATCAGCATTTTTCGCATTCGCTCCACTAATTGCAAAAATAAACATCCTTTAAAACAACAAAAACATCCAAAAATAAACTGGTTACCCCTCGCTCTTTCCTATTTTCTCATTGCGTCATTACATTGATATTGAGAGTTATTATTAAGTACATAGAAATACATACTTATATTTATTTATAGTGTAATTATGCATATATGTTTGTTTTATAGCAACGTTTCAAAAGTTCCCAACTAATAAATCTGTCCGCAATGGTTGAATAATATATTCATCAATTCTTCATACATATTGTTTCAGTAAAAATGTGCAATAAAGATGTCTCTTCATATCATTTTATAAAAATATGATCCAAATAAGCATATTTCTTCTAGATTTATTATTAGTTTTACGTATAATAATATTGTTATGCATTAACCACATTTTTAATCGAATCCATTCGAACTCCCTTGGGGACACGTAGCGTTACGCTTTGAAAGCGTTTTCAATGTAGCAGGCCATTTTTCATACAGATGTGCATTATAAATTTCCCTCGAGGACCGAAATGAATAGCCGTCAATTAAGCGCCAGCTCCCCGCTTAAATTCAAGGTTTCAGAGTGCGCTGCATAAATCGATATTTCAGGTACAATGATTTGTACCCCGTTGAGACTTTCTTTTGGGATAAAATTAAATTGTGAGTACTTCATTCCTGATCCAATCGTAGATCGTTGCGTGGAAATAGTTGGGTTCAAACAAAACGCAAGACAGAAATATAAAAAAATATACTAATTATTATGGACGAAAAAAGTACGAAAAATACACAGAAAGAAAATAAATTCTATTTACTTTCCTTAATTCTAGATACTCATCCTCCGACTTGTCGAATGATTTACCTTTCTCTCCCTTCTTTAAAGGCAGGTGCTCATCAACCTTAAAAATAGACCTCCTGGTGTAGGCACAATTCATTCTTGTCTTTCTTAGGTCTAAATATAAAGCTGTTATCAAAAAACGGAGCATACAACCATTGATTATTTTTGGTATAAGATTTCTCAACTCTATAGTTATTTGGCAACCCTTATAATTTGGCATAAGCATTGACGGCCAAACTAATAGCAAATTATTTAACCATTTAAATTAACATTGAATGTTTGTAAAGGGCTAATTGATTATAAAACCCAATACCAATGATAACAGTAATAAAATTCAAGCTCCTCGATGTTAATTAGTATTCGATGGAGAAAGAATTTTCGAAATCGGATGAGTACCCTCTGCATATAAACTTACAAACTTACAAAGAATACTTCTTTATAATATTGGTATAGATAGGAAATATTGAAACTTTACAGCCAAAGATAGGAAATATAAGAGATAGGATTAATGAATCTGTGCGGGTTGCTCGTATCGTGAGTATCGATGCTCAGAGTATCCACTTATGTTTCCTCGGTGAGCACATGCGGTAAATAAATACAGTGTTTAATATTTAGACCATTTAATTATCAAAGACAAGTTAAGGAGATATGGTTTACCAGTGATAACGTTGACAATAACAGTTATAGTGAATAACTATGCTAGTTGTACGTGCTTATATATCAGTAGAATTGCTGCAAGTGGGGTAAACTTCATGTGAATAAAGGTGATTATTCTGAAAGGCGCTATTTTCTATACATAAAACTGCCTTGTGTGAAAGACTCGTTTAAAAATTAAATTATTATTTATTTGAATACTATTTGTCATCAGGCAAGTCGAAAGTTTTGCCTGTTTAAATACGTCAACCGTCTCTTGGAATTAAAAATGTTTGTTGATTAAATGTTACATGGTTCATCATCATAAGTCACTACAAGTCACTGAATTTTTATTCAAAACATCTGGGATAAAATATACAAATTCACGTCACATAACAATAACAAGGAGAGCACGTTGATGAAAGTGAACGCAGTCATACAGATTTACGGGTTTTCCGCCCCTGGCTCAGTGCCAATAATGGTGTGGTTATTTTTCATCCGTAGACAAGGGGTTGAGAACTCGAGTCTGCAATTCATTTTTTACTTGTCTCCATGATGCATCCTGTGCATTTGTACGCTGTCAAATGGGCGCTCCATTATTACGAGCTTCGGTTAGCTCGACATTGCTAGATCTAAATTGGAATCTGGAAGACAGTGTTAAATAATCTGCCTGATACGCGGTATCATATATAATACTTTCCCAAATTTCGTCTTGTTGAAGCGTCGCTGTTCTAGTTATTAGCTATATAATAAGTGCAAAAAATACCTTGAATTCTATTTATTAACTCTTTTTTCTGCTCTTCGATTTCACCGATTTGTTATAAACGCGATTTTTAATTTTCAAAATCTTCATCCTCACCCAGAAATTTCAAAAAATATTATTACACTCCCAAACTACTAAAGATATAAAGAAATGACTTCAAATAAAGTTATAGGCTTTATTATTTCTGTCACTTTTTTTCTATTCTGACATTAATAATAACGGAGCCATGAAGTATTCAATATTCATATTATAACATTTTTATCCAAAACTCGCTTGGTGACGGAATCAATGTTTGTAGGCGATGTCCTCAGAATTATAATTCCCCTTTATTATTTTTCTAAGACCACTATTCCCGAATTAATACCTTTTAAAATTTTGAAGAGCCGCTATTTTGAAAATATAAACATAAAAATATGATCAATTTGCACGATACTTCGACATTTAATGTCGTCCTATTTTTATTTTATTGGTTGTTTTACATTATTAATTTATATCTTTACTTTATATAGTTAAAAAAGTTATTTTTACTTTATCTTTTAGGTTTATTTTTACTCTATTTAGTTCATAAAGTTAAGTACATTATTATAAATACAATATATTGAGGAAAATTATAAATAATAATAATAATAATTTTGTATAAATAATAATATTCTAACGATTTCTTTGTTGCGAAGCGGATTAGATGAGACTTGTCTCCAATGTTTTGTCTCTTTTGACCTCACTAGATTATGTATCTAGGTCTGTTCTGGGTTGGATACAATTTAAAACATAGTGACATCCCTTTTATCGTGTTTTTTCTTTCATTCATTCAGATGGCTCATTCATTCATAAAAACCAAAAGAAATTTGATTCTTGACTTATGACATTTATGGAATCGAGCATTTCTTAAAAAAACATTTTTTTTTTTAATCTTCAAAGAATTGAACAAAAAGAAATGCATTAGTAATATCTTACACGATTAAGTTAAAATACACCATAACCAACCTAGCAAAACATTATAATTACATCAATGATTTGGTGTTGCCAGCAACCATTTTCTGGTCGTTGCCAGTATTATCGCCTTCTGCATTACCTGTTTGAGCCCCGTGTCGAGCGACATCCTCCTGAGATGTTTATTTATTTATTTATTTATTTAACAGGGCAAACATACAGCGCTACAAGAAATATTACAATTACATTAAATACAATATTTCTGGCCGATGACATGCTTTCAACAATAGTTTTAGTTAGTTAAGTCTCCAATACGCACAGTGCATTCTGTGGTGGTTGGGAAGGGAAAAGGAAAGGAAAAGGAAGGAATGGGTGTCAATAGATTTTAAGTAATAATGTGCAGTACAAAAAATAAGAAAAAATTAAGAAAAATTTAGGAAAAATTTAAAAAATTTGAAAAATTAAGAAAAATAAGAAAAATTTACTCCATCATATAAACCTATCATATACAGTTAAAGAACAAAGAATGAAACACCAAATAGTCCCTAAGTATCCCATGAGAAATGTCTATGTCGCATTTTCGATTAATGGGGCTTCGTTTAGTGGGGCTCTCAGGGACAGCGCCTTTCGCGGATACAAATATTGGGTCCATAGAAGCGACACGGATCCCCGCATATCAACAACCTCGTGGGCTAATTCGAGATACTTCATAATTTTATTTTATCTTTATCTTTCCTAGCCTTGTCGATGTTGTCATCACGTGCTATAGTTATGTCGATCAAATAAGCCGGCAGGCTTATGTGCGGCAGCACATATTTATCGACCAATACTCCAATCAAAAACGACCAATCAGATTGTTATTATCTATAAATTATTTCAACGGATTTTTTTACTGTTTCTAATTACCTAATAATATGTATGTATATTTAGTTATAATTTACAACTTTGGAGTTAATTTGTACCTTAATCAATAAATGAAATGAAATGCTCTAAGTAAGCCTAATCTATCATTGCACTGGCGATACGACTCGTCTTCTCATTCGACTGGAAGAGTCGAAGAAAAGAAAAGAGTTTTCCTGGACAACCCTTCGAATGGTGTCGTTCAACCCTTTACGCCTTGTTTACCTCGAAAGTAGTAAAAGAATTGTACAAAGCACTGCAAGAACGGCAAAGACTACAAAGCATAAATGCGCTGAAGTAAGGAGACAGATCATTTTATATGATTATCGTCTGTTGTACAGAGAAATACGGTCGTCGACCCCTCTTAATAATCTTCTTCATGAGTGTCTCGACTGGAGCGTCGCGACGCTCTGAGCGGTGTCCAGACGCCAGGCGCCGGACAACTAACATTGCGATGCACAAATAATCAAACACGAAGTAACTTAGTGTAACTTATCCACTGCATAAAGAGCTGGCTCCTTAATATTGGATAGAGGTAGGATACTGACTAATGATTATTAAATAATATTACTTGCGTAAATACTCCTATATTCGACAGAATTAACAAGGCATATCTTTCCCTCAAATTTCAATGCGATTAGGGTTGTCATCGAGAATGTCTCAATAAAATTATTGCAATAATGTTTCAATAGAACTGATTACAATAGCACTGCATTGTAAAGTGAAAATTCCACTGCAGAGAGAAATGTCTGAGTCGTCATCGTTAGTAAAGAACAGCCTGTTGTTTCGTACGTGCTACTTTTACGACGAAATGCAGCGGATTGTCCTGAATATATAACCGAATACGGTATAGGATCATTGTTGGGACTACTATCTTTCTTTTCCCTTCTCTCTCTCTCTCTCTCTCTCTCTCTCTCTCTCTCTCTTTGTCGCTCTCTCCGATTCACAAAGCAATAAATACACTTACAACAATTATCTTACCACAGACCACATTATTAATACTCATTAAACTTTCAATAAAGCAATTTAAATGTCTCGTGAATGTGGTCGTGAGCTTTCAAGGGTCATAAGCAGTAATGACAAAACTTCTCCGATAATGCGCGTCGCCCCTCTCGTGGTAATATTTCATCGTTCACGAAATAAAATTAACAACCGAAATGGATAATCGCTCTTTTAATGGTGGCGCCACACTGCGAGCGGCATCAATGGCGCAGTTCTTCGTTCTTCGTGGGCCTATTTACTCTTCAACATTTATTAGGTGGACAAATATAAAACGAGTTTTTTTTTAATCTATCGTTATGTAACAAAACTCGTTTTTTTCCCGCATTACGCCCGCCACGCATTTTTCGTAAAAACCTTTTTTTTTCTTTTTATTGTCCTGAATTGACAGCGGTGTAAAAGCTGGCCTTCTTCTTTTTTAAAGGTTATTAGGGTCGAAAGAAAAAAGTTCTAAATAATTATTCTCTTTTATTTCCTATATTAATTCTACAGTTCCTATGGAGTTAATAACAAAGATTTAACAAAAATAACTAAACACTTAGCGACCATGTGAATTGTGATGTATTTCTTTTATTCAGCATGAAGCACTAATTTTTGAGAGGCTTCCCGAGCGTTGAGAAAGCGACTCGTCGACCAAACTGTTGGTGGAACTCTTTGTTTCTTAAACCGACAACGCTCGAAGCGGCGTCTCAACTCGAATCGAATACCAGCCTCTTCGGAGGGGTTGTTAATACTTGATTGCCGACCGGCTATCGACCACAAATCGTAAATATATACTATAAGCGCGCAAACAACAAGAACATCCGTCAGCACCAGGCCGTCAGAAGTTCAGAAGCCGCGCAGTTTGCTAGATTAACAGACCGCCAGCGCGGATATCGCAGCACAGAAGTAGTCACCACAAAAGATACCATGTACGCCTACACGACTCTACACAGTCCACAATCACTAAAAACTCTCCCTGACTAGCATGAAGATTAGCGATTAACCATATCGAATGAGAGATCTTTACGTCGAAGCCCTTATAACGCTAACAAATGACGCCAGCGTTAATTTTCTGATGTGACGTCATTAATTTAGAGCTAGATCGAGTGTTGTAAGTTCGCGCTGCGGCTGGAAGCTGTGAAACAATACCAGCCTTATTCACTGGTCTGTATAGAGATCTAAGCGAAATGTAGGAGACTGTCAACTCAACTCATTGGTGGTCAAACTTCAAGTCAGGCGTTCGCCTAAGTTTAATTGGACCTTGAGTTCATTACTTGAAATGAAGGCAACTCAAATATTGAGACGCTATGGATATTGAGACATTCTGTAAGAAATAGCTATATAATATAATGCAACAAGGTGTATAAGGTACCTGCTGGTCAACCTGCGTAAAATTCTCTGCTTGTGATATTTATACCACCTTATAAACTGAACATTTACACAATACGTCGGGCATTCTAGATACCTAACCCTCACACTAATGCTGACACTCCATACCACACACTCAACACACACACACACAACATACACACACACACACACACAAACACACACACACACACACACACACCATAAATACAATCATCTTATGTAATAGTAACATTTTTGTAATTTAGTTTTCTTTAATAGTTAACGTAATTTCCGTAATTTTATTGAAATTAGTAACCCGTTTATTATTTTATTATTCTGTATTTTTAAAATGTAATTATTCACTGTAATACTGCGTGCTTTCCTGAATAAAGAATTGATTATTGGCATATTTTGTAAGTTTTTCTTTCACAGTGAACATCATCATCATCATCATTGGCACTGCAACCCGTTTTGTATTTTATTGATTTTTTTAAATTTTATTTGTGTCCGCTTCGTCGAGAATCTTATTTCACTTAGCAATAACCAATCAAAGCTTTGGTTTTAAATTAATTTAATTAATTTAAAACGTTCGCGATATTTTATTGTATTCGAAAATCCTACATTTTATTGTATTCGATATTTTATTGTATTCGCGATATTTTATTGTATTCGAAAATTCTAATCACTACAGACATTATCTAATTAGCAAAATATAGTAACAAAGTATTAGGCCGGTGACTGTTTTCCACACTAACGTCATACAGCATATTTTACTTTAGGCAATATTACAAATTACGTGTGTGAGTGGCTAAACAATGTGTGTGAGTGTGAGTGGATATGCCAGTGAGTATATGTCTAAATATGAGTAGGTTTAGAAATCCATGTGTAGCATCGCATTCATTGAAATATTGGACGCAACGGCAGGCAACGACGCATCATATTCTACACCTTTCCCGGCCGTATGCAGCCATTGCAAGCCTACACTTAATGAGATACTGCTCCCATACATTTCCATACAACCAACAAAACGGCACCGTATACGTTACGTCACAGCACCGCTTGAATCTTGAGCACAAGAACGAAGGGGCATCATTTTGTTAGCTTCTTTGTTTCGTCTTTTTATTGTGAAATTTCGCAATGGGCGGGTTTATTATCGTGCGACAGTCTCTTACAATCAAGCCTACTATTAAGTGTTTATATGTGTGTTTGGGTGTAAAGGGGCGAACATATTTATTGGACGCGTCCGTCAGCCGCGGCTTACGGGTGTAATGAATGTCTATTGAGCCGTGCACATTATCTATCGGATGTAAGTCGCAGACGTGACCTTGAGGCTTCGGACGTCCAATAGATATCCGCAAGCCGCGTCCCAAACGACTGTGCATACTATCAGTCGCGTCCGTAAGCCGCGGCTTAAGGGGCAGACATATTATCGGACGCGTCCGTAACCTGGAACTGTTATGGGTTTTATTCCTGGTGTCATGCCGATGTATTTCCTAGTGGGATATTGCCGAGCTCTTATTGCAATAGAAATTGCATAGAGCTTTTCAAACAAAAAAAATATATACGATGGATATCCATAGTTTTTGGAAGTGTTTTCGATGTGACAGCCGTGGACCAACAATCACTATGTCAAAAAGGGCTAGAAATAATGTATCTACCAAAACGTCCTGAATCTTGTAACCTCCTCCAAATGTAAACGTCAAAATTCTCTACTTAGAGCATCAAGTGTGGTTACCATACAAGCACAACTAGCTACCTAAATCCAACAACAAACTAGTAGTAAAATTAAATGTATATGTAGATCAAAACGCTAGCGCTGGGCTCGGATCGTTTGTGTATGGCAGCTCTAATCAGCTTATCCTTACGATGGGTAAAACTAATCGGTGAAAGATTTTTCAAGCCAGATAATTTAGGGCCTCTTAAAACATTCAGTTTATTCAGATCGATTCCAAAAATTCTTTATTACTATAAATTTGAATAACCTACAAAAAGCTGGCGAACGCAAAAGTGTGATTTCACAGTTGTCCGTGTGTCAGGCACCTTAACGATCTATATCAAGTACAGAACCCTAAAGCTTATCGTCTCTTCCAATCGATGAAGGAAACAGATTACCGGAAATATTGTTGAAAACGAATGACGCGTTCTTGAAATATCTATAAGCCAGACATATGGTCAGATCAGGCATATGGACAGAACTTTATTTTTCGTTTTTCTGGTTCTAAATGTTTTTAAACGTGGGGAAAATTGATTTTGAGCAAAATTTAGTTTTTAGGTAAATGCAATACGTTTCGCACCAGTCTTGTGTGCGGGTCGGGCTAGCGCTAGATCAAAGTATCCCAAGAAAAAAATATAAATATGAGTTACAATTTAAAAGTCGCTGCGAAAGTATCCCGATTTCTGAGTCATTCCCGGGTCAGCCATGCGTTACGATCTTCCCGAATCGCCCTACAGGAATCATGAATCGTGTGATCCATAAATCAGAATGCTCCGCGCTGCAATCAACAATAAAGAATAAATCGCATTTTCCGGTAGTGTGTCCACGCGCGCGGGAAATCTTCGAGACTCTGTGAAAAATACTGTCGTACAGGCTGAGTTTTTTATAGTGACAGCTTTGTAGTAGTACGAGCCAATAAGCATGTTTTGATTTAAAAAAAAACATTTTTTTTTAGTTTGAATAATGGTATTTTTCAAAAAACGTATATAAGCTTGTTATTTAGAAATCATTTTAGAAGACTTTTATTCACACGTCAAATTGTTCTAATTTACAGCAAAAAAAAACTTTTTCTATTTTTTTTTAAATAAAAAGTTGCTTAGTCGCTCGTACTGATTCACCCACTACAAATATGTCACTAATAAAAAACTTACGGTGTATATTACGGTATTATAGGATGGGGTGGTTGAGCTAAAACCGTCCTGAAACCACTTTATGTTGCGCAAAAGTGTGTTATCGAAACTACCGTTAGGAAACCTTTCAAATTTTCGAGTAACTTATTATTTAAGGAATTCAATGATATTATTATATGCAAAACATATTTTAATTCATCTACGTACGAAAGCCATACCATCAAAGTCAAAACCAATTATTGGCAGGCAACTAGGAGAGCTGCTGGAGAATATACGAGTATTATGAATGGACCCTTTAATGAGAACCACTTTTGAACAAAGATATTTCTCGTTAATTTGGCCAAAAATTTACAACACCCTGTTAAATTTGATCTACATCTAAATCGGCACAGTTTCCTTCACCAAAGCCTGTGTTATTATTACAAGGTCCCAACATATATCAGAAGTCTTGGAGAGAACCAATTTATAAAAAACTTATTTAGTCAAGAATCCAGTATATGACTTAGAGATTTGGATAATGTTGAATTCTTAATCCAAGAGCATCCTAATGTAAAAAAACGGAAAATTTATGATAATCCACTTTGCCAAAGAGCGTAATTTTTATTTTTATTTTTATCGACGACGGCTATATTGCTAGATTTGACAATTAATTTAAATGTAGATATTTTTGATATACGCTTATCTATTTTCATGACCATCATATTATTGCCTTGATAATTATGCCTACAGACATTGAGTTCTTTTTTTTGATCAGCAATTTTGATTATGAGATTATTTTCTATTTATCAATGGTTTTCACCAATTATAATTTACTAAAATTAATGTATATTGCCACAACTATATCATGATAGTTAATATTCTTTAATTAATTACATTATTTAAAATTTTAGAGGCAAAGACGCATCCAAGTGTAGGAAAGCCTACCTACTGGAGCAGAACTAAATTGTATTGTATTTTATTGTTTGTATAATAGACACCCAGTCAGAAAGTCTTCAAAAAATGAGTTAAAGAAGTAGCTGCTATGTGATGGTAATAGTCTTACAGACAGAAAACTGTTTTAAATAATAAACTGATTGTTGATGACTATTTTATAACTATGACTATTACGATTAGTGTGACTGCTCTTAACGTTATCGTTGAATAAACGTAGTTACCTGTCATTTTAAATTATTTGATAACTAGTTATTTGATCATAATCAAATAACTAGTCATAAAAAAAATAAAAAAATACATAACTACAGAGTTTTTGCTTCCTTGATAGATAGATACCTGTGGGTATGTTTTAGAAGAGATTATTTGATATCCATATTTACACCTTTATACAAGAAATCAGTAATTTCGGAGTTATTATTTTTTTGTATTTTTTATTCAAACACATTATAATAATAATAATAATAATTAATAATAATTAAACGCTTTATTTGCTTTAACAAAACGGCGAGCTTATTGCCTAAAAGCAATATCTTACAGCTAACCTTAACCTAGTGGAATAACATGTTATGCGGTAAAAATAAACTAATAAATTAAATTTTAATCATTTAAATTCAGCAGGGAAACAAAACAATAAATAAAAAAAAAAAACAAACAATAAACCTATAATGACGCAAGGGACGCAATAGGAGGAAAAAATAGGGAAAAATAAGGAAAAGTTTATGAGCGTGGGTTCAAGTGTTCTTTGAGCCTGCGTTTGAAGCAATACAAACTAAGTGCTATCCTTATACGCGAGGGTAAAGCATTCCAGAGACGGGCTCCACGTACAGAGAAAGAGTGCGAGTGCATTATGTATTATGACTTATTTTAGAGAATATAAAAATAATAATGACAAGTTTTTTTTTTACTTTTATCATGAACCTCATAAAATAGCAGTACCTATTATATTAGAAGAAATGATAATATAATTTGTGATAAAAACAAATGCCAAGGAAACGAATAGCCGATTAGCAAAATTAGAAATGAAATTCAATTTTTGAAGTTATTTTATCTTCACTTTTTCTTATTACATATTGATCGTGATATGCCCTTCTTACCAAACTGCAAATATAATTTAATTGTTATAGTAATATGCGTGAAATGTCACTATTAAATGAATGATCGTGTTACACCCTTCGTACCAAACAGCAAAGATATTATTATCCTGACTATCCATCTCCAAGGCGTGGTCACCCCACGGTTGCAAAGTATCAGCACTTCGTTGCATTCCTAGTTGAGAGAAATGGCACCCGCCTGCGAAGCACTCTCCGTCATTTTTTATTTTTGACAAATCGTTATGGCGCCGCACTAAACATCGAAGCGGGGGTTTAGCGAGTGCGGATGCGAGTGTGGCGCGGGCTTTATGGCATTTCGATATCCTACAGAATGCGCAGAGGTTCTTGCGGATTGTCTGCCTGCATTGAGCGCCACAACAATGTTGCTGAACCAGAACTCTACTTTTGACTTTTCACTCATTTACCTGAATCTAACGCTAGATCTCTCTACCACTACCACTATAGTACCACTTTAACGGTTAATATGTGCTCATTAGTATACCAGTATTAATGAGAGTTAGTAGACACAATAAGGGGATTTTGAAGGATACTCGTACATGAGGAAAATGAGTAATGACGATTTTTGGAGTTTACTCCTTAAAAATCAATTTCTTTTAAAGCGCCCGGGCGAAAATTTGATGGGTAGTAAAATCGAGCGATAACAAAAAGCGTATGTTTTTAAAAATGAATTAATGTTAGCGCCATCTAAGCAGAACATTTCAAAATTAAATAACTTTTCGTAACATAATAATATACGTACCTGATAAAAGATGGCTTATACATCTATTATTCTTCATAAACAATGTTAGTATAATTAATATCAGTATTCACTTTGCTATACAAATATCAACTATCAATTTGTGGAGTTTTGGAATTAAAGTTACCTTTTTATTTATATCTGTTAATATGGATATTTATATGTATATGAGTTTTAATTTACTGTCATCCTGCATAATAAAAAAAAACATTTTTTTCATTATTATTTTTGGACTGTCTGTTTATCTAAAAATTTAAAGAACTTGACTGTTAAATAAAAGTTTGACAAGCGTTTGAGCGCGCTGCGCCATCTATCGGTAGATAAAATATCACTAATAAACAATATAAGCGATGTTTTACCTACCGCTTGATAAATCCGACGAAAACGTGAGTTACTGGGTAGATTTGCTTTTAGTATTATAAGAGATGCGTTTATTTACCCCCTTATTGCCTATTGTATATTCAATGAAAATCGCACCTAAATAATAAAATCCAGTCGCGCGTCGGAGCTGACACGCACATTTTTTTAGCAAATGTTATTTTTTACTCTTTTTTTTTAAAGTAAGCTTAAGAATTTAGTGTCCTGAAGTATTTCATTTACATAAAATTATGATTTGTTTTTTTGACAAATAAGGATTAATATGAGTATCCTTTTAAATCCGTTTTTTTTTTCGTTAAAAAATATAACGGTTGTGGGGGGGCGGACTCCGAGTGCGGCCCCCCACCACCGATATAACTTACGCAGTGGCGGCAACGGTATGCGACCTATCCGCAAAACAACGGATTGACAGCTCTTTCAGTCTACCCTGGACAACGGCGGCTGCAACGTCACCGAAACGTCGGGTGCTACAAATTCCACGCGGTAAATTCGTTTCTATCCTATTCATAATGCCAAACAACCGCGATAGTCTTCGATTTTATAAAACAGCGGATATTATGAGTTTTCAAATTTCTGTGTTAGGATGAACTACTTTTGTACTCAATTTGGTCCTCATTTGTCCAGTATGAGATACTGTGAGTACAGACACACATACACACACACACACACACACGTAATGTTAAATTGTTATCGGCTTTTGGTAAATTATTTGATATTCAATATGTTAAGTATCCTGAAGCATCTCATTTATGACTTCTCGATAAATAATGATGAATTATTATTATACTATTAAATGCTATATTTTCTTTTGAAACCATTTTGAAACAAAATGGCGGCAGATAAACTATTTTTACAAGTAATTTGGTTCTCATTAGTCATGTAGTTTCTGAGATACATTAGGACATCACACACACACACATACGGATGCACACACAAACACACCCTCACACACACACACACACACACATACACACCCACCCTCGCACACACACGCACACTCGCAAGCACACACAACACACGTACACACACATGCACACCCTCTCACATACACACACACACACACACACACACTTTTGTTCTGTATAACTATTCTGAGAATTCAGAATCTTCTGAATTCCCAGGATCTCAAAACGTGTGCAAACTCGATCCGATGCAAACTCGAATGTAAATTTTGTTCAAAAACAAGACTTACCCTATTAACATATTTCGTGTAACATATTTCAAAACGCAGGCAACTTCTATACAAATTGTTTCATATTCGGGAGCAGTAAATCTGGCTATTCCGCAATGCAAGCTGTCTGTTTATGGTATTAACTTCCATTGAATATTAAACGTAATAAAACTTTTAAAAAGTTCAATTTTCCTTATTCTGTCGTCATCTTTAAATGTCCCATTTGTTAAAGAGAAAATAATGACCCAGTAGCAATTACTCAGATAAATTACATTTTTTAATTCTTAATATTTTGCTAGATATTAATTGGAGTGCTGCCCGCAGCGGCGGGAATTTTCCACGTCAACTGAAGCTATTAATTGACCTGACAGTCTGAAATGTTTACAGCGTCGAGAAATTAATGGTTCAATATTTTAAAAAATAATCACCGCGACCGATGTTGTAAAAGAGTAGGTGCAAATATTGAATACTTTTTTGTTTTTGCAACACACTTTTTCGGAGTTCAAATTTATTTCTAAAATATATACTTGCTTAGCGAACATTGAGTGAACATTTAGAATAATCTATCAAATTGGTTTAAACGTCTAAGGATCATAATTATACATTTCAATATGATTTCATAAACCATTTTTATTGTGTAGAAAGTGCGATAAAAATTGTAATAATGAAAGGTTGCGGTAGCCCTGGATCATTCCCACGCTTATGACTCCTTAAATTCTTTTTTCAGTTTTATGATTGAGCCTTGCTTCTTTCCATGGCATCATCAAAATAACAATTTATTTATTATAGGTCAAAAATTACATCGTTAGTATTTAAATTAAACATGTTTTGTGTCTCTCCTAACTAGGCAGAGCCTGTTCTAAGGAGAACACCAAATATAAAAATAGTTATTAAAATAGGTTTTTTCTAAAACAAAATTTCTGAATTAAATTAGATTAGATTAAATTGGATAGGTAATAAAAAATATTAAATTTTAATTTCAATTTCAATTTATTTATTTCCAAAAAAATAACAGATGTTCAAACCTCGAATCTAGGTTTTTTGTCCGTTTTTTCTAAAATTTCTTAGTATTGTTTTTAGGATATGTCGATTAACAACATTATAATTACCCATAACAAAAGCATAAAAAACATTGTTCATATTAGTCAAAAAATCATCATTAAAATGTACTCGCTAAAACACACATAAAACTAATTAAAAAATCTAAATATTACCCAAATACCTACTATTACTAAAATTGACAAAAAAAGTGGCCAAAATTTAAAATATTACTCGAAATTAACGAAGTCTTCAATCGAATAAATTTTTTAATAGGAACTCCTTTACTAACTTTTTGAATAAGCTTTCCATCAGAATTATTTTTATACTTTCCGGTAGCGTGTATGGCCCTGAATGTTTTTTATTTTGCTTGCCTGAATTCAGTTGTGCACGTGTTAAATCAAAATGGAAGTTATTTCTCTTATTATTTATGAGTCCATCTATTTTTTTTTATAATTAGTGTATTTATTCTCATAAAACTCAGTGAATATTTTAAAGAGATAGAGTGACGTTTTTATTTCATTTGTCTTGTCTCGTCGCTCTAAGCGTTTAAATTGAACTGACATGTATCGAATATTATTAAAGTTTAATTGATGTCAGAATAATAATTCTGCGTAACCCGCATGGGAATATTTCGTAAAGATACGCGTTGTTCGGCTGTCAGATCGTAAGTTTGGCACACATATGACAACCAGCGACCCCTCTATATATATAATGACGGAATCATGCCATTATCACTATCGAGTTCTTGCGAAAAAAATCACCGCTTTTGACTCTAATGTCACAGGGTGTGACGTGTCATAACGTGTGGGCAGAGAATGTAGCTCAATAGATGTTGAAATCGTACTTTTTTTAAATTCCCGGTTCAAATAAACATACACTTGAGCTGCCAACTGCTTCGGGGGAACCCGCAACCCCTGGGAGGTATAACGATTTATAATCATTCTTTCAACCGTAGAGTCAACGCGGAGATATAGGGACAACACAGTCCACCATCTAACTGCGCCAACAAGCCCGTGAGAGTCCAACGCCTTACCGCAAGGCACTAGAAAGTGAACACAGCAGGCCAACCTCGCACACTCACTACTAGATCCGACATCACTTGCGCGGTCTCTACCGGGCATAAGCGATAATTCAGTTTGAAAATATCGCGGACTCGGGTGCCCTTTGCGCGCGCGCCATGGTTACTCGGGACCGAGTGTCCAACAACTAGAGCTGTCAACTACATTATAAATAGGATAGAAAACGAATTTACCGCGTGAAATTTGTAGGACCCGACGTTTCGGTGACGTTGCAGCCGCCGTTGTCTATGGTAGACTGACCATAAGTCCTACCCAGGCTCGCACTTCATGCGTGGAGGCCGTCGGATAGGTGTTGACCCGTGAGTGTGACCAACCCTGAACAGAATGGGTCTTCGTGGCCAACTCAGCAAGGGCCCTTTAACTCCCTAAGTAGGAAACAGTACTGTTTCCAGACTCCCCCGACTGTTAGTCAGGATGCACAACCGATTGGCTCACGCCGCACGGTGCGCAGACCGTCCAGGAGCGCCAGAAGAATCACTCCTGGGGAAAACTAGCTCTCGGGCCAGAGTCCTACCCGGGCTCGCACTTCATGCGTGGAGGCCGCCGGATAGGTGTTGACCCATAACAGCCCGTTCCCATTTGTCGGGTGTCGGGACCCGATTTTTTATCGGATTTCGGCTCCTCTGTTCCCGCTTGTCGGATGTCGGGTCCGACACTCTCTAGGAGGCGACTGTGCGCGATGGACATCTCCGACGATAGCGCCGAAACGCTTTATCCTATTGAGCTGAAATTTGGCATGCAGGCATCATTTGGTCATGGCATGAGCTGAAAAGAAGTTGCTATCATAATTGAATGCGAACACAAAATTTTGGGTCTCTGCTGTTGACCGTTGAGGAGTCCCCTTATCAGGAGCCAACCCAGGGTACATCAGCCATGTCATAGTGAAACTTGGAAGGGGCTATCACACTCAAGGGCGTATACACAATTTTGAGCCTCTGCTGTTGACCGTTGAGGAGTTCCCTCATCGGGAGCCAACCCAGGGTACATCAGCCATGTCATGGTGAAACGTTGAAGTTGCTATCATAAATGAATGCGTATACAAAATGTTGGGTCTCTGCTGTTGACCGTTGAGGAGTTCTCTAGTTGGGAGCCAACCCTGGGTAGACGGATTTTAACCACAATCTATTCAGCTCATGCCATGACCAAATGATGCCTGCATGCCAAATTTCAGCTCAATCGGATGAAGCGTTTCAAGCTCACAGAAGTGCGTTTACTAAAGTAAAATGCCCAACACTGCATGCGGATAGGTAGTTTATCGGGCCCGACATCCGACAAGTGGGAACAGCGCCATGCAAATACCGTAAGCGAGCGAGATCCTACACAATTATTCATCGGGCGTGCGGCGCTCGCAAGCCGACCAAGAAAACTGTCGGAGCCGACAAAAAATCTGTTTCGGATGAGTGGGAACAGCTCCATACAAAATGTTCTGCCACTAGGCCATCCGACTTTTTATCGGGCCCGACACCCGACAAGTAGGAACAGACGGTGAGTGTGATCGACCCTGAACAAATGGGTCTTCGTGTCTAACTCAACAAGGGCCCATTAGCTCCCATGTATGGACCAAGATAATGCTAATAACATGTTTCCACTTAAATATTAATAATTTAAACACTTAACAGTTTTCTATGAAGAATACACTCACATAAAAGGAGGTGGGAATTGGGAAGGGGGAGTCATATAAGTAAATACAATTTTATGTGAATACACGTTCCATAATGTATATGTTACGGGTAATGCTAGTTGTTTAAGTAAACCTAGGTTTCCCCGGGTATACTTAGAATTACCCAATGATTTTGGGTTCGGTTAGGTACTAGGTATACCCGGGTAAACCTAGGTTTACTCAAACAACTAGCATTACCCGTAACATATACATACACAATGCAGTTCTTCGGTCATGTTGCCAGGGGAAACCCAGAGAATCTGGAGAAAATGCTTTCTGGGGGTCAAGTGGAGGGAAGAAGAAGCAGAGGCAGATCACCGGCCAGATGGAACGAACAGAACAGAACCTATATACTCAATGCTGAAATCTACTCTGCTATATGCTACTGTTTGAAGAAGTATAGGAATAGGCACTCGAATGGTTTTATTACATGACATATTCCTATCGTAGATTAGGAAGAATAAACAATTTTCTCGTTAAGTGTTTGTCGAAAGCTCGTTACGATTTAAGCGGAGGCTGCCGGATGGGCAATACACGCTGTGTTGAGGGAGATAAATTGGATGCTATTTTACATCGTCGTGTTTGCATTAAATATGAGACGTCGGCGAATTTCCGCCGACTTTCGAGCAAGCCGCACAAAGGAATTAAGTATTCGGCATTATGAGGCTGTTTCGCATGCAAACAAGGCGTGAAATAAGCTCCGAAAGCTGGCAAACGCCAACCTAATAACTTTTTATTCATGGCCCACGACTTTAGTAGTGCCGCTCCCGGGCAGTCTGCCTGTCAATAATTGAAAATCTTCAAATGGAGGTGGACAGAAATCGAACTCTACACAGGACGTCGTTTAGATTTTGATACTCACAGAAAGCTCTCACGAAAGGTTAAGTTTTTCACCATCTGTCAACATTAATATGACAGCTAATAGCAACGATCTATGAATATCCCCCCCCCCCCCCTACCCGTCACCCGCAAGAAAAGACGATCATATTGTCAGGGATCTACAAACTATAATCCTTTGCAAGAACTAAACATTATCGGATAGAAGCGACTAATGAAATGAAAGGAAAAATATCTCTATTGCACAATAAAAACAAGGTACAATAGCGGCCTTATTGCTACATAACAATATCATCCAGTCAACCAACAGACAAACGTATTTATTTTTATTTTTTTATTTAATTAATTACAATATATCATTGATTTTGCTTACAAAAATAACAGTAACCGAATGGCAACACCTTAACCTTTTGCTAATTTGATTCTGTCACCCAACTGGAACTAGCCCGTTCTAGAGTGGACAGGACTCTAATATTACATTAAATTATGTAAATGTTTTAATAAAACTAAATTGCCCTAAAATGTGGTCTTTCAAAAAAATAAATAATAATAATAATAAAATATTGTAATAAAATACAATTCCTTTATATAATCGGCATTAAATGGAATATAACATTTGATTACATAGAGAATGCAAACAGAATAGTCTTAAAACTAAAATATATAGGAAAATAAAGTTAGAAAGTAGGAAAAGAAAAAAAAATCATTGATATTTAATATATGTTAAGTAATATAAAATTTAATATAAAAATACCTAGTCAAAAAAAGTACAATTTAATGTAAAAACAATATATAACAACAAAGATAAATATTTTTTGGTAGTTAGTTCAATGTTAAAATATAATCAACATACATATTTTAAAATATTCTAATAATTCGTGCATCTAAGTTTTATTAAACTATAATTTCTGACATTTGATGTATGGTTAGCCTGTC
This sequence comes from Micropterix aruncella, assembly GCA_944548615.1. Classification (NCBI taxonomy): domain Eukaryota; kingdom Metazoa; phylum Arthropoda; class Insecta; order Lepidoptera; family Micropterigidae; genus Micropterix; species Micropterix aruncella. The sequence continues at coordinate 18,024,940 of OX155965.1, forward strand.
ATGACTCGATAACCGTTTCTTTATTTTATTTTTAAATTCCTTAAATGTTAAAATCATTTTTAATTCCATATTGAGCAGATTGTAAACAGTATTCATTATGATTTTGAAGATAGTTGGCAATACTGAATACATCTGGATTGGCATCTGATTGGTAATACTGAATACATCTGGATTGGTACTGAATACGACTAGTTGGCAATGGCTGAATACATCTGGATATTTTTACAATATGTCATGTGCACAAATACATACCTACTGTTACAAAAATATATATATATTTTTGTGAAAATAAGTCTAATATATACTTTTTGTCGTTTGAGAACTATTCGCAAAAGTAAGAAAATCGGTTGTGCCACTCCAAAACTTTCCCGGTAAGTATTCAAGAACTTATGGAAGGATTTTGGGGGTGATATCCCTTCGCAAAGGATGTTGACCTGGTTGAAAGGGATACTTGGCGATGAGCGCAGATAGTGAGAATGCAACGCATTAACTGGTGGGAAGCCAATACCAGCGATCGGTGGTTTTCCTGTTGGGACGATTTGCGGGCGGGCGATCTCCGTATTTTTGCAATTATGCAATTATATGCGGTAAAAGTCGCCTTCATTGAATAAGCCACCGTTATATATTAGTATGCGTGCACTACCACCCCCCTACAAACAATGTATTAAGGGTTAAGAACATGCCGTTATCAGCTTTATTCTCATGAATGGCTCTCTAAGGGTTGAACACGCTCGATTCAACCGTTTACGCAAATATTCCGGCGATAATTCAATGTGATTTCGTTCCAAATGTGTACCAAATTTCAAGTCTCCGAGTCCAATATTTCGAGATAGAAATATGACTAATGCGCCCCTGGCCGATTTCAACCACAACCTTTTTATTTTTCACAACCTTCAACCATGACCAAATGATGCCTGCATGACAAATTTCAGCTCAATCGAATTAAGCGTTTGGGCGCTTTCGTGGAGGAATACACGCAGACATACAGACAGGCAGGCAGACATACAGACAAACACACAGATAGTTTTCCATTTGGAATCGTCTCAGGGGGGCTCAAAATAGGTACTTCCGTGGAAATTTTGCCGTGTACAATACGGGGTGAACGGCACTGCGTACTCATTCTCTCCTTATTATACTTACTAGTTATTTATCTATTATATTTTTTTTAAGAACATACGAGGCTACTTTAATCGGTACGAAAATAAACCACAGATTAATTAGCTAGATTGACATTAAAAGTCATTAAAATAAAGTACACTATGGCATTGTTACGTTACCTAATTGATATGTCAGTTTATTTCGCTATTATCATCCCGTTTTCGAAACACTGAAAATGCTTTTAGCACTCCCTCTCCGACTCCCCCTATCATTGCAGTTGGTATCCCACCGAGAATGCTAGACATGCCGAAATAGGGGTCGATTTCCTACGATCGCTTTAACGAAAACAAGCACCGACCACGATCTACCCAACTACATACATACCTAACGATCATGATTGTGGTTAATTCTCGTACGGTTAATAATCGTACGGCCTTTATATATCTTTCCGAAGCATACAGAAAGATATTCTTGTCCAAAAAGACCATAAATATACATTTTAGAATGTGGCCGTACGATTCATCTTCTGTGCTTCCAAAACCTTATATCCCGTCAAAAACGGTAAAGATATGCAAGAAAATATTTTTTTGCTTATTAAAACTTTTACAAAAAAACACAGCTACAAACTTCACGAAATATAATCGTTATGAATGTGCTTCTTGGTATGATTGATTAGTGGCAATATATTAAACATGTTTTTCATTGCAAATTATGCAGTAGACTACACGGTGGTGCATATAAAGTTGTCAACGGAATAACGCAAAGACCATGCAACAATGAGATAGGACCCAAAAAGTAGATTTTGAGTTAAATATGCAGAAATATGTAAAAAAAAATATGCTCTAGTTAAGTCCAGTGTAACACTGGTATTCTAAAAATACAAATAAAAAGGAAGTGCTGAAATAACATTTGTAGATGACGTTGTTACTTTCGCAAAAATATGAAATATTATTATAATTTACTAGGAATAATAGGATTAGACGAACTAAATATGCGATGTAGGTTTGTTTTATGGTATTATGCGTATCAGCGAATATACACATACATTTAGAATATATTGTATTATTTTATGGAACGCACATAATTATTAAAAACTGTTTAAAACATTATTTTAACCCTCGAGAAGACTTTAAAGTGACAGAGGGATATTTAAGGTTACAGAGTAATGTGTACCAAATACTTAATACAACAGTGAAATATATGTAAATCTAAAAAACAGGTCAAATTAAGACTTTTTAATATATAGTAAATATGAATATGGATTGTTAACCGACTACAAAAATAGGAGGAGATTATCAATTGGGTTGTATTTTTTAAAATGTTTGTTTACCTCAGAACTCCGTCATTTATGAAGCGATTTGGAAAATTCTTTTTTTATTTGAAAGGATATACTTCCAAATTGTTCCCAGTTTTGGGTCCAATCTGGAATCTTGATTTTTTGGATCCAGTTTGGTTCCAAAATCCTGTTCTGATAATGGGATTCATGAGGAATTGAAAAAACCCCTCAAATGTTATCATATGAAATTTACATGTTGGTTCAGTTCCGATGGCAATACACTTTTATGTCAAGCATGAACTGATTCAACGCCCAGGGTTGACTCCCGACTAGGGGACTCCTCAACGGTCAACAGCAAAGACACGAAATTTTGTATACGCATTCAGTTATGATAGTCCATTCTAAGTTTCATCATGACATGGCTGCTGCACCCAGTATTGGCTCCCAACTAGGGGACTCCTTAACGGTCAACACCACAGACACGTTTTTTTTTATATGCATTCAGTTACAACAGCCCGTTTTGTTTCATCAAGGCAGAACTGCGGCACCCAGCGTTGGCTACCAACAAGGAAACTCCTCAACGGTCAACAGCACAGACACGAAACTTTGTATACGCATTAAATTATGATAGCCCGTTCTAGGTGTAATGATGAAATGGCTTCTGCACTTATTAAAAAATGGAGCGTAATATACTTATTTAGAAGATAGAAATGACAATCAAATCTAAAGAAAGTAAAATATCTTTTGCGATTGTATAAACACATAACATAATTATTTCCATTACTGCAATAAATATATATATATATATATATATATATATATATATATATATATATATATATATATATATATATATATATATATATATATATATATATATATATATATATATATATATATATATATATATATATATATATATATATATATATATATATACATACATACATACATACATACATACATACATACATACATACATACATATATATATATATATATATATATATATATATATATATATATATATATATATATATATATATATATATATATATATATATATATATATATATATATATATATATATATATATATATATATATATATATATATATATATATATATATATATATATATATATATATATATATATATATATATATATATATATATATATATATATATATATATATATATATATATATATATATATATTTATATATATATATATATATATATATATATATATATATATATATATATATATATATATATATATATATATATATATATATATATATATATATATATATATATATATATATATATTCAATAATATATAAAATTAGTTTCATAAAAACTTACTTATCTGGGGTCCTGGTGGACCAGAAACATTTTAACGAAAGTTAATGTCCTCTTTATATACCTTGGGCAGCAGCACCTGTTTCCGCAATTAATAACTTAGTGATATTCGTAGTTATTGCAGCCGAATTAATGTGTGCCCTTGGATGTAATAGTATGGAGGATGGTTTCTGTAACAGAAATGGATGTTACAGAAACCATCCTCCATACTATTACATCCAAGGGCACACATTAATTCGGCTGCAATAACTACGAATATCACTAAGTTATCAATTGCGGAAACAGGTGCTGCTGCCCAAAGTATATAAAGAGGACATTAACTTTCGTTAAAATGTTTCTGGTCCACCAGGACCCCAGATAAGTAACTTTTCATGAAACTAATTTTATATATTATTGAAAATATTTTTTTAAAAAATACACTCTAAAATATCAATATATATATATATATATATATATATATATATATATATATATGTATATATATATATATATATATATATATATATATATATATATATATATATATATATATATATATATATATATATATATATATATATATATATATATATATATATATATATATATATATATATATATATATATATATATATATATATATATATATATATATATATATATATATATATATATATATATATATATATATATATATATATATATATATATATATATTTCATAAGGTTTGTAAAGAAATCCGTTTATAGGATCATGTTTTTATTTAAAATAAAATTAGTAAAAGCTACTTAAAAAGTAGCGAAGGAAATCCCAGGTTGTATTGGGAAATGCTTATGTTTGAATGAGATATACTTACGGATGTGCACGACTTTCGACAGGTGCAATGTAAGTTTAAAGGTCCTTTTGCAGTCGACTAACGATCACTATTCATCCATATATCTCATAAATAGGGCTTATCCTTATGCAACACAAAATGCCTTCAAATGAGACGAATTAAGCGAAAAAATTAAAAATTAAACTATTGATCATTTCGGCAAGGCCGTTTTATAGATGAAAGTGACATTACGAAATAATTCAAATTTCGAATGCTACTAACATTTAAAATATGATACTATTGGCTGAGTTTGTTATCAACGAGCCATTAAATCGAATTAAAAATAAATAAAAAACTCCATATGCTCAATAAAATGAAAGAAGAAACTTAAATCTTTATTTCTGGCAGAGAAGTTTATAAAAAAGATTGTATAATGTTATCAAAATAGGGTAAACCTATATAAAATTGTATAATATTAAAAAATTGTAAAGAAACATTGTAGAAAACAGTATAATATTGTTATATTTCATAAGGTTTGTAAGGAAATCCGTTTATAGGATCATGTTTTTATTTAAAATAAAATTAGTAAAAGCTACTTAAAAAGTAGCGAAGGAAATCCCAGGTTGTATTGGGAAATGCTTATGTTTGAATGAGATATACTTACGGATGTGCACGACTTTCGACAGGTGCAATGTAAGTTTAAAGGTCCTTTTGCAGTCGACTAACGATCACTATTCATCCATATATCTCATAAATAGGGCTTATCCTTATGCAACACAAAATGCCTTCAAATGAGACGAATTAAGCGAAAAAATTAAAAATTAAACTATTGATCATTTCGGCAAGGCCGTTTTATAAATGAAAGTGACATTACGAAATAATTCAAATTTCGAATGCTACTAACATTTAAAATATGATACTATTGGCTGAGTTTGTTATCAACGAGCCATTAAATCGAATTAAAAATAAATAAAAAAACTCCATATGCTCAATGAAATGAAAGAAGAAACTTAAATCTTTATTTCTGGCAGAGAAGTTTATAAAAAAGATTGTATAATGTTATCAAAATAGGGTAAACCTATACAAAATTGTATAATATTAAAAAATTGTAAAGAAACATTGTAGAAAACAGTATAATATTGTTATATTTCATAAGGTTTGTAAAGAAATCCGTTTATAGGATCATGTTTTTATTTAAAATAAAATTAGTAAAAGCTACTTAAAAAGTAGCGAAGGAAATCCCAGGTTGTATTGGGAAATGCTTATGTTTGAATGAGATATACTTACGGATGTGCACGACTTTCGACAGGTGCAATGTAAGTTTAAAGGTCCTTTTGCAGTCGACTAACGATCACTATTCATCCATATATCTCATAAATAGGGCTTATCCTTATGCAACACAAAATGCCTTCAAATGAGACGAATTAAGCGAAAAAATTAAAAATTAAACTATTGATCATTTCGGCAAGGCCGTTTTATAAATGAAAGTGACATTACGAAATAATTCAAATTTCGAATGCTACTAACATTTAAAATATGATACTATTGGCTGAGTTTGTTATCAACGAGCCATTAAATCGAATAAAAAATAAATAAAAAAACTCCATATGCTCAATGAAATGAAAGAAGAAACTTAAATCTTTATTTCTGGCAGAGAAGTTTATAAAAAAGATTGTATAATGTTATCAAAATAGGGTAAACCTATATAAAATTGTATAATATTAAAAAATTGTAAAGAAACATTGTAGAAAACAGTATAATATTGTTATATTTCATAAGGTTTGTAAAGAAATCCGTTTATAGGATCATGTTTTTATTTAAAATAAAATTAGTAAAAGCTACTTAACCCTTGGAGTAAATGGGTATTTTCATGGATGCATCTGTCTCTTTTGCAGGATTTTCGGCGACATCGACCTTAAAGTACTATAACTACGAAACTACTACACCAATCATAAAAAGAACAACTGCACAATGATTGCATTGAAATTTCGAATATAGAATATTGAAATATCATTTTGTAAAACAATTAGATAATTATGAATAAATATGAGAACGTCAAAGAAGTGAAAAAAACACGGAACCAGATCTGGTCGTATCATACTCAACGGATAATTGTTTCAGAACCAGATTTGGTCGTATCAAACTCAAGGGGTTAAAAAGTAGCGAAGGAAATCCCAGGTTGTATTGGGAAATGCTTATGTTTGAATGAGATATACTTACGGATGTGCACGACTTTCGACAGGTGCAATGTAAGTTTAAAGGTCCTTTTGCAGTCGACTAACGATCACTATTCATCCATATATCTCATAAATAGGGCTTATCCTTATGCAACACAAAATGCCTTCAAATGAGACGAATTAAGCGAAAAAAATAAAAATTAAACTATTGATCATTTCGGCAAGGCCGTTTTATAAATGAAAGTGACATTACGAAATAATTCAAATTTCGAATGCTACTAACATTTAAAATATGATACTATTGGCTGAGTTTGTTATCAACGAGCCATTAAATCGAATTAAAAATAAATAAAAAAACTCCATATGCTCAATGAAATGAAAGAAGAAACTTAAATCTTTATTTCTGGCAGAGAAGTTTATAAAAAAGATTGTATAATGTTATCAAAATAGGGTAAACCTATATAAAATTGTATAATATTAAAAAATTGTAAAGAAACATTGTAGAAAACAGTATAATATTGTTATATTTCATAAGGTTTGTAAAGAAATCCGTTTATAGGATCATGTTTTTATTTAAAATAAAATTAGTAAAAGCTACTTAAAAAGTAGCGAAGGAAATCCCAGGTTGTATTGGGAAATGCTTATGTTTGAATGAGATATACTTACGGATGTGCACGACTTTCGACAGGTGCAATGTAAGTTTAAAGGTCCTTTTGCAGTCGACTAACGATCACTATTCATCCATATATCTCATAAATAGGGCTTATCCTTATGCAACACAAAATGCCTTCAAATGAGACGAATTAAGCGAAAAAATTAAAAATTAAACTATTGATCATTTCGGCAAGGCAA